>CP092869.1:41542091-41681102 GCA_030710605.1 Cordylochernes scorpioides | reverse complement strand
ACACAATGGAGTTGACTAGAGAAAGTTTACGCGCCATGATCTTTTATAATTATAAACGTTTAAAAGAATCCCATTAAAGATTAATGAAAGCTTTAGGAGATAAATCTCCTTCTATTAGAACAGTTTTTAATCGGCGTAATGAATTTAAATTTGGAAAAACCAACCTTGAAGATAAACCTCGTTCAGGTCGACCACCAACAGCAGTCACTCAAGGAAAAATTGAGCAAATACGATTTTTACTTAGAGAAGATCGAAGAATTACGTATAAGAAGTTAGAGAAAAGTGTGGGCATTGAATCGGCAGCAATCAACACCATCATTAATGATCATTTAGTACATAACACTTGTTAATAGATGGGTATCTCACAGCTTTGACTGAAGACCAAAAACTTGGTCGCGATAAATGGTGTAATTCCATGTTGAAATTATTTGATGAAGACAAATCAAAGGCTGTTTTTAATATTATTACAGGTGACAAAACTTGGATTTACAATTTTGATCCAGAAGCGACAATCTACTCTTTGGTGCTCTCCAAAATCCCCTGCTCCTAAATAAGTTAGCAGAGCTCGAAGTGTTGGAAAACAAATGGTCGATTGTTATTATTAGAAAAAGTGGTTTCATTGATTATGTGAAGTTATAAGATTGAAAGACAGTTAATAGTGCCTGTTATACAACAAAATGCCTTCCAGCAGTATTTGAAAAAATCAAGCAAAGCAGACCAAGAGCTCAACTTGAAGGGTCCTTCATCACCATGACAATGCAAGACCGCACACCTCAGCCCAAACATTAGACCTTTTAGCCAACTCTGTTTCCAATTAGTCACTCATCCACCATATTCACCAGACCTAGCACATTGTGACTTTTTATTTCCAAAAGTTGAGTTATTGTTGAAAGGGATAAAATTTGACACAGATGATGATGCACTGCAAGCCTTTATCAATGCCGTAAATTCAATTCCCTAAGATGACTGGTGTAAGTGCTTCGATAATTGGTTTTCACGAATGAAATATTTCATAGGTGCTAAGGGTGAAGAATTTGAGAAACTCTGGAAATTTGAGAGTTGCAGCTTTAATAAAAATAAGTGATTTCAAAAACCTTTGAAGTGACCCTTGTATTTATCGCCCTTTGGCAACTCTTTTTGCTTAAATTCGAGAGAGGGTTTAGGTATAAATCTTTTTTCCTACTTTGAGGTCTTAAACAACCTCTAAAAATCAATTCTCAACCCCTAACAGTTTCCGAGTTGACTTCGTGCATCATATAAGCCACCCGACGCCCCAGAAGTCTGAAAATTTGTACACTTGCATTGTAAGTTGGACTGTACGAGTATTCAAAGTTCCACACTTCTATGTCATCCGGAATAATATTAAAATTGAATTAAAAAATTTGTAAGGCAAATTGGAATTTAGTCTATTCCCGACCAACCTGACAACACAGAAATCAGAAAATTTGTCAACTTGCATTTTCATCATGTTTGAACATAGGTACAATTTTCAGACTTCTACGTGCTCTGGAAGTGTGTTAAACATTGATTACAAGATTTGTAGACAGACAGACATGGAAGCAAGTTAAATAAAAACTTTTAACAAATGGCGCTCTGCCATCTAAATGGTCATAATATGCCTAATTAATATATATATATATATATATATATATATATATATATATTAGTGTAAGCATTTCGTATTTATCGTAAATTATATTAGAAAAATTAAAATAAAATACATTTCATAGGAAAATAAAATGTCCACTCTCTGAACGTAAAATATATTTTTCTAAAAATAATATATTGCTATCACACCAAAAATGGCAAACCGCTGGGGGCGTTCACCACTGATGAGCCAAGCTCTCCCAATATTTTATCATATCATTTAAGGCAGTAGAAAATTGTTTTATTTCGAAAAGAATCATACGCGTCAATAAAAGTTTAAAATTATTATAACAGATGGCGCGTTAATGCATCATATTAATATATATTCATATAATTATTTTTAAAATATCATTTTTACATTTATCGCAGTAAATTGTCTAAAGTTCCCACATTGTAGAGAACTATCAAGTAAGGAGCTGAAGAATTAAATGTAATGTAAATAATTAGTTACTTTATAATATAACTCTTTGTAAATAGCCCAACTTAATCAAATTTATCTTTCCGCGATACGAATTATTTAAGATAACTTTATTAAATCAACTTCCATCATTGTTCAACATATTGTAAATAACTACATTGCCGTATCTTCTTCCTGCTTATGCTGTTACTTATTTGTTTAATGTATATGTTTATTCAATGCTCTTTTTCTTAATTGTTTATTTTATTTTTGATAATTCTGTTACCTACTCTACTACAATATGAATTATTGTAAATAGTTTCTGGCGTAATTATCCAGATCGGATATTGCGTGTCTTATATGCAACTGATAATAAATAAATAAATAAGCTGAGTATTTTGGTATATATATTCTCTGTAAAATAACCAATACATTTTAATGCAGTTTGAAAATCTATTTGAGGTATTTATATACCAAAGTATTCTAATTGTGGGTTTTAAATTAAAAGTTAAAATTTCAATTACTTTTTTCATTTATACCTTCATAAATAAAAATATTAAAAATAAAGAAGGCATTTCCTGACCACAAGCACATGTGCTTTTTAGATGGTAGAGCGCCATCTAGTGGAGCAAAAATAAACTAAACGTTTATTTAGCTTGCTCCGTGATATTTGGCCAACCCGATTTCTTGATAAATCAAGAAAAGCCATCCACGAACGCGTTTCGCGCTGTTTGCGCTCGTCAGCGTGAAGTTGATTTATCAAGAAATCGGGTTGGCCAAATATCACGGAGCAAGCTAAATAAACGTTTAGTTTATTTTTGCTCCACTAAATGGCGCTATCTAAAAAGCACATGTGCTCGTGGTCAGAAAATGCCTTCTTTATTTTTAATATCAACACCTGACGCACTTAACTTTTATTTTTCCTATTGTTTTTTCACATATAAAAATAAATTCAATTTTTTTAATTAATCAACCAGGCGCGATATTGAAATATCTACGCCTATTACAAGAAGAAAAAAAAAGAAACTTAAAAATTAAATATTTACAAATTTACATGTATTAATCGCCATAGTTCATAATATTTATAGACAAAGTGGTTGTTGTAAGAAAGTTAAACATTTAGATCAGGAAAAATCGATATCTCACTTCTGCAAATTCAGACAGTCTCGTAGATAAGGTGAAGAGCAGTATATCAAAACTATTTTAAATATCAGTAATATATATTAAGATTTATATATTCATATTTAAATATATATTTTAATATATCTCTCTATATATAAAAGTCAATATCTGTCTGTTTCGCGATAAACTCAAAAACTACTGAACCAATTGGTACCAAATTTTGCATGTCGCTTTTTATAAACCTGAGGAAAATTTTCGGCTACATTTTGATTAGTATTTTTGGCTATTTCTTTTTTTTTTTTTTTCATTTGAAGAACTTTTTTTTTACGCGGAGTATATACGAGGCGAGTAACAACACGAGGCCAATTAAGCGACCAATGAGCGTTCTGCATTTCTTTTCAAGTTGCTTGCGTACTTTTTTTTAAATATCTTTTTATACGAGTGGCACTTTTTTATATAAAAGTATTGAGTATTGAGAGAGAAGTTTATATTACTCTCTAAGTTACGGTAAGTGGACACAATGCAATTAAAAAAAACAACTTTACAAAATTAACGTTACTGTAAGTAAATAATGGCTTTCGTATTTTTAATTAATTTTTGTTCTGACCTTTGTTTTTTTATTTCTTTAAAAAAGTAGTTTGAAATGAAGTCAAAGTCATTAGCAAACACATATGCATGCCTAATTTCCATGTGCTCATTTATTTTTTACAGAAAAATATTTACATGCCAGTTTTTTGGATTAATTTTTTTATAAACCTATTTTTTCTTATTCTTATTGAGAAGATGGGGATCGCAGTCAAGGTCCATCGCAGTCACTCATTCGATTCAGGCAATTTCAAGGATTAATGCGCTGGAGCGGGTACCTCGGGGGTTGGGTGGAAAAGCTCTCATCTATTTAAAATATCTGGATTTTGAAACAACTAAATGGATTGCAAAAAATAATTAAATCAAAACCTAAACACTAATATAATACAATTTTTGCCATCATGCACACTTTTACCCTGTGGTTTATGTGTTACTTCTGTATTGCTATTCTATAGCACTTCCACTATTTATTATTGATGTACCTTCAACGTCAAGGAAATTGCACTCGGGGGAGTTCTCGGGCGAAGCCGGGTCATTCGTCTAGTATAGTTTAAATATATAGTTTATATTTTGACCTAATCTGAAATAATTAATAAATTTAAAATACATTTTTAAATAAGCTTTTATTCAAATGCACTAAAAAATATTTCTCATCTTCTACGATTTAGCCATTAGATTTATATGAGTAAAAATAGAAGCGGCGGGACGATCATCATTAATTTTGAACTTAATGTGATTTAATATGTAGCAAATGATTACCGATTTTTATAAATACACTAAATATTTACCTCTTCTCTTAATATGCTCGTCCCTTCTTTTTTTATTTTGACTCATTTAAATCTAATTGCTGAATGATAGAGGATGAAGAAATATTTTATTTTTTACTTTTTAGTGCATTTAAATAAACCTTTTTTTAAAGTATTTTTTATTAATTATAAAATTATAATGATTATAATCAATGAATTTATCTACGAATTAATAGAGCATAATAACAATAAGGAATAAGAATAATAATAATTATTTTAACCAAACAAACTGCATATTAAGAAATAAATCATCTTCCCGTTCTACGAAAGGATTTAGATTTAGAATTTAGAACGACACAGTTATTTCTAAACCACTCTTAAGTTTGTCCATATATGTATGTAATATAAAGGTTTTATTTAAAATGTTATATTAAAATATTATTTTATCTAAAAAAATATATTTCATAGATATGAATACTGCTAAATCGACCGCCAGAGGTCATGCTTCCCCTATAAAAACTCGTTGTTGTTCTTCCCCGTTAGTCGGCTCAAAACATTTGTACATTATGTAAATAAGATTTTCATTTTTTTCATTTTACGCCTTAAACTTAGGGAAAACTTGTTAGAAAAAGTGCATACACAATTTGGACATATAGGCACCACACAAATGACAAAAACTATTTTTCCACAATATTATTGGTCAAATATGACACAAGATATAGTTAATTATATTAGGCATTGTGAAACCTGTCAAATAGATGAATCGAGAGATAATAGACCAATATATGGACCCTTACAATCATTACCCACAGCCACAGAACCATATCATATTTTTTCTATAGATACCTTAGGGGGATTACATAAATACGGATCATCCAAACATGGTATTCATTTAATAGTTGATCAACTATCTCCTTATTGTTGACTTTGCTTAGAATTTTTAATGAAACTGATTCCAATAATTATTAATTAAACATTATATTTATTGATTTATAAGAGAGAGAACAAAATATAAAAGGGAAACTAATATTGAACAAAGGAACTTTTTTTGTTTCGGTTAGCGCCTATTTACCTGTGAGTTTACACACACTCTGTGGTAACAATTAATTAATATATATACAACACACGCTCCCCTGTGTGAAAGCCCTAATCAGCAAGTCCAAGGCTATCTGCACATTTCCGTAGTTTGTCCTTAGGTAGACTCTTCGTTAGTATATCCGCCTCCATGTCTTCACTTTTAGTGTATTCCAGCTTGATTCCATTTTTAAATTCCTTTTTCCCAAAATAATACTTTTGGTTTATGTGCTTTGTTCGTGAAGTAATTTTGTCAGATTGTATCCAGTTTAGTGCAGCCTGGCTGTCACTTGAGGTTTTCTTTGTACTGTAGACCCATTTACTATTGATGACTTTCATGCCATTTTCCCTTGGTACTAGTGTTCATACTTTATGTTTCTCTATCTCACCGAGCTCTTCTTCCATTGCTTTGTGCCATTCATTTCTTTCTCCACTATCCATTGATTCTTTAAAGTTCTCCGGGATATATTAATAGGGCCAGAGATCTCTTCTGTAGTCTGCGGTGGATGTCTTCTTCAGTTGAGATATCTTCTTCATGAGGGCTTGGTAGGTCTATATTTACGTCAATGTAATTTTTTCTTATTTCTACTGTGCTCGGCAAGGGAGGATTTTATAACTTTGCGGCCTCTCCTCCCAAATGGTCTATCATCTAGTTTTAATAGCGGGGCGTCCAGCTAGATCTTCTAGCAGGTGATAAATGTTGTCTGTTTTGACCGGGATATGAAGTAGGGCTCGGTAGCGAATGAAAGTTTTCCTCGATGATTCGTCATTAGGGTCCTGAGATTCAGCTCGAGAGTTGTAGGATACCATTGCGTCTTGCTTTCTTTGGAAATAGTCATTTCTCCTTTCCTTATTGTGCCTCTTCCTGTCGCGGCAATAGCGGACGACGTGACCTGGGCGCCCGCAGTAGAAACAGATTGGCCTTTCCTGAAGTTGTCCGTCAATCATTGGTCTCGCGTCTTCCTCCTTGTTTTGGGTATCGAGGTTCAGGGTGCGGTCTTATCGTTTCGGCCTCATATCTAGTATTTAAAAATTGTCGGGGTCTTTTCTTCTGAAGGGGACTTCTCCTAGACTTTGGGATTGGCGCCAGGGTTCTTCCAATCTCCTCCTTTACCATTTCTTCGATAGTAGCATTTTTTTGGTTCCTCCCGAGGAGAGCCTAATGCCCGCTGTACCTCCTCACGAACAATTTGCCTAATCATAGATGACAGATCTTCTCCGTCATCCTGGCTACAGAGAGAGGCTACATTTGGTAGGCGCTCGTACCTGGTTAGGGTAACTCTCTTATGACGGAGCGCTTCGACACGGCGACATTCTGTAATGAATTGCTCTGTACTCTGTACATACCTCGGTGGGAGTGCTTGATAAAGCTCCTCAGCTATCCCCTTCATGAGGTGGGAGATTTTATCTTCCTCGCTCATTTGAGGATCAACCTCTTTGCACAAGCACAGGGCAACCTGGATGTAAAATTCGGTACTCTCACCTTTTAATTGCGCCCGTGTTTTAAGTTTCTTCTCCGCTTGCAATTTTGAATTTTCTTTTTTTCCGAACACATTCTCTAATTGAGATGTGAATTCCTTCCAAGTCTGGATGCTTTCTTAGTTGTTCTCAAACCATTTTAGAGCAGTTCCAAACAGATAAATATAAACTTTAGTAAGACAGAGAGTTTCATCCCATTGGTTGTACTTTGCCACACGTGCATACCCTTTTAACCATTTTTGAAGATCTTCACCATCCTCCCCGGAGAAAATGGTAGGGTTCCTTGGCAGATGTTGAGCAACGTAGTTGCTTACCTGGGTACCTTCCTTCTTTACATTCATGGAAGTTTATTCTGGTTCAACAGAATCAATTTTGCTTTTATTTCTTAATGGGTATCGGTCCAGCTTCTCCACCTGTTGTAGCGTAGAGAATTAAGTCTTTTTATATCTGGAGATTTGAAAGTATTTATTGAATACGTCAGCACGGCAAGTCGACAATTATTAACCAATCAACCACTCAACAAAACTATCCACAGCTAGAGAATCTTGAGCAAGCACGCAAAGAAATATTTCGATCATTATTTTATATTGAATAATTAAATTAAATTAAATAATAAATTATTTTTTCGCCCCAATATTATAGAAATTTGGCTGGATAAATTTGGGTAATCTTGAGTTTTCAAAAAATTATCTGAAATTATCATTTGAATCTTATAGTATTTTTAATTTTTTTCATTTTTAAAGTTAGATATTATCACTCTTTTTGATGCATCATTTCTATTATAATATATTTAAACTTTAAGTATATATATATATATATGTTTGACAGAATGAAATCCGTAATTTTGGGTATTCTTGCGAGAACATGTGTACAATTCGAAGATGTTGTATTATAAGAATGTATACAGTGTTTAAGAAATTTATACTGTAGTGAATCCAATTTGGTTTTCGATCTCGTGTTTATATATGGGCACCAGATTGTTGAACCATAAGTTATTGTGCTTCTAAATAAGTTCTTATATAATGTTAATCATCGCCTACTATCCAATCCTCACGATTTCTTTGTTAAACCAAGAAGATATCCACTAGCTCTAGTTGTTTTTGCAATAACACTGTCGAGAGATGTGAGGTATAAAATCTAATTTGTTCTTGTTTCGATGATTCTTGAAAGTCAATCCTAGTATTTTCAGGTTTTCAACTGGTTTGACAAGATTATCATGCAAAGTAATTACATCCTTTTTACAATTGAATAAATATAAAATCTTTGTTTTGTCTTGATATTTCAAGTTTGTTGTTTTCGCACCACGTAATTAATTTTCCTATTGAATTTTCAATTGTAATCTTAAGATTTGTTTCATCTGTATTCCAACTTATTACCGTTAGATCATCTGCATATCCTATAATTTCGCTATTAGATTCCTGATAGTTGGTTAATAGATCATTCATTATGATGTTCCAAATCGTCGGAGATAAGGGTCCTTCTTGAGGACATCCTTTACTTAGTTTTTTTGGTGAATTCATTCGAAGAGTACCTAAATCTTATCTTCCGGTTAGTGAAGTAGGATTTCATGAGCTTTATAATTGATGCTCGTATATTATCCTCATTGAGTCTTTTTATCACCATTGGCCACCAGGTATTGTCAAAAACACCACTAATATCTATTGCAATTATAGCCGTATACTCCTTGGCTTTGTGTTCTAATGCAGTGTGAATTATTTCAGTTAATGCAGTTATGGTTGATTGAGATTTTGTGAAACCATGTTGACGATTACTGAATAATTTCATTTTCTCGTAGAATTTGATGATTTTGTTGTTTATTATATATATATATTCTTTCAAAAATTTTGAAAGATTTGAAATCAGACATAGAGGTCTATAGCTGCCACAATCTTTATAATCGGATTTACCCGGCTTTGGAATGATCAACGCCTCTGCTCTTTTCCATTCTTCAGGTAAGAAACTCAAATCCAGACACTTCTGAATAAATTTTGTTCAATAGTGGTACCGCGAATTGTTTTGCGTGTATTATCATATTATTAGAAATGTTATCTATTCCTGGAGATTTCTTCGGATTCAATTTTTCAATAATAGCATTTACTTCATTGATTGTAATTATAGGTTCTGTTGTGTTCGAAAGTCTTAATGCATATTTCCTTACATTTGTATGTGTATTCTTTTTTCACCTGGGTTGTCATCAGGAAATAGAGCCGCTATTGATTCCTCAGTTTTCTGTTGTTGTTCTTGATATGTGTTTGTTTCTAATATTTGTAGTTGTTTTTTTCGAGTTACCTCTTATTTTTTGTATATTTTGTATAAATTCCCATAAGGATTGATAGAATTATTTTCTTCTAGAAAGGTCCTCCACGATATTCTTTTGGCCTTTTTAATATCTCGTAAAGCATAAATCGTTTTAGCATCCAATCCCCACATTACCCGCAAAGTGAAAATAACAGATTTTTCATACAATTGGTTTTACATAAAATATTAATGTGGGGTGTAAAATTAATTTTTGACTTAATTCGGTGATTAGAAATTTTTTGCAAATATTTTACTTCTTCTACCGGTTTTATTATGATGTTTGGAGTTCCCATTGGAATATTTTGTATGCTATTCAGATGTAGTAAGTTGATTTTCCTCGGGCTTAGCTTCAATTTGTTTTTGTACACCATTCTTGTACACTCTTCTATGGTCTTGTACCAGCAAATAATGGAAACATCATCCACATAACAGATTATTTAAGAATTTCTGGACATAAATTTGATCAACAAATCATATAAAAGTATATTCCATAATAAAGATGATAAAGGTCCGCCTTGAGGACATCCCTTTGATAAATATTTTGAAATTGTCGTATTCGAAAAGATGAGACTTGTTTTTCTTATCTGATATAAAAATTATTGGATGATTTTTATAAGAATTGTCGAGACGTAGTCTTCATCCATTCTTTTTATTATAGCAGGCCACCACGAATTATCAAACGCACCACTTATATCAATAGTAATCAATGCAATCAATTATTTTTGTTTGTGTTTCAGTATGGTCTCGGTTATTTTGTCCATTGCCGTTATTGTTGATTTTTTTTCGTAAATCCATGTTGTCTATGGATCAGTAAGTTATTATGATTATAATAATCGAGTATTTTATTTTAATGACGTTTCAAATATTTTTGAGAAATTTGATGTCAGTGAAATTGGGCGATAGCTATTAATTGCTAGTCAGCTTTATGCGGTTTCGCACTGATTTTTAATACTGAATGTTTCCTGCTTTCAGGATAGTAACTTAGAATCTATTAAAGAGTTTGACTAAACTGGGTAGGATTGATAATAATGAGTGCGTAATCATATTATTACTCACATTATCTGGACCAAGAGCCTTTCTTAAAAAAAGATTCGAGCACAAATCATGTATTTCCTTTTCAGTAATAAAAATGATTTCCCCGTTGATAAAACTTGGGATGAGATCACATAGAATCTTTAATAATAAAATATAAATTGGCTAATCTATTAAAATAAGACATTAATTTATTTAGACCGCATGCCTCAACTATAATTCAATGGTTCATGAATCAAGAATGGCTCCGGATATTTCCCCCCCCCCCCCCCCCATTTGGAATTCCCATTATTTTTGTCCAAATTTTACAACGCACAATTGATTAAAACTCATGGTAATTTTAGAGAATCTATGGCGAAAATCGGGGTAACAGATGATCCTAGCTGCCTCTGTGGAAAAGAAATCCAAAACTCAATACATTTATTAATAGAATGTTCAGTCTTTCACAGCTACAGAGTTATCATTTTTATCCCACCGAAATATTGTTCGAATTTTTATATAACAATGACACCTATGTAAAATTCAATAAATTTTGTAAATTCATTTCAAACTTTCGTTTCTGTTTGAAATAACCAACCTTTCAGTTTTAATTTTGTTTTTAGCCTTGTTTATTGGATTGAATATAAAATGAATTGTATATAAGCTGCTAAAATGGCTGGGATATCGCGTTCGTTATGTAAAATAAAAATAATATATATATCTATATTAATAAAATGAAAATTTCATAAGTGGACATCACTAAAAACTTTCGTTACAATGCATCAATTTCAACCAAATTTTCAACATTTATGTAAAACGAGATGGAGCAGGTTTTGCTTAACATCAAAATATATTTCCTAACATTAACATGCGTAACTTCGCTGTTATCGATTAAATACAAAAAAAATCAACAGAGTTAATTTTATTTATATATATATACAAAATTAAATTTCAACAGAGTTAATTTTTGTTACATACTAGCTAATAATCTCAATCTAAAAAATATTCAAAACAAGCAATTTTAAGATAACACCATATGTAAAACAGTCGGCCAAGAAAACAACAACGATATTACATCTTTCTCACATATTCACACACAATCTTGATTAATAATTAAAACTAATCTTTAACATTGTTTATTATACTTCAACTTTTATTTCTACATTTGTTTTTAAATACCCAATTGTTTTATCATGTTTCTAATTTCGCCTAACAAATATACAAATTTATAGTGACCAACATATGCAAATTTTATCTTTGTTTTTATTTAACTTGATATCGTAAACATAACATCCATTGTAAGCATTTTTCTGTTCACCTTCCGTGGTTTCTCTTTTCTCTGATAGTTTTTAGGTGTAGTATATTTTCTTATTACTAGACTACAAACATTCCCTGGAGAAAAACCTGGGCGAAGCCGGGTACATCCGCTAGTATATCTATATAGATAATACCGTAACAGAGTTTTCCATTGTAAAGTCTTGAGCTATCTCCTCCGAAGATTCTGAACTACACATAACGATCTATATACCAAAATTTTCGTTATTTTTTTCTTCGTATGATAGGCCTGTTTTTATTTTCCTAATGTTAACAGTTATTTTTATTTTTTAATTTAATCTATTTTACAATCGTAGATTTTTTGCATTTATCATCATCGGTTCGTTTGTTTTGAAATGCGTATTTTGTTTACCTTTTACTAATTCTTATTTACTAATTTTTACTAATTTCTGAATTCATTTGATTATTTGTATTTGATTTGTAAGTACTTTTTGTTATAGTTTTTCATTTAAATAGAGCTCAATTTTTGTGTATGTTTCTTATTTGCATTATCTTTCCTAATGTCTTTGGCAACGTTTTTTTTTTTCTCATAAATAGGCTGAGGTTATATTATTTTTCGAATTGTTGATTGAATTATTACTTTTATTCTATAATAATTTTCTTTTATAAGTGTTTGTTATAGTTTTTCATTTGAATTTAGCTCAATTTTTGTATCTGGTTATCTTTTTTGGCATCTTTTCATCTCTCTTTGGCATCTTTTTTTTTCTCATTGATAAGACATAATCCAAATAATTTAATAGTGTGTGACGTTTCAGCAACAGCATCAGACAGAAGAATAAATGAACTAAAGAATAAAATCTCATTTTTTCTTTTGTCTGATGATGGTGGCATTTGGATTAGGTCTTATTTTTTTTTTATTAATTTGTTATAGTTTTTCATTTGAATTTAGCTCCATTTTTGTGTCTTATTTCTTCTTTATATTAAAACTTAGAATTAAGCTTTGCTTTTTATATACATGTTTATTACACATTTAGCAATACTTTTTCTTTATATTTGCTCTTATTTACTCATTTTTTTACTCTTTCACAATCAGATTTTGAAAATGGCTAAATGGCTTCACTTCTCCCTATTTGCTTTTGTAGCTTTTCTTATAAAAAAAATATTAGAACTTAGAATTAAGCTTTGCTTTTTTATATACATGTTTGTTACACATTTAGCAATATATATACCAAAATATTTTTTTGAATACTTACCTCTTTTAGTGAATTTTTGTCAGGGGGGCTGCAAAAGTGCCGTACTTATGCAGTATTTTGATGCTTTTCCTGTGAAAAGGATAATGAAATTTAAAATTAAGCTTTGCTTTTTTATATACATGTTATTTACACATTTAGCAATATATACACAGAAATATTTTTGGAATATTTAACTTTTTTGGTGAATTTTTGTCAGGGAAGCTATGGACTGCCGTAATCATGCATTATGTTGATGTTCTTCTCATAAAAAAAATATTTGGGTTTGGAATTGGGCTTTGCTTTTTTGTATACATGTTTTTTTACATATTTAGCAATTTACACACAGAAAAATTTTGGAATATTTAACTTTCTTGGTGAATTTTTGTCAGGGAAGCTATGGACTGCCGTAATCATGCGGCTGCAAAAGTGCCGTACTTATGCAGTATTTTGATGCTTTTCCTGTGGAAAGGATAATGAAATTTAAAATTAAGCTTTGCTTTTTTATATACATGTTATTTACACATTTATCAATATATACACAGAAATATTTTTGGAATATTTAACTTTTTTGGTGAATTTTTGTCAGGGAAGCTATGGACTGCCGTAATCATGCATTATGTTAATGTTCTTCTCATTAAAAAAATATTTGGGTTTGGAATTGGGCTTTGCTTTTTTGTATACATGCTTTTTACATATTTAGCAATTTACACACAGAAAAATTTTGGAATATTTAACTTTCTTGGTTAATTTTTGTCAGGGAAGCTATGGACTGCCGTAATCATGCGGCTGCAAAAGTGCCGTACTTATGCAGTATTTTGATGCTTTTCCTGTGGAAAGGATAATGAAATTTAAAATTAAGCTTTGCTTTTTTATATACATGTTATTTACACATTTAGCAATATATACACAGAAATATTTTTGGAATATTTAACTTTTTTGGTGAATTTTTGTCAGGGAAGCTATGGACTGCCGTAATCATGCATTATGTTGATGTTCTTCTCATAAAAAAAATATTTGGGTTTGGAATTGGGCTTTGCTTTTTTGTATACATGTTTTTTACATATTTAGCAATTTACACACAGAAAAATTTTGGAATATTTAACTTTCTTGGTGAATTTTTGTCAGGGAAGCTATGGATTGCCGTAATCATGCGGCTGCAAAAGTGCCGTACTTATGCAGTATTTTGATGCTTTTCCTGTGGAAAGGATAATGAAATTTAAAATTAAGCTTTGCTTTTTTATATACATGTTATTTACACATTTAGCAATATATACACAGAAATATTTTTGGAATATTTAACTTTTTTGGTGAATTTTTGTCAGGGAAGCTATGGACTGCCGTAATCATGCAATATGTTGATGTTCTTCTCATAAAAAAAATATTTGGGTTTAGAATTGGGCTTTGCTTTTTTATATACATACTAGCCGAGTGACCCGGGCAACGCCCCGGGTTTACCCGAAGGACCCACAGGTGAGAAACTATAGAAGAAAAATTTTAACAAATCAGAAAATGAAATTGCAAACAACAGAACTACACTACTTTAAGGACATGAGAGCACATGCACTGTATCACCATACGTGTACCATTTTCAAAGACCCTGCTTAGGATTAAAACTTCTCAGAAGCATAACAATAGTACCAACCTAGAGGTTAACTGGTGTGGATGCATTCCTCTGGGAGTGAGACTATTGAGAAATTCAGTAGGGAGTTATTTTGCTTCTCCGCATTCTAACACTCCAACTGTTAACACTGTGGAAACACTGACTCATGTTTGGTAAGCAATTTCAGGGAAGAAACTATAGACATTGGATTAAATAAAAATTATTAGATTTAAATAAATATTATTAGAGTGAAAAAAAAAAGAAAGAAATTAACAAATTAGAAAATAAAATTTCGAAAAATACAACTATATTGCAGATAAGATAAGAGGACCTTATTAAAAAATACATAAACAAACTGTAATTCGACACTCGATAATTCGACACTTTCGATAATTCGACACTTTCGATAATTCGACCATTTTAAAAATCAAATTTACAAGGTTGATTGTTGTTTAAATACAACTTTGATTTTGCATGCATAAACACAGGCTCTTGTAGCAAGAACCCAAATATTATTTATAGTCATAGCAAAAGCCAACTTTAGTGAAAACTGATGCCTCTTCAGAATGAATGGAAGACTGAAATCTGAAGGAGCAGAAGATATGGGTCATTTATACTTTCACCAATGCCTTTAGGATCTTTGCGATGGAACGCGTATGGTGTTTCAGCGCATGTGCTCTCATGTCCTTGAAGCACATATACTGACAGTGCCCAAAGTTGAACACACTGTATAGTGTCTGAAATATCTTTGGCCCCTTCGGATACCAACCTTCGCTTCATTCTAGAGAGGCGTTAGTTTTCATGTCATATTTGTAATATAGTTTTGTTGTTTGCAATTTTCTTTTTTTTTTCCTTTCAAATATGTATCCACTCTGAAATATAGTTTGTAAATTTTTATTCCAATTTATTTTCTTATATATATATGCTTTTTTTTTATTTCCAAAATATTTATTTATACTTTCACCAATGCCTTTAGGATCTTTGCGATGGAACACGTATGGTGTTTCAGCGCATGTGCTCTCATGTCCTTGAAGCACATATACTGACAGTGCCCAAAGTTGAACACACTGTATAGTGTCTGAAATATCTTTGGCCCCTTCGGATACCAACCTTCGCTTCATTCTAGAGAGGCGTTAGTTTTCACTAAGGTTGGCTTTTGCTATGACTATAAATAAGGCTCAAGGCCAAACTTTGGCTACAAGAGCCTGTGTTTACGCACGGACAACTTTATATGTGGCTTTTTCAAGTGTGCGAACATTGGATAGCATACATGTAAAGATGACCCATATCTTCTGCTCCTTCAGATTTCAGTCTTCCATTCATTCTGAAGAGGCATCAGTTTTCACTAAAGTTGGCTTTTGCTATGACTATAAATAATATTTGGGTTCTTGCTACAAGAGCCTGTGTTTATGCATGCAAAATCAAAGTTGTATTTAAACAACAATCAACCTTGTAAATTTGATTTTTAAAATGGTCGAATTATCGAAAGTGTCGAATTATCGATAGTGTCGAATTATAGTTTGTTTATTTATTTTTTAATAAGGTCCTCTTATCTTATCTGCAATATAGTTGTATTTTTCGAAATTTTATTTTCTAATTTGTTAATTTTTTCTTTTTTTTTTCACTCTAATAATATTTATTTAAATCTAATAATTTTTATTTAATGCAATTTAATTAATAATTTATTTAATCCAATGTCTATAGTTTCTTCCCTGAAATTGCTTACCAAACATGAGTCAGTGTTTCCACAGTGTTAACAGTTGGAGTGTTAGAATGCGGAGAAGCAAAATAACTCCCTACTGAATTTCTCAATAGTCTTACTCCCAGAGGAATGCATCCACACCAGTTAACCTCTAGGTTGGTACTATTGTTATGCTTCTGAGAAGTTTTAATCCTAAGCAGGGTCTTTGAAAATGGTACACGTGTGGTGATACTGTGCATGTGCTCTCATGTCCTTAAAGTAGTGTAGTTCGGTTGTTTGCACTTTCATTTTCTGATTTGTTAAAATTTTTCTTCTATAGTTTTTCACCTGCGGGTCCTTCGGGTAAACCTGGGTCGTTGCCCGGGTCACTCGGCTATTTATATCTATATATATCTATACTTTTAAAGTCTCTGCAGGCCCTTTGGGTAAACCCTGGGCGTTGCCCGGGTCACTCGGCTAGTATATATATATAACCTAACTGCGAACTGAGGACTCTTCAGAATTAAAGGAAAGTTAGTATCTGAGGGAACAAAATATATTTTTTGTACCCGTACAGTTCATCAAACATTGTTCCCTGTCAATATATCCGCTTCAAGGACATAAGAACACATGCGCTGGATAACTTAACGTATGCCATTGCAGAGACTCTGCTTAGGATTCAAATTTCTCAGAAGCTTAACAAAAGCACCAACCTTAAGGTGTAGCCGATTTGAAGGTATTCCTGTGGGGAGTAAAGCTATTGAGAAATTTAAAATATAGTTATTTTGCTTTTCTACTTTTCACCACATTCCACCATGTTTAAGCTGAGAAAATACTGATACCTGTTTGGTAAGCAATCCAATACCTTCTCATTAATCTCTAATTAAGCTGTGTCTTTTTACGTTAAAATCACAAACTCGCTAAAATTTCCATGAGAGGTACAGCTTTCCGGCAGAGAATTGGAGCTCTGTTGGTCTGTAGATTGACTCCCATTACCAACTTTAAGCAACCATTGAGAGAAGCTCTGCGCATCAATACAGGCTCGCATATTCTGTGTAATGCGCAAAATTATAAAAATGGCCATGGCTTGCTGTATTCAATGCAAGCAACAACAATCTCAGTTCTTGAAGCTCGAGGTGCAAAAGGGAGCACTTGGAGAAGGTCCCCTTCAAAGAACAAAAACCTTTCGGCTAAAAGCAAGGTCACAATGCATAAAGTCCCTTGAGAGGCGAGCCACAATTGTTTTGAAAAATAAAATTTAAAGCACAAAATATACGATTGTATAATTGAATCAATTAAAAAAATAAACATAGCTACTAATATATTTGGAGAATGGAAATAAGTGTGACTCACGAAGAAAAATATCGAATTTTTTGATATATAAATCACTATGTACCATGGTATAATTCAGTACCTTTGGAGGAGATTGTTTAAAACTTTAGAACTAAAAGCTATGTTAGTGTATTATCTTTATGGATATATTTTTGATCATATTTGAATAAGATTATTGGAATATACCAGATTTTGAAAACATTTATTAACTTCAGCAGCTTTGCTGGTAAAAAAAATGTTTTTTAATGAAAAATATGAAACATAACACTATACTAACAATTGTGATAAAGTTAATTAACAATTTAATTAGAAACACGAACTATCTAACATTATAAATTAATAGAATTCAATAATACCATGTTTTGTAAACAAAGACATTTGGTGATGATAAATAAATAAAGTAAAATTCGGAAACAAAAAATATATGATTCGTAAATTTTAAAAGTTATAATTAAAAAATATTTATAACTACTAATATTTGGAGAATGAAAATAAGTGTGACACACACGAAGAAAAAAACTATGGAAGTTTTTGTGATATAGATCGCTATATATAGTTCGATATCTTTGGAGAAGATTTCTTAAAACTTTACAAAATCTCTGTCAGTGTATTATCTATATGATAGGCGTGATATATTGGAATCCGATTAATTAAATATGACAAATATATTAAATATTTATTGTCTTTTTGCAATTTTCGCTAGTTAAAAATAAAAATAACAAAAGTATACTATCAAAATTAGGATAAAGGTATTTATAACAATTAAATTACAAATACGAAATATCTATCATTATAAATTAATTATAATAATGAATAGATTCAAAAAGGATGAGTTTCTTTATTCGAAAAATTAATTCGAGCTTTCGGGCGCAAGCTGCCCTTCTACAGGAATAAAAGTTACAATTTCAATTAATCATGTATTTACAGTTATATATATTTTATTTAAATGGTTTCTCGCTTTGGTCTTGTATAGCGTGAGTGGATCACATGCCCGCGTGATTTAGCCCAATTATAAATTAATGTTTTGAAAACAAAGCAAAAAAAAAAAAGTAAAATATAAAAGCAAAAAATATACGATTGGAAAATTAAATAAATTTAAAAAAATAAATATACCTACTAATATTTAGAAAATAAAAATAAGTGTGACATACGAAGCAAATTTTAACGAAATATTTGGTATATACACTGCGTGACATTGAAAATGGAACACCAAGAAATAGTGGCCAGAAAATTATGCAAATTTCAGGGTAGACGTGCCTAACCGAGTTATACAAATGATGTAAAATGCGCAGCTCTCGTGCGCACATGGAGTAAGATATAAGGGAAGGAACTTGCAGAAAGGACAGTATTCGTGTCGTTATTTCTTCAAGGAAAATCATTGTAGAAATTTTGTTCTTGTGTCAAAAGACACGTGTAATAACAGAGAATGCCAGGTCATCGTAAACGGAGGCAGTTCAAGCAGACAGACGCTTTTACGAGGGGCATGGTGATAGGACTGAAAAGGGCAGGTTGGTCCATACGTCAAATCGCAGCTGATACACACCTTGGTGCGTCCACGGTGCACCGACTGTGGAGAAGATGGTTGGAACAAGGAAATGTGGCAATTTATAGGAATGTCGGTGCAACCAGAGTGACGTCAGCACGTGTGGATCGGCGTATCCTTCGACAAGCAGTGGCGGCCCCACAAGCCACTTGTACCGCCATCCTGCAACATGTGCAAGACACCCTAGATCATTCCATCTCGACCAGAACCATTTCCCGTCGATTGGTTGCTAATGGCTTGCACTCATGCCGTCCGCTAAGAAGACTGCCATTGACCCCACCGAATAGGCGCCAACGTTTGGAATGGTGCCGGGCTAGATCGACGTGGATGACGGAATGGCACAGGGTCGTGTTCTCAGATGAGTCGCGTTTCTGCTTGTCCAGTGATAGTCGCCGTGTACGCGTGTGGCGTCGACGTGGAGAAAGGTCCAATCCGGCAGCAATTGTGGAACGCCCCACCGTGCAACAACGTGGAATAATGGTTTGGGGCGCAATCGCGTATGATTCCAGGTCACCTTTACTTCGTATTCAGGGCACTATGAAGGCCCAACGATACGTTGATGATGTGCTGCGACCGGTGACACTCCCTACCTTCAGGGGGTACCCAATGCCCTTTATCAGCAGGATAACGCCCGACCGCACACTGCTCGCATTAGCCAACAAGCTCTGCAAGATGTACAGATGCTTCCCTGGCCACCGTACTCTCCTGATCTCTCACCAATCGAGCACGTCTGGGACATCATTGGACGCCGTTTGCATGCCTTGCCACAGCCGCGTTCAGAAGACGAACTGTGGCAAATGGTTGAGAGGGAATGGAGAGCCATCCCTCAGGACGCCATCCGTACTCTGAATGACTCTCTACCTAGACGTGTTGCTGCGTGCATCGCCGTCCGCGGTGGTCCTACTTGCTACAAAGCCGACGCCGTTCTCGCTCTGTATTATGACTATCATTTTGAAATAAAGATCACTTATTGTTCGTCCCTGTCTCTCTCTGTCTGCCGAGTTTCATCACTTTCTGGCCACTATTTCTTGGTGCTCCATTTTCAATGTCACGCAGTGTAGATCGCTAATCTATAGGTCAGTATTTTTGGAAGACATTTCTTAAAACTTCACAATTAAAACTGTTTTAATGTTATATCTATGTAGAAATGGCATCTTAATTCTGGATATAGAATTATCCAGCACTATTTATTGTGATTATTAAAATGTTTTTGTAAATTTGGTGAACTGAAGATGAAAAGATTTGTGGATGTCAGGTTGACCAGTGTTGAAACTTTACAGCGATTTCGGCAATTTAATCTACCTTTAACCTATTACGTCAAACACTATCCCAATAATAAATCATATGACGCAGATAATAAAATAATAATTAAAAATACAATATCTGTAGCGATCAGGTTAAATTAAATTGGCGAGAAATCACTGAAATGGTTCGTCACTGATAAGCTTTGCCAAATCGTTTTCATCTTCAGTTCACTAACCGTTCAAATTCGCCCTATATGATTAAAAATGACTACTGAATAATTCAATCCTAGACTACAGATTGCGTTACCTATTCTTTTCACAAATGTTGCCAAGGCCTTTATATTTGCTGTTTTTTCTTCAAGCTAAAGAGCTGTGCTCGAGGCATGGATTGATATGATAAAATCCAACTATTCTCACGTCGCGCTAAAATTTAACATTATTGATTAGGAGATCAAGCGTATGATCCTTATCATTTATATATTAATAAAAAAGCCAGAAAATATAATTCAATTCATAAGTATAACTATGTAATAAATTCGATTTTTATTTATTGGCTAATTATGGCCACGTGAGAACATAATATCAATAAGCGAGCGAATAAATTTGACACCATAACTATACATCAACACTAAGAGGTATATTATAGTAGGTGTTAATATTAAGTTTTTATCCAACTTTCTAAACTAAAATCTATTTTATTTTAAAGCAAACAGCTCTGACAGAGACAACAAATTACTTTCAAAGTTTTAAAGTGAGAGTTATTTCGGTTTTAAATATCAAAAATTTCACGAAAACCTTTACTAAATTAAAGTAGGCGAAGCGTAAATTATAAAAAAATAATATTTAATTAGAAAGAAAGCCCGGGAGAAAACATAAGTTAATTGGAAAACGCATCGATAAACGGTGCTATTGATGACCTAGATGGAAATATTGATTGAAAATATATGCAACTAAGTATAGATGCAAATTTAGGTATCCAGGCATATATGCTAGATTTTTTCATATACATTAAAAATAATATAGTTCGAAATTATATATATATTGTAGCGAAGTGAAATTGCTGGCTCAGCAACGCTGGAGCTGACGTCACGTGCCGGTGGAGGTTACCCCTGCGAGGCCGCGTGGCCACGAGACTTTTATTCTTTGCCCTCTCTCCTTTGTTTACTATTTTAAATATAGCTATTTCTAGATATCACTTAATTATAATTAATTAATTCATTCATATTTCTCGTTTGTTCTTCTTTTGACCTCGGTTTGTTTGGTTAATAAAATAACGTTCTTCGTTTGTGGATCACCGACTCTACCTTTCTGCTACGCTACAACTGGTGGAGACGCTGGATCGTCAAGACCGATATCCCTTCAGACATAAAAGAAGGACTGAAACTGTTAAACAAGAAGATAGTGTAGAGCTCAAGGAGATGACCGTGAATATAGAGGAAGCTACCCAGGTGGGCAATTATTTTGTTCAGCACCTACCAAGGAATCCTTCCATGTTCTCCGGGGAGGATGGTGAGGATCCCCTTACCTGGTTAAAAGGTTACAAACGTGTGGCGAAGCATAATCATTGGGACGAAACCCTCTGTCTTGCCAATGTCTACTTTTACCTGAATGGAACTGCCCTTAAATGGTTTGAGAATAATGAGGAGACCATCCGGAATTGGGAAGAGTTTACTACTCAATTGGAGAGTGTATTTGGGAAAAGTGAGAGTCTGCGGCTGCTTGCCGAGAAAAAACTTAAAATCCGGGCTCAGCTAAAGGGTGAAAGCACCGAGTTCTATATACAAGACGTCCTACGACTCTGCAAAGAGGTGGATCGCCAAATGAGCGAGGGAATAAAATCTCCCACCTCATGAAAGGAATAGTGGAAGAACTTTATCAGGCGCTTCTTCCAAGAGACATAAACAATACGGATCAATTTGTGTCTGAGTGCCGCCGCATTGAAGCGCTTCATCGTCGGCGTGTGACCCCCGCCAAGTACGAACGCTTGCCCAATGTAGCATCCCTTGGTGTCTGCGATGATAATACTGATTTGTCATCCATGATTAGACAAATTGTCCGCGAGGAGGTGCAACGGGCCTTGGCCGCTCCTCGTGAAGAACCAAGAATCGCCACCATTGAAGATATGGTGAGGGAAGAAATTGATAAAACCCTCGCTCCAATATCAAATCCTTCCAGAGGCTCCCCTCAATATCAAATTTATACGCCGTCACCAATCGCTAGAAGAGAGACGGCCGCACCCCAAACTCCCCGTCCCAGAGCTCGGTACCCGAAACAGGGAGAAAGACTGGACACAAATGAATGGCGGACCACTGAGGGAAGACCAATTTGCTTCCATTGCGGACGCCCTGGCCATGTCGCCCCTTACTGCCGTGACAGAAGGAGACAGAATGACGAAAGAGAAAACGGATATTCCCAAAGGAGGCAAGAACCAATGTTCTTCTATGGACCCCGTTCCAAATTCCCGGCGCTCAATGACGACGAGCCAAGAGATAATTTTAGACGTTACCGAAGCCCTTCCCCATACCCTGGCCGAAACGGACAACATTCGTCGCCTATTAGAGGGTCCAGTCGGTCACCTCGCCGTTCCCGCCAGGAAAACTAGAGGTTGCGACCTATTTTGGAGGTGGGGCCGCAAAATTTGGAAACCCTCCCTCATCGACTACAGTGGATATGAAAGGAAATTATATAAATATTAAAATAGAAGGAAATATAACCAGTGCTCTTGTTGATTCTGGGGCTTCTTATTCTGTCGTGTCCGAGAGGTTCAGACTCAAATTGAAGAAAATAATGTTTGCCGAAACTGACGTGAGCTTAAGAGTGGCCAACGGTAAAATTATAAAACCGAAAGGACGCTGCTCTTTAAAATTGGACTTAAATGGTCTGCAGGAAAATTTCGAATTTATTGTTCTGGAGGACTGTAGTCACGATGTGATCCTCGGATGGGACTTTTTGAAGTTATCCAGGGCGGTAATTGATTCTGCAGAAGATACACTTTTTTTAGAGGAATTCCTAGTCGAGGACACACCCAAGAACAACTCACCTCTCTACGCGGAACGGGAATACAGAATAGAGCCCGCATCTTGTCAGCTGATAGAGGTATTAAGCAGAGACATCTCAGATAATGCAGCTGTGGTGGCAGAAAGTCAAAAAGGTCTGTCGCTGGAAAGAGAACTAATGGCTCCCTCCTCTATCATCTCACTTACCAGTAACAGGGGAAAACTGTGGGTGGCAAATTGGAGCCCATATCCGAAGATAATTCCCCAGGGGATGCACGTGGCCGATGGTGTCGTCATCGAGGATAGCCAGCTTTGTGTACTTGCTGAGGGCAACCACGTAGGAACAGATATAGGCCATTCCGAGGATTCAAAATTTGCGGAAATTTTAAATATAGATGATTCACTTGACGATTTTCAAAAGAAAAATTAAGAAATTTATTGAGAAACTATAGAGATATTTTTGATTTCAGAAAAAAAGAAGCGTCCAAGACCGATAATGTTAAGCATCGAATTAGCACTGGAGACCACTTTCCCACCAAACAACGACCGTACCGAGTAGCACCAGCGGAACGTCAAATTATTCAAGAGGAGGTAAATAAAATGGAAGAAATTGGTATTATTCAGCCCTCTGCGAGCCCATGGGCCTCACCGGTCGTTTTGGTCAGGAAAAAAGATGGCAGCTGGAGATTCTGCGTCGATTACCGCCGCCTTAATAAGATAACAAAAAAGGATGTTTACCCGCTCCCAAGGATCGACGACACTTTGGACTGTCTACAGGGAGCACGATTTTATTCCTCTATGGATCTCCAATCTGGATACTGGCAGATCGACGTGGAGGAAGCGGACCGTGAGAAGACTGCATTCATAACCCCAGATGGATTGTATGAGTTCAAAGTGATGCCATTTGGGTTATGCAACGCTCCAGCTACATTCGAACGAATGATGGACGGCCTCTTGAAGGGTCTTAAGTGGACAATCTGTCTCTGTTACCTTGATGACATAGTCGTTTTTTCCGATGATTTTGAGGAACATCTGAGACGCCTTCAGCTGGTATTGGGCTGTTTGAGGAAGGCTGGCTTGTGCCTCAATTCGGGAAAATGCAGGTTTGGTGCGAAAACTATAACAGTTCTTGGACATGAGGTGAGTGGAGATGGAATATGTCTCGATCCAGAAAAAAATTAGAGCAGTCCGTGACTTCCCCAGACCAAAGTCGCTAAAAGAAGTTAGAAGTTTCCTAGGGCTATCTTCCTACTACCGCCGTTTCATACCCAATTATGCCCATATAGCCCAACCATTAAACGCTCTTTTAAAGAAAGATTCAGTGTTTAGTTGGAACATAGAAGAGCGGCACGCATTTGAAGCTCTCAAGTCAGCCCTAATTTCTGAGCCTGTCTTGGGACATTTTGATCATTCATCCCCAACAGAAATACATACTGATGCGAGCAACTATGGAATAGGAGCAGTTTTAGCGCAAATTCAAAAGGGAAAGGAAAGAGCCATTGCCTATGCATCGAGAACGCTCAATAAGGCGGAAAGAAATTATTCGACGACTGAGAGAGAATGTCTTGCTATTATTTGGGCCATTGGCAAATTCCGGCCGTATGTTTTTGGACGTCCATTCACTATCGTAACTCACCATCACTCCTTGTGCTGGCTGACCAACCTCAAGGACCCATGTGGGAGATTAGCAAGATGGGCTCTTCGGCTGCAGGAGTTTGATGTTACTGTTGTGCACAAGAGCGGAAGAAAACATCAGGACGCTGCCTGTTTATCAAGAAGTCCCCTAAATTGTAGTGAAGATATAGAAGAAGATATTCCTTGCATAGTTGCCTTACAGAATTTTGGACGGGAACAAATGAAAGACCCGGACCTCACGAAGATAGCCGACAAAATCCAACAGGAAACATCTAACAAGTCCTTTATAAAAGTAAACGATACTCTCCATAAAAAAATTACGATCCAATGGGAAGGGAATGGCTTCTGGTGGTCCCCCGCCACTTGAGGCCTGAAATACTGAGAAACTTACATGATTCTCCCACTTCAGGACATCTTGGATTTACTAAGACATATGATCGAATAAGAAAAAAATTCTACTGGCCCGGAATGTATAGAAATGTTAGGAAGTATGTGGCTCACTGTCCAGATTGTCAGCGACGCAAACGCCAGCCCCAACTCCCTCCAGGACTTTTGCAGCCGATACCTGTGCCTATAGCCGCCTTCGAAAAAGTGGGAATGGATCTCCTTGGAAGGTTTCCAACATCTATGTGCGGGAATCGCTGGATCATTGTCTGTACGGATTACCTCACCAAGTTTGCGATCACGAAAGCTCTACCGACAAGTGAATCAGTGGAAGTAGCGAAATTCTTCATTAAATATGTAATTCTGAAGCACGGTGCGCCGAGGGAAGTTATCACAGACCGAGGGCGAAATTTTACATCTTCAATGTTTCGTGATCTGAACAAACACTGCAGAATAACTCATCGGACAACAACCGCCTACCACCCTCAGACCAATGGACTCACTGAAAGGTTGAATAAGACAATAGCAGACATGCTGTCCATGTATGTGGACGTCAACCAGAAAGATTGGGATGAGATTCTCCCATTCGTGACGTTCGCATACAACACGGCGAAGCAAGAGTCCACGGGGTTTAGTCCATTCTACCTTGTGCACGGGCGTGAGGCGGAGACCCCACTAGACTTGCTATTCCCCAAATTTCCTTCAGAGGATGAAGATGACTTCATCCAGACTCTAGGATCAAGGGCCGAAGAAGCGCGACAGCTGGCACGCATTCACACTATGAGGTCCCAGGGAGGAAATAAACTCCGTTACGACGCCCATCACAGAAACATAATCTATCAGCCCGGAGTTCTCGTTTGGATCTATATCCCTGTGCGCAAGGTGGGTTTGTCTGAAAAACTAATGCGACGTTATTTCGGCCCGTATAAAGTAACAAGAAAAATATCCGATGTGACATATGAAGTGGAGACATTCGGAGACCAGCATGGTCGTCGTAAAACAAAGGACATAGTTCACATCTGCAGGATGAAGCCCTATTTAGATCCAGAGAAGCGGGAGGACCACCTGGAGGAGGACATGGAAGACGACTTATCAAGTCCTCAAAAGGAAGAAGTTCCAGCGGAAGGGAGGCAACCACCCTTGGCCCAGGAGGAGGTCCCCAGACCAGGAGACCTGGATATCCCTGGCCCTATTACGCGGTCGCGAGCTCGTAGACTGGAGGCGCAGGTCTCCTGCTGAGCATCGGGTCGATGTCCTTTGAGAGGGGGGCTATGTAGCGAAGTGAAATTGCTGGCTCAGCAACGCTGGAGCTGACGTCACGTGCCGGTGGAGGTTACCCCTGCGAGGCCGCGTGGCCACGAGACTTTTATTCTTTGCTCTCTCTCCTTTGTTTACTATTTTAAATATAGCTATTTCTAGATATCACTTAATTATAATTAATTAATTCATTCATATTTCTCGTTTGTTCTTCTTTTGACCTCGGTTTGTTTGGTTAATAAAATAACGTTCTTCGTTTGTGGATCACCGACTCTACCTTTCTGCTACGCTACAATATATATAATAAATAATATTTTAACCCAATATAGGCCTTTTTAATTGAATATTATATTTAAATAATATATATATATTAAAATAGGGGCATATTTTGGATCAAAATATTTATTAAATGTCAAGATTTCGACGAGGCTGTTCGCCCATCTTCTTCTTGGAAAACATTCAAAAACCTTGTAAGCTTATTATCCGCGTGGTGCGCGCACGAGATTTAATTTGATATTAAATATTTTTGATCCAAAATATGCCCCTATTTTAATTATTAAAAATGAATTGCTCTATATTCAACAAGATATATATATGGAAATTTAAACCAACAACCCCATATTGTATATAACTTATAACAAGATTTTCATGTTGTATAATTGAAACACATCTGTAAATGATTATACGCATGGTTGACATGTGTCATTACATCTTCATATGTAATGTACTTTGTACAAATTGAGGATTAATAAATAAAACTCCGTAATAGATTAAGAGTTGAGCTGAAGCAAGAGATAGAAGTCATAACGTCTAAAATCGAGATAGATTTAGAATTCCCACAACAAGGTCTAAAAATGGAAACTGTCAGGACAGCACCAGTGTACAGTTTTGCCAGACGATCCAGGCCCCTGTCGCATAAGGCCCCCGTCTTAACCTATAAATACAGTCAGTTCACTATCTGCGTGAGCCCTGGTCGGTTGTACCCCAGGTCCACTTCATCCATCATGTAGACCAGTAATAAATCTTCTATTTCTCCATCTTTTGCTCCTAGCTCAACTTTTATCTGTTCACGGAACTTTCTTAGCGCAACTGTGTCTTCGTTTTTGTGTATGGATATTCCCAAGCTTTCCACTCTGCCTCGACCACGACTGCCTGTACTCTGTGAGAACTGTTAAAGGTCTTACAAGGTGCAGAGAGGTACTGGAAAACTCCCCATCCTGACTGTTCCTCTCGGTCAACCCAGTATAGCGAGAGTTACAGGGAATCACACCATAGATTAAGTCAACTGAATACCTCACCACACTTTTATTCGACAGGATTCTACAAGAGGCTACAGGACTTCAACACATAGTTAGTCGACAGGATTTCATCACATATATATATATTATCTTGAGATGTTTAATTTGAATAATCTTATTAAGTTACTGAAATACAAGGCCAGACAATTATAATGGGTATAGGATTGTGAATGCTTGTAGTGTGTATACACGACATTTCTACACATGTAGCACCATGCCATAATAATCTTGATGCCTAGAATTCTGAAAGCATACTGTAAATTAACCACATGTCTGCACATTTAGTGCCATGCTATGAAAATCATGTCAAATAGTTTTATGGCTACTTATCTGAAACAATATCTTAATGTGACGTTTTATGCTGATTCCAAAAATACCTTTAGTTTTTTTTATATCACGCAAAGTTTCCAATTGAAAACCTTTTCACCTATTGGAATAAACATCTCGTAATAAATGCAAAAAATGTTATATAAGCTCTTTGCTTAAACGTCATTACATCACTATGGTAGTTATCGATTTGCTGCCGGTTTATTCTTGCTTCGACATTGATATGTAAACCAACGATTTATTTAGTATAATTGTAATGGAGATGAAAGATTTGATCTATAAAAATATATATATTTATATTTGTAAGGCTGAATAGTTTAATTTTTTTTTGTATTTTAATGAATTGTTTTTATATATCGTTTACACAAGACGGTGTCAATATGCCAAGGTGTTGGGTGAATAATTAAGATACTTTGTTACATCTGTTAAGAATTAACTTCTATAGCTCAAAGGCGAAACATTTACACCGTTCATGATAAAGTGCTATGAATCTTACTTTGGGTGCAAAAGGGATGACCAAGATAAGACTTGGGATAAAGCGTCGATGTAGATTATTCCATATTATTTGGAGACCCATTTTTTTAATAAATCAAAAAAATATAACTACGTATGCGGTTTTCGGAAAGCTTCTTCGACCAAATCTTTGGCCGGTTGAGGTACTGCCTGAACCACTCTGATGAGGGCGAACAGCCCAAAATGGGTCCGTATTTGTTTTTTCTTGATAAAAAAAATGGGTCGGCCAAATGTTATGAAATAACTTCCATCAACGTTTAATTTATTTTATTCAACTCTATGACCCTCTACAATGCAAAAAGCTCATGTGAGCGGTCAGCATATGCCTTTTTAATTTTTAATATTAGCACTAGTACTTTTTTATTATTTTTATTTTTAATCTGTTTAGCGAAATTACGCAACTTTGGCCTTATCTATCAATTTCTCGATTTCTCTTTGACCAGTAATATTTGGCCGTTGAGGTGGATGGAAGAAAAAAAAAACGAAAAATCATTAAAATAACATAATTTGAGATGGAAAATGGCACATTCAATACCAATGATGAAAATTCCACTGAATCCACCCTTGACAGAGCGTGCAATGAACAATAAATTTCTCTCCTAATAAGATTTAGATTTTTAACGAATTAACTACCATTGAATAACATTTCTTAAAAGCCATTGGAGAACAAGTTAATTATTAATAAAAAAATATAAAGCTTCTGAAATTGTGAATAAGCTCAAAGGTCCTTCAACAAATTGTTTTAAGAAATAAATTGATAGTCAACTTCATTCTATATACAGTAACGAGCGTTATTCCTCATCTCCTAATCAACTCTGTCACCGTTTGCTTTTTTTTTTTTTGGAATGGCGCCCTCCTATTGGTTGGCTACGATCACGCCACCTTTGCCCCCACCCCCATCATGCCTCCCCCACTCGCTTTTTCGTTTTTGTAACTATTGTGTTGGAGCGGGTCGCTCCTTAAATAAATGCATATATATTAGTTAATAACTAAATGGAATCCTATCTTTCTTTTTCCCAGTATGAGACGCCTACGGAAGCCAACAGTACATAGACAGATAAAGCACATAGGCTATAGTTATTAACTAATATATGCATTTATATAAGGCGCCAATTTATAATTGTAACAAATAGTATTTGAATAAAAACATTCAATCGGGTAAAACACGGGCGTTGCCCGGGTCATTCGGCTAGTTTAACTATAATAATAGAGTGCGCTGTATCTTTGAGGACTGCGCCAAAGTGAAAGGAAGGAAAGGAAAAGAAATATATTATATATCTACATATCCAAACCTATATACAGGAAATTTTAAATTATGCTTAAAATAGGTTTATAATAAACATACTCATTTTGAATTGAACTCAAATAAAATTAGTAAAAACAAAAATATATTATAAATATTCTACAATCATACTTAACAATATAATTATTCAGATAAGTATTTACAAAATCTATTGAATTTAATGTAGGAACAATTTCTAGATATTAGTATTATTAGATCAGTACCATTACTATGTCGATAGTCTTGAAATACTGGGCACTTGAGTAATAGATCCTTTACGGTATATCCACAGAAACAGCTAGGAATTTTCACTGCGCGAATCAGTCTAGAAACTCTTGAATATAACATTAATGTTACCAAATTTGTTGAAAAATATTCAAATGTTTCATTTATATTATACAATAAGAGCGACATTTTTGAGTCTATAAAGATTTTTTATAAAGAGAATATATTGCTGTGTTTGTGAATTTTGAAATTAATTTTTTCTCACATATTTTTTAATATTAAATCAAAAAAGGTCATCTGTAATCATCATTACATGCGATGTATATATTGACAAAATGTCATAATAAAGGAAATATATGTAATATATCCAATCGACTTATTGTAATATATCCAAAGTTATTACACTGCAGTATTTGATGTATTACACTGTTGTAGAATCCTGTCGACTTAACCGTGCTGTGACAATATCGTTGCGGAATTGCTTGTTGTTTGATTTGAGTGGTGAGGATTGGTTGAAACGCAGTCGTTGAGTGGAAGTTGAAGCACACAGTTAGGAATAATCAGGACACGTGATGGGGTTTGGAAATAAAAGGCAACTGGGTTGGAGGGAAGAAAGCTTGAGAAGAGCGGAGCGGGTTTTGATTGTTCCCTATCTGATCACATGGCGGTGATTGAACTTAGCTGTGGGATGTGCAGAGGGAGAGAGGTATCGAGAGTAGATGTCACCTTGTTGGAAGCGCAATCACTACTGTAGGTGTTGTTCCTATGAGAGCTAAATCACTACTGACTATTCTTGCTTTTCGATTTAACACCACGAGTTGGCTTCTTTCCCATTGGTCGAGGGGTAGAACGTGCCCGTTTTCCTATTGATTGACCTATTTAGTGGTTGCTTCCTAATTGGACCGACGGCTGCTTTGATGGAAGATACCGCCGATCTTGTCAGGAAGTATCGGGTGTTATTTCGACTCTATTTACTTCCGCGTTATCAAATACGTTCGGTCTTGGTCCGGAAGTATGGGGTGTCTCTCTACTTTTATAACTTCTGGTCACCAGATACGTCCGGCCTTCTGTCAGGAAGTATTGATTGTACAAGTTATTTATAATTGTGCCCGCTTTTAGCCTGCTTCCTATGTCTTGTTGTTACTTTCTTTCTTCCAGTTACCTTATTCTTTATTAAATCTTTGAAAATCATACATTGTACATGCATAGTGGGTCGGGGGGCATACAATTATATACAAATTATGACAGATGCGCCCCCTACATGTGAAGAATTCAAGAAGGGGTTAGCCTGAGAGAATTCTGTAAAGTGAAAAATAATTTTGTGGGAAAATTAGTTGTGGGTATTGAGTCTATATACAAGCATTGGTGGTGATATAAGAAGTAAAATAGAATGGTGTTGATGATATAGGTTGAGTATAATTAATAGAAATCAAAAAATTTTTAATTGTAAGAAATTAAAATGAATGCTATGGCACATAGTGTATTAAAAAGAAAATGCGCCTAACTAATTTCTACCCGAAATTGGAAAAAATTTCGAGGGAGTTCTATTAGGGCTTTTGAGAAATCAAAAATAATATAAAAATAAAAAGTTGGACGAAATCAAAGTGAATGCTTGGTTGCATGGTGAGAAAAAAATGCTTTGTTGCATGGTGAAAAAAAAGAAAAATGCCTAACTAATTTTTTGCTCGAATTTTGGGAAAAGAAATCGAGGAAATTTCATAAGGTCTTTTGAAGAAATCAAAGTAAAATAAAAAGTTGGAAGAAATCAAAGTGAATGCTTGATGCATGGTGAAAAAAAAAGAAAAATGCCTAACCATATTCTGGCTCGAAATTGGGAATGGAAATCGAGGGAATTTTATTAGGGCTTTTGAGAAATAAAAATAAAAATAAAAATAAAATTTCATAAGGTATTTTGAAATCAAATAAAAATAAAAAGTGGTTGAGCGAAATCAAAGTTGAGTGCTTGGTAAAAAAAGAAAAATGAAAAATAAAAAGGTTTCAACAATAAAGGATGATTTAATGCTTTTAGTTTAACCGAAAATCAATGAGTTTTCGTTGATAATTGAAGTTATGGCAATATAAGCTAAGTGGTAAATAGAATGATAATTAATGATTAAAAGTGATAATAAGTTGAATAAATTGATAAATTGATTAAATATTTACATTTTTAATTGAGAGAAAATAATGAAAATGATTAATATGAAAAATAAGGTGTATTGGTTTGAACCCTTTTGTATCTACATGCCCTATACATTTTTTAAATGCTCAGTTATGCCCTATAAATTTTTTGTCTTTGTGTGTGTTGTGAAAAATGTTAGAAGTCTGTAAAGTAATTATGATTAGTTATAATAGGAATGGGAACTCATTTAGAATGTTTGTCGTCTTGTGGGTGTGGAATTGGATTGTAAAAAATCGATATGTAGTTCGAATTGGGATCCAAGCCTGGCGGTAGGGAGGAGTCTGTGGAGGGAAAAAGCGGCGACCTAATTTTACGTGTTGGCCAGAAGAGGGGTCCGAAGTAATTGGAGATCGGAAACGAGGCGCTCCTTTCTGTTTGCATAGGCCGAATTTATCGCCGCGGACTACACTTCCTGTCGCGGTGTCTCAAAATTCTCTCTTCCTTCCGCTTATTTATTTTTGGGTGCGGCTCAGATCTTGTTTTTGGAGTGTGACTTATTTTGTGTACGAATTGTTTTGCGTAGTGTTGGTTGGATTCGTCGATATTTGTAGATAATCGGCAGATGGGACAGGTTTTTACCTGTTTTTGTATTGTCGTGTGTTATGTTCTGCCAATAACATTGTGAAAGATGAGTGATGTAATTTCGGCATTATTTGTATTTTGAAAATCCGGATATTGTATCCATTTATTAAATCGAATGGTCGTTGTGACTTTAGTAAAAAATGCTATTCAGTGACATTAGGGTGGAATTGAGTGAAAAATGAGGTTTACGACGTGAACACGCTTTGAGTGGAGACGTGTCACAGGTGTGGTGAAAGGCGTCTGTGGCCTGAAATGAAAAATTTTGTGGGGTGACCTGTGACACGAATCGAAAAAAAAATTGTGAATGAAAAGGTGTCACGCGAAGTCCTTGTTTGTACAAAATCTAACCTGTTCTCACTATGAACAACAAATTTATTAAAGTCATATATCGAAATTTCTATTGTTAGTGTATATGGCACCTTTTAAGGTGAACATTTTTTTAGTGTTTTGGGTAGACGAGATGATTGTTACTAACGACGGTGCATGCGTTTGTTGGTTGTTGTCGTCTTTTGGCGCGAGTGTCGCGCTTGTTGGGCGGGTTGTGCGTGTTTGTTAGCGTGAAAACCGTCCTTTGGATGGATGTTGTCGGTGTATTGTTGTTGCGAATGTCGTGATTGTTGCTAAATACGTTTGTGGGATTGTTGTGAGGTACATTTTTATGGCGTGGCGACGTATGGTCATGCATGGATTTTGTGTGGTAAGTGTGTGAGCTGTACTGACACGTTTTTTTGGGCATGGTGATGGTTGAAGCCGTTGTGGCTTGCATTTGAGGGCATATAGTACTGGTAATTGGGTTGAGTGATGAACATGGTGGTGGGGTCAATGAATGCAGGCAAGGGTTGTCCTGTGTGACAAATTTGATTGTAGTGCAAGTCCTTTCGGACAGGTTTGGCCTAGCCCGTGCGTGCATTCATTGAGTACAAAGGTTAGATATGGTCAAAAGGGGTAGGTAGGATTAGATAAGAGTTCAAAGTTAATTTCTTGACGCCATAGCGTGGATGCCTACCTCAGTTCAACAGGCCTCCTCTGGGACGTCTTGGTTTGGGGTGGTTGGCTTGGCTCGGGACTGCTCGCACCGTCCGCGAAATTGAAGTGAAGTCCGGTACTGGAATATCGTTTTGGGATCGTTTCTGCTGTCCCGGATCGCGCGGATTGGTTTCGGGGACGGTGTACGGCATGGCGGTGGATGACTCCTCGGTGGTCGGTGTCCGGCCTTGGTGACACTCGCCTGGGGTTGGCGGGGGTTGTGTCCGTCGTCCTCCCCGGGGAATGGCGCTCCGGAACTCCGTCTCACTTTGCGGGGCGTTGACACGTCGGAGGGCCACGGTCATCTGCCATATGATGGCCGCTAGAAGGCGCCTGGTCGCCTCTCTTCTTGCCCGCTTCTTTCCTCTGGGGTTGTCATTGCCGTTTGATTTGCTAGCGTCTGGGCTAATTTCCATCTTGATCCTGATTAAGCTCCATAATATCTTTATCCTGTCGACTCTATGTAATATATCCAATCGACTTATTGTAATATATCCAAAGTTATTACACTGCAGTATTTGATGTATTACACTGTTGTAGAATCCTGTCGACTTAACCGTGCTGTGACAATATCGTTGCGGAATTGCTTGTTGTTTGAGTGGTGAGGATTGGTTGAAACGCAGTCGTTGAGTGGAAGTTGAAGCACACAGTTAGGAATAATCAGGACACGTGATGGGGTTTGGAAATAAAAGGCAACTGGGTTGGAGGGAAGAAAGCTTGAGAAGAGCGGAGCGGGTTTTGATTGTTCCCTATCTGATCACATGGCGGTGATTGAACTTAGCTGTGGGATGTGCAGAGGGAGAGAGGTATCGAGAGTAGATGTCACCTTGTTGGAAGCGCAATCACTACTGTAGGTGTTGTTCCTATGAGAGCTAAATCACTACTGACTATTCTTGCTTTTCGATTTAACACCACGAGTTGGCTTCTTTCCCATTGGTCGAGGGGTAGAACGTGCCCGTTTTCCTATTGATTGACCTATTTAGTGGTTGCTTCCTAATTGGACCGACGGCTGCTTTGATGGAAGATACCGCCGATCTTGTCAGGAAGTATCGGGTGTTATTTCGACTCTATTTACTTCCGCGTTATCAAATACGTTCGGTCTTGGTCCGGAAGTATGGGGTGTCTCTCTACTTTTATAACTTCTGGTCACCAGATACGTCCGGCCTTCTGTCAGGAAGTATTGATTGTACAAGTTATTTATAATTGTGCCCGCTTTTAGCCTGCTTCCTATGTCTTGTTGTTACTTTCTTTCCTCCAGTTACCTTATTCTTTATTAAATCTTTGAAAATCATACATTGTACATGCATAGTGGGTCGAGGGGCATACAATTATATACAAATTATGACATATACATACACCAATAATTTAATTTGCATATTTTCTTATTGTAAAAACAAACATTTCCAAAAACTTTTTAGAATTTAAAACAAAACTTTACATCAAATTTTTGCGCAGCTACGAAAGGATACCATACTAGTACAAAGGCTACGACGCAAGAAAAGTAAAATGGTGGCAGGCGTAAACAAATTAGAAAAATTTAGCGGTTAAAAAGGTTCAGTTCGTAATGAATCCTGGCTTAAATTAAATGAATTAGAAACTATCAAGCTAGATGAAAGTGAAGAATTAATAGTTTATTTTACTATTTATCTAAAAATGCTTTTGAATGGGTCTCTGATGAGATATTAGGCAATTCATCTATTTAAAAAATGTGACACTGTAAAGTCTAAATTAAGCCAATGTTTTGGTTACAAAGTTAAAAACCCTGTAGTGTAGCAGCATAAAAAGACTTAGAAGAGAAGATACAGTTGAAGATTATAGGGAGAAAATTCGACTATTGAATCAAACAAACCTCAATAATATCGAAAAAATTGCAAATGATAACAGATGAATTACCGTTTAAATGGAAAATTTATTTTGTGTAAACTCTGCCTAAAGATCCATTACATTAGATGCAAATAGCCGTGGGAATTGAAAATTATAATAGTCATATAAGGCAACAGAGAAACGAAAGAAAAGTTTTTAATATGACTACAATCTAAAACCTCAAATGATTGGCCATATTGGTGCCCTATTTGTAAAAAAAAAAAGGATTGCAACTCAAACATTGGAAAAGGGCTGTAAATATTTTGATCCAAATTATAAAGTTAACAAGCAGAGACATCAACCAAATACCACAGATGCTAATCAACCAACAACGGTTTAAATTTGCATATGAAATATCACTATTCCGTATGAATTTGTTATGACAAAGTTTCACCTAATGATATGCCCATTTCATCTTTTATTGATACTATCTCCACTATTTCATTAATCAGTTGGTCACTTTCAAAGCAACTTAAAATAATATAGAAATTATATAATTAAAATTGAGCAGGTGAACAGTTATACTTATACCTCAGGTTCAGTGGAAGTAACTTTGAAAATCCATTCGAAACTTATCAAGTGTAAACTTCAGGTAGTGAAAACCTTTAGCTATCCATTGCTCATTGGATTTAGCTGGAAAAAAATTGTATTAATAATTGATACAAGAGACAGAGCTGTGTATTTTAAAAGAAATACATTTTTTTCCATATCTGCTGAAACTCATTTCACAACTCATTTCATAGGACACAACAATATTAAACCCGACCCTGTTAAAAAAGGCAATAAATGAGTTTTCTCAGCCTAATACAGGGAAACAAATAAGGCAAATTTTGGGTTTAGAAAGTTACTATAGGGAATTTATTCCTAAGTTTAGTGAATTTTTAGATCCTTCAAAAAGCCTGACAAGAATAATAAGTTATTCAAATGGACTACTGAAGTTGACAAATCATTTCAGAAACTAAAGTTCCATTTATCTACAAACCCAGTTCTCACTCTATATGATCCTTCATTGCCATGTAAGCTTTACACAGATGCACCTAAACTAGGAATTAGTGCTATTTTACCTCAAATGGAAATAATAAGCAGGAGCATGTAATTTACTATTATTCAAGAAAACTTCCACCGTATCAACAGAACTATTCTAAATTTGAGTTGGAATGCTTTGCTGTAGTTCAATCAGTTGAATACTTTGAATTTTATCTTGAGAACAACAGATTTGAAATTATAAAAGAGCATTCGGCTTAGAATGGCTCTTCAACATAAAGAAACCAAAAGTGAAATTTCTAAGATTAATTGACACTTTTATTGATACTAGCTCCACTATTTGGAACGCTTTGCTATAGTTCAATCAGTTGAATTCTTTGAATTTTATCTTGAGAACAACAGATTTGAAATAATTACAGATCATTCGGCTTTAGAATTGCTCTCCAACATAAAGTCACTGTCAACTAAGACAGTGAAAATAGTTCACAAACCAAGATCAAAACAAACGCATGTCGATGCATTGTCAAGATTACCAGTCTCATTCCACATATCAATCCCCAATCTTAGAGTATACCAACATGAAACGGATCTCAGTTTTGTAAAGAATTTTCATTTTCCTCAAGATCTTATTATAGTGAAACATAATGGAGTTCTAAAAGTGGTTGTTCCAGAATAATTCAAGAATAAATTCTCAAATAATGTCATGATAATAATTCTCACCTCTCAATTAAGAAGAAGACAGTAAGATTGATAACACCATTTTATTGGTGGCCGAATGCTATCAAATGCATCAAAGACTATGTTCGCTCATGTGAAATATGTCAAATATCTAAATACAGTCATAAACCATTTATTGGATAATGTGTTCCACCAAACTCTGATCTGGAACCACTGGTGTTTCCTCTGGAGGTATCTCTCGGCCATACCATTAGTGGGGGGACACGAGAGACTTACCAGAAGAGTAGCGACTGTGGTATGGCGAGAGAGTCATAACAACAACCGGCACAAAGACTTCTTACACGTTTGTTTTATTGTCATATTTAAACCACATTAAATAAAACTCGAATAGCAATTAACGGGTATTTACATTTAATTATACACCAGAGCCAATATAAACATCAATTTACAACTATTTGCTCCAAGAAACAGGACTACAGCAGTCGGGCGATTCTACACTAGTTCTAGACGGTATATAGGCCGAAGCGCCATCTATTGGAGGAGGTTGTAGGTGTTTTTCAATCTCTTATACGCGACACTGCCTCCCCCTTAAGGCGGGTCGTTCTGATCCGGTCCCATCGGTCCTGTCGCCTTGATGGCACGTTTCTCTCGCTGGTGCCGCTTCTCTCGCCGGTACCGCTTTATCTGGCCGGGCCACTCCTTTTGCCGGGACCACTCCTCTCGCCGGGACCTCTTCTCTCGCGGCATTGCTCGCCGATACTGCTTTTCGCGCCAAAACCGTCTTCTTTTGCCGGCAACGCTCCTGTTGCCGGCACCGCTTCTTTCGCTGGGACCCCCTCATTCGCCTGAACCGCTTCATTCGCGGCTCTGCCTGCAGAAGATTCAGAGTAGGTCCTTGAGGTGCCATAATCAGGCCTTCTGCTCTCTTGGCTTCATTATTGGCAGAAACGACATTCAACTGTCTTTTGGACCTCTCGAGGGAAGTTCTTCCGTCGAAGGCCGGTAGAGGTATTTCGCGGTTTGTCAGCGAGATCACCGCACCTCCGAGATCCCCCATGTGAGCCGGCTCGACCTCCAGCCTCCGGGACAACCGCCTGGCCCTCGCTGACAAGGTTGTCTGGGCCGCACTTGTCTTCCTCTGTAAATGAATCTCCATTTGAGACAGTAACTGCAGCATCTCTCTCTCTCTAAGACGTATTATTTCCTCGCTTTCCTTTTCTAAAAGAAGCCATTCTTCCTCCCTACGGCGACTTTAATTATTCTCTTTATTTTTCTGAGAGAAGCCATTTTTCCTCTCTACAGCGCCTTCTTTCTTCTCTCTCTTTTTCTCCCTAAGACTGTCATTGTAGTGGAAGATAGGACTTTATATACGTGTAGTATGTAGTGCATGTCTTAGGCGCTAAAAAGTTTGCAGAGCGTTTTATGCAGTTGGTCTGCAAAATTTTTAGGTGAGCCTACCCAAACGCCGGCTTATTACGTTTGGGGAACATCACTTAAAATATTAACTTAACAGATCTTTTCTTCATGTAACATTACGTTACACATGGGGAAATGAGAGGCGACAAATTTGACCAAAAAAAAAAAAAGAAAAAGAAAAGTTAAAACCTTTTTGATTCCTAACAAGGGAGCCGGTAATGTAGTGTATGTTCGTATTAAATTGTACCCAAAAGCCCTATAATTGAATGATTGACAGGCAAGAGTGTTGAAGTAGAAAGGAATATCTCTGCCAATGGTGGATACAAAGGTCATTCCACCCTTTAAGAAGTAGGAAAGAAAGACGAAGTAGAAAAAAAAACTAGGAGGGGGGGGGGGTTCAGTGTGTCCTTGAGCTGGTTGTCGTTGGGATGAAGATTGGAATATTGTCGTGGCGATGGACGCCATTTTGGGGATTTAATTGTCCTTTTAGGAGGCCAAGATGGCGTCTCCTTTGGTCTCATGTACAGGATCAATTTTAGAAATGATGGGGACCAATTTTTAAATGGGGTTGACAAAACGATAAACTATCCTATAACATTATCAAAATAAGATTTGTTATAAAAGAGATTTTATATAATTTTCCTATTCGTTTTAATCTGGCAGGTTCCTCTGTTAGAAGGATATTAAATTTAATTTTCTCTTTGTCGTGCCTGTCATTTGTACGTTGTATTGCTAGTTTTCTACTTTCTATTATATTGGGGTAGGGGTTTATGTGGTTATTTAAGTCTGAGGGGATTATTTATATTATACATTAAAAATAGGGGGGAATTCCAGTTATCGTATGGGGGTATCGTTATATTTATTAGTTACTATATTATTTAACTTAGTCCAGGAGGTTCAGTAACCTCAGCTTCCCGGTGAGTGTCGCGTTAAGACACTCGCATAATCCGTTAGCTTGAGGGTTATTTGCAGTGGTTAGTAGAAAAAATATTAGAGTAATTCTTAATAATATTCATAAAAGTTAAAGGGATATCATTCCTAACACATAAATTACAAGAATCATTAAAAATCTTACATTGATGTTCATAGGGATATAGTGGGGGTAATAAATATAAGTGGGGAAAATGAGCTAAAGTTTGGCTGGGTGCATTTTTGTCACAATTGGTAGAGGTCCAAGAGAGTTTGTTTGCCTGACTGTATGGCAGAGAGGCCAGATTCAGTTCGTTGTAGAGGGAGAGGGGCTCACCTTTGAGTAGCGTGCGGAGCCGGGCTTGCAGGGTGGCGTCATCTTGCGGTCCCTCGCTCGTCCGCTCGAGTTACTGGATGAAGTTGCTTGCTGCGTAGGATCCGTCGAAAGGAGAGATGAGGGCTTCCTCCGCACGAGGCACGGCTATTCCCCCAATGGCGTCTGTTAGGCGGCTTACTAGGTCTTCGCAGTGGGGTTGCATATTGGTGAGGGCATCCGCGAAGTAGTCGTCTCTGACCTCCGTCATCCTCTGCATGCTGCTGTCCTCAGTTATCCTGTCGACTTAAACGGGTTCTGTAGTAACCCCGACCAAGCCGACGTGGAATGTACTGGGCAGTCGTGGTCGTGGGTGCGTGATGGGATTCCCGCACGGGGACAGCAAGGAACAGAGGCAGGTCTAGATGGTAGCTCCAAGAGGTAGAGATAGACCACGGACGGAGGCAGGCGGACCACGGGCGCCGCGGATATCCTAAGCCTACATCGCGGATAGAGGAAGGGGTGAGAGATCCGACCGACCGTATAACGGCGTCACTCTGAAAACAACTCCCTTGTCTCATTTTCTGGGCCCTTTTATACTGGACCCCCGCATATGGTGGTGAGTCCTGATTGGCTCCTGTAATCACGCCACCTTCTGGCGCCGTTGGTCGTTGTCGCCGTCTGGTCTACCTTTGCCTCTTTTTTTATTTGTTACATCCATTTTTACAAGGTCGATACATATTTTCATATAGATATGGGGTTATATAATAAATATTAGAAGAAGGTTGTGAACTATCTAACTCAAAATATACTACATATATATATATAATTCTTCAAATCAAGTACACATCATGATATAATTTTAATAGCCATATATATCATTGTTAGTTGTGTTTATTTTATATGAAGCCCATCATCCTGAAATAAAGCCCTGTAGACACAAATATACCATCTCATGGATTAAAGTAACATTGAAACAAATAGATCCTTATCAAACAATTCTACAGGTTTCTGGAGATGAGTTTTTTTCTTTTTAAGTGTTTTCTCGAGCTTTCGGGAATTTCTACCCTTTTACAGGAGTACATAAATACGATTTTGCGTACTCCTGTAGAAGAGCAACATCTGGATTGAAACTAGTAACAAATATACTAGCTTTTCTACGATGAATAACATAGAAAAAATATGTCTTCATAATTTATACAAACAGGCAATCATTTGTTTGTAGCTATATTGAAACAAGTTGACTAGGATATAAATAAATATATAAAAACAATAGTAAATAACCTAGAATTAAGCCAAATATGAAGATTATTTCTGAAATAAAGCCATATATGAAATGAAGCATTATTTAGAGACCGTCATCCTGAACTCAAGCCATATTGCAATAAATCTATTATTTGTCCCAAGTTGAGAATATATCGTATTGAAGGGCCTTGCTGGACGACCCTGAATGATTTATATGGCACAGAGAAACCACATGATGTCTCTGTGCGGGAATAAATGGACGCGCCTAAGAGGAGAGCGTCGGTGTGTCTGTGCGGGTAAATTGTAGAGATGGTTTACACACAATAGTGTCTGGCAGTCTGTTTACTACTCGTTAAGTGTGCTGATAACTAGAACTTGGGTGAAATAAGAAGAAAAGGGCCAGGGGAGGGCAGACAAGACAAAGAATTACAACAGGTACGACAGGGGCAGAAAAATGAATGCGAAGAGGAAAACTAGGAAGAAATCGCGTCGAAAATAATAAGAAATAGCAGAAAAGGTCTTGGAAAAAGTTACAGATAATATACATTAGGAAATTTATATTCTTAGTTAGAAATTTTATTTAATTAATTTACTGTTAGAAGGCCTAGAAATATTATAAATAAAACATTTTTGAATATAGGCAAAAATTGATAGGAGGTGTTAAGAAAGGGGTAATTAAAAAAGCTCGTGAAGGAAAAGAAATATTCAGAACGCTCCACAAAACCCCCTTTTTAACAAAAAAAAAAAAACTTCAACCTAAAGTTTTGATATTGTTTTGGGCTGCCTTGGGTGTTCAAGCGAGAAAAAAGGAAGACAACAAATGCTACAATATTAGGTTTTTGTTTAATTTTTTGATAGATATAAAATAAAGGATAAAAAATATATGAAAAACTTATTATTTTGTGTATTCCAAAAATTTGCATGCAAATTGAATGTTTTTTTTAACAAAAGAAAATATATAAAATTATGATATTGACGAAATAGAATACTTAGTAAAAATAAAAAATAAAAAATACAAAAAATATGCTAAAATAACATTAAAAATATATCAATTTAGGAAATAAAAGCGTGTGAGAGAGTGTTCACCAAAAAACAGTTCCTCTCAGTTGTTAGGTCGGCCTGCCCGAGCGCTCAGCCTTGGAAACACAATTCGTCGTCCTCGACGAACTTCCTGATATATTCAGATGAAGCACAATTCGTCGCTCTCGACGTACTCCAATCACTATGCGAATCTCTTAAAGATTCGTCTCGGCTTCACCTTTATTTGAGATGTCAGCCACCTAATCCCTTATCAGACCGCTTGTATGGTCGTTTATGGAAGATGGACGAAGTTCCCGGAGGTCATCTTGGGCAAGCCCCCGCGAGGCTTTTTTCTTGTCTACTTGGCACCGCTGTGTCACCAACTCTGGCCCCGCGCCAGGACCTCTTGACCCCTCTGCCCTTCCGATTGGTCGGTGGGTACTTGGACTGTCCATCCGGCCGGCGGACGATTACATTCTCTCGACAGGGGGTGGGGGGCCGGTGTGTGAAAAGAGGAGAATAAACATCAAAAAATAGATTCTCCCTTGCTGAGGGGTCCCACACACACAAAAAAACAGAAATATGAAAGTAGTTGTAATATTTACATATATACATACAATATGCCATGAGTTCTAACAGGAGGTTTATATCCAAAATTACTTTTGGCTTCAACATTTTCCTTATTTTAAAAATGTTGAAAATATCTTTAAATAATTCGTGTATACTGTACCAAGATAAAAAAAAAGAATAAAGATATTTATTGTAGAATAATCCACAAAGCTTTAAAATAAAACCTTATATAAAAGCAGGAAATGCTGTAAAATGGAAACAAAATTATTATTGATTTTTGACTTATATCTTCTTAATCCGTCTGCAAATAAATAAATCGAAAATTGGAAAACGATACGATATATTTTAAATATTTTTATCTCCGAATTTAAAAAGGATATCTCTTTATTCATATTAAATTTTCCGTAGAACATATAGTTTAAATATGGAAAGGTAAAAATACCTATATTTTACTAGACATATATAAAAATTGCTTGGTAGATATAATGGAAGACGTAAATATTTTTTAAAATATATCCCACAACCTTTTTTCAATATTTTATCCTATAAAAACCTTTGGTCTATTTTATAGAAGATAATCATTTTTTTTGTCTGCAAGCCTAATATTTAGTTTAGAATATGCAGAATGTTTGGCTAAATTTGACGTCAAAATATTCATTTGATAGGTGAATATCTTATTGGAAATTTTTGTAAGTTGTCAATATCTATGTATGTTACGAGTACTTTAGATTTGTGAATATTTATATTATTTAATAAAATATGACATGGATTTTTCGTTTACGTATCTAATTATGTCTTTATTCGGCATTTATAAAGTTTTTAAAATATAATAGATTAAGTGTAGATTTGTTTCCTATTATTTTAATTATATATATATATATATATATATATATATAATATATATATATATATATATATATTGTATTTTTTTTACACACAATTGAAACAAGCTTAAAAAGTAGAAATATTCAATATCAATAATTACGAAAATATTTTTTTGGAATTGAAAAATATATGTAGATATGAAAAGAAACACACACATATTAAAAATATATTAATATAATATACAGTCGACGCTCGGTAATTTGAAACTCGTTAATTTGAATCACTCGATAATTTGATTTTTTCCGGTCCCTTGGAAAATACTAGATAAGTTGAATAAAATCAATATTAATTGGTCCCCTCGGTAATTTGAAGTTGAAGAATTGGTATCTTGCCTCGAATAAACAACATTTGAGAATAACTGTACAAATGTTTAAAATAATAAATCATGATTTTTATCAAACTCTTGATTACTTGATTCTATTAACATGTAAGATTATTTTTAAAAATTATAATATGAAGGAAAATGTTGCCGGCGACTTTCTTAAGCCAGACCAGCCCGCGAACTAACTAAACAAAGTTATGCCTCAAATTTCTCACGCTGAGTGGGCAAAGAAGAGTGCTTGGTTAAGTGGTTTCGTCAGTATAAAGGACAAAACGTTCCCGTCGGCGGTTTCATGTTGAAGGTAAAGCCAAGTATTTTGCGCAGTCTCATGGAATTAAAAGTTTTGCAGCAAGTAAGGGGTGGCTCTCAAATTTCAAATATCGACAAGTAATATAATTTTTTTTAAATCTGCGTAGAGGGCGCCAAAGTGGATATTTTATTTGTTCGCAATAGATTTACGACCTAAACCAACCTTTGAATGGCTATGACCTCAGGAACCTATTCAACACAGACAAAACAGGGCTTTTTTTATATTTCAAAGACGAAAAGTGTCATAAACCCTTATTTACTCGCGCCGAGCCTCCAAAGCTCATCTCAATTTTCAAAAATCTAAAATGAAAATATTAAAAATGCAAAAAAAAAAAAGATAATTTTCATTGCTGTACTTAATCAGCAGATCGACAGTTTAAACCATATTTGAACTTCAATGGCAGCAGGAGAGTGTAAAAAAAAATAAAATTGTCGGCGTGCCTCAAAAGCGCGTCGCGAGTGCTGACGTAACACTTTTGGTTAAGGTTTCACTTTGCTGCCTGGCCTCTCTCTCGTCACTGGTACGTTTTTTTGTGGAATCCTTTAAAACTTATTTTTTAATTATTTATCCATATTTAATTTTTTAATTTATAATATATTGAATTTTTAATATATAGGTTTAATTTTAGAGCTTTTTTTTCTCTGAAAATGGCTAGTAAAGCGGTGCTATATTTGCCCTTGCGCCAAGAACCGCATGTCAACTATGACTTGCTGTAAATGCAATAAGAACATTCGCAAATAACATTCAAACCATATTGCCAAAATTACCAGTGAATATTGGCGATTTATTAGATATAAAAGAATTTGCGCAAAGCCTGCGAAAATCTCTGCTTTTTCACATGTTTTTATATTTTTATGCATTACTTGGTAATTATGAAAATAAAATTTTAAACTTTGCTATCAATTTAAATCCTTATTGTCTATCTACTAAGGTAAAATACAATTTTTATTTTTTGAAAAATAATTTTATCATTTTTTATCATTATAAAGTTTGAGCTCGGGAAGCTCGGTACGAGTATCTACGTCCTAAAAACGGGCGCGTTTAATTAAGGGTAAAGGGAAACCCAGAAAGGATAGATTAACAATTATTTTAGCGTGTGACATGTATAGTTCTCAAAAATTAAAACTACCTCTAATAGAGAAATCTGCGAATCCACACTGTTTTAAAGGAATAAAATCGCTGCCCACAGTTTATAGGTCAAACAAAAAATAGTGGATGACCACAGAGTTGTTTAATGAATGGCTGACCTCAGTTAACAGTAACGTGAAAATGCAAAAATTTAAAATCTTACTGTTTTTGAAAAACTGCACCGTGCAAAATGACCTACCAACATTAGACAATGTGAAATTGTTTTTTTTTTCAGCCAACGCGACATCAAGATTGCAACCGTTAGACCAGGGCATAATTCAAATGTTAAAACTCTCTACCATTGAGGAATTGTTTTTCTTCAGATGAATAGCATTGAAAAAGATTAAAAGGTAAACATAACAGTTTTGACTACTATAATCATGATTGATACTGCCTGGAAAATTTTAAACACAACGAAAGCATAGAACAGTCATCGGAGCCGCCAAAAATTACAAATTCACACTCAACAAGAGTTTCAGCCGTTTCGGGATATACATACTAAGTTGATACAAGATTAAATAAGTGACTTACCGCAATTTATTTAAATTGGTAGCTTTAGGTCTTGCCATTTCTCAAACAAGAGTTTGATCTCTTACTATCAAAATTCGCGATTTATTATTTTAAACATTTATATAATTACTAGCGGATGTACCCGGCTTCGCCCGGGTTTTACCCGAGTAAAGGTTTGTCTAACGAATCTCTCGATGAAGTGAACATTTTTTCAAGGTCCCTTGAAAAATACTCGATAAGTTGATTAAAATCAATATAAATTGGTTCCCTCGGTAATTGGAAGTTAAAGGAATAGTATCTTGCCTTGGAATTGTATCATTATTCTTGTATGGATGTACCCGGCTTCGCCCGGGTTTTACCCGAGTAAAGGTTTGTCTAACGAATCTCTCGATAAAGTGAACATTTTTTCCTGGTCCCTTGAAAAATACTCGATAAGTTGAATGAAATCAAAATTAATTGGTTACCTCGGTAATTGGAAGTTGAGGTAATAGTATCTTTGCCTTGGAATTGTATCATTATTCTTGTCTCAAATAAATTGCCGTGTCATCTTTAATTTTGTCTTTCCTAATTTTCTACATTACAAAATCATCGTTTTATCTAGTGAACATTTTTTTCCCGGTCCCTTGAAAAATACTCGATAAGTTGAATAAAATCAATATTAATTGGTACCCTCGGTAATTGGAAGTTAAAGGAATAATATATTTGCCTTGGAATTGTGTCATTATTCTTGTCTCAAATAAATTGCCGTGTCATCCTGAGATAATCTTACTTTTGATAAAAAAATCTTTAAGATTATAAACTTAGTGATAATAAAACTTATTGATAAAAAAAACTTGTTTTCATCGCCGCAATAGTGGCGCTGCTTGCGAGTTAAATCTACAAATCTGCAAATAACTCTAAGGATATTCAAGATATTCAAGAAATTATTTTTCAGAAACCTTCCCAATACTATACTAAATAACTTCCTAAAGTTTCATGGCGTTCCAATGAGTGGTTTGGTCAGGCATAAAGGACACACACACACACACATACATTCATTTATATATATATGAAAAAACAATAGAAAAAAAATAAAAGATAAGTGGGTCAGGTGTTGATATTGAAAATAAAGAAGGCATCTCCTGACCACGAGCACATGTGCTTTTTAGATGGCAGAGCGCCATCTAGTGGAGCAAAAATAAACTAAACGTTTATTTAGCTTGCTCCGTGATATTTGGCCAACCCAATTTCTTGATAAATCAATAATATCACGGAGCAAGCTAAATAAACGTTTAGTTTATTTTTGCTCCACTAGATGGCGCTCTGCCATCTAAAAAGCACATGTGCTCGTGGTCAGGAGATGCCTTCTTTATTTCTAATATCAACACCTGACCCACTTATCTTTAATTTTTTTCTATTGTTTTTTTCATGTGTCAAGCGTCTTTACGCAAATTTGGCCTTAAATACCCATTTCTTGATTTTTCGGGAAGCCATTGGGACCAAAAATATTTTTTGGTCGCAGTGGTTACAGTCTTCTCCACGCTGACGAGCGCCAACAACACGTAACGCGTTCGTGGATGGCTTTTCTTGATTTATCAAGAAATTGGGTTGGCCAAATATCACGGAGCAAGCTAAATAAACGTTTAGTTTATTTTTACTCCACTAGATGGCGCTCTGCCATCTAAAAAGCACATGTGCTCCTGGTCAGGAGATGCCTTCTTTATTTTTAATATATATATATAGATTCACAATTGTTCATTTTAAAAATAAGTCTGTAATTTTTTTGTTGAGTGAGGGACTCTAGTCTATCATTATCCAATGAATTTTCGATAGGAGTGAATGCTGCGAAGAAATCATCACTTGTGTCGGTTTCTGAGGGCGTAGAAATGTAGGGTAGTAAAATATACCCTTGTCTCGCTGAATGCGACTGGAATTGGCGGTTGCTCTTCTTCTTCTTCCTTCTTCTCATTCAGATGGGCCAAATTCAATATTTCGGCATCGGCTAGGGCATCGTGGACACTGATGTTATCATCGACATGAAAATAATGCTCATATGTTAATTCTCTATAGTCAGGTAGACGTCTCCACCCCGAGTCAGAATTTGTCATTTTTGGCGGCTCCGATGACTGTTCTATGCTTTTGGTGTGCTTAAACTCGCACTTTATAAATCAATTATAAATAGTAGTCGGGTGTAAATATTTCCATTCCGTATCAATCATGATTATGGTGGTCAAAACTGTAATGTTTTCCTTTTAACCTTTTTCAATGCTATCCATCACAAGAAAAACAATTTCTCGATGGTAGAGAGTTTTAACATTTTGAATTATGCCCTGGTCTAACGGTTGCAATCTTGATGTCGTGTTGGTTGGAAAATAATTACGTGGTATAATGTTGGTGGGTTATTATTCACAGTGCAGTTGTCCAAAATAGTAATATTTTTCGTTTTTACTCTTTTATGTGACTGTTAACTGAGGTCTGCCATTCGTTGAACAACTGTCGTCATACACGATTTTTCCTTTGACCTATAAACTGTGGGCAGCGATTATATTCCTTCAAAACAGCGTGGTTTCGCAGATTTCCCTATTGTAAGTGGTTTCAATTTTTGAGAACCGTTCTTGTTACATGCTAAAAGAACAGTTAATTCATCCTTGCTGAGTTTCCCTTTATGACACTTTTCTTTTTTAAACGTCAGAGTGCGATCAGGAAAACATTTCTAAAGAAAGCCCGGTTTCGTCTGTTTTCAATATGTTCCTAGCGTCATATCATTTCAAAGGTTGGTTTAGGTCGTTAATCCATTGAGAACAAATATAAATATTCACGCTGGCACTCTCTCCGCAGATTTTTAAAAATTTATATGCCAAGACGATTTTTTTAAATTTGAGAGTCACCCCTTACTTATTGCAAAACCGTAAATTCCAAGAGACTGCGCAAAATACTTGACATTTTTCTTCAACATGGAACCGCCGACGGGAACGTTTTGTCCTCTACACCGACGAATCCACTCAACCAAACTCTCATCATTGTCCGCTCGGCGTGGGAAAATTGAGCTCTTATTTTGTTTATTTAGTTCGCGCGTCTGGTCTGGCTTGAGAAAGTCGCCGGCAACATTTTCAGATAGAATCTTTCATATTAATAAAATTAAGTAAACACCAGTTTGTGATCAAAATCATGAAAAATTATTTTGAGCATTTGTAGTTATTCTAAAATGTTCACATTTGAGGCAAGATACTATTCCTTATAGTTAAATTAACGAGGGGGACCAATTAATATTGATTTTATTCAACTTATCGATTATTTTCAAGAGATCGAAATTTTTTTCAAATTAACGAGTTTCAAATTTTCGAGAGTCGACTGTATATTCAAGATGAAATACCAAACAATCAGTAGATATTCGGGTATCAGAGATTCCGAGATAGATGTAAAGACGTACGTTGGAAATTAGACATTGCCCTGAGTGTCAGCTGTAGTTTGAAAATGAATGACCGCTAGATGATGTTGAAAATATCCTTAGTTATAGGTTCAGAGAATATTTAAATTGGTTCTAATTGGATTTAGTGAATAAACTCTAAGGAGCCTATTTGCTATAAGCCAATTCCATTTATACAAATTTGATTGGCAAAGTTGTAGTTAATTTATGGCCAATCATTGTAGAACATATAAAAATATCTAAGTTCGATTATCCATTGATCAATTCCTTAATTAGCCAGAAGTAAAATATACCTTTCACTGTACCCGACACCCAAATGAATTCTACGACAATATTAAGTACAAGTAGATAAAGACTCCCTCTGGTTATAGACATACAGACATGACATATAGACATGTACTTACAGTACAGGCAGTCCCGAAAGTGTATCCATCATGATTCTCATTGCTTAGAACTGCATGTATAGACCTGCCTGGTGTACTTACAGCTCGATACCAACAATGTCTATCATGGTCTGGCACTACATGTGAAGACGTGTGTTGTATTTACATTACAAGTTGTGAAAGTCTCTACCCGCAATCAGTATCATGACATGGGCCTATATGGGTAGACTTTGGGTGCACTTACATTACATGCTGACACAACTCTACACCAACCACAAATATCATTGTCTGGCTCTTATTTGTTGCTTACAGTATAAATAGTTACAATTCTTTACTTACATGTATAGACAGGAAGTGTACTCGCAGCACAATCAGTTACAACCTTCTACTTACTATAATTATCTACATCCACCACAAATATCATGGTTTGGCTTTTATTTGTTGCTTACAGTACAAATAGTTACATTTCTCTCTTCACATGTATAGACAGGAAGTGTACACGCAGCACAATCAGTTACAACCTTCAACTTAATATAATTATTATAGCTACCTGTGTTGTCACAATCCACTAACTACAATGTGAAAATTATCAATGATTTTAATTGGTCTACACTGAAAAAGATGTTTTTATAAAGCATCAGTTTCTAACTTAATTAGAGGTGCTGATCACGAAAGTAATGTTGGTTTTTATGTATCGCATCGATTTTTAGAGATATAAAATAAACATATTTAGGACACAATGTGGTACATCAGTCCATATAAGCGGTACGAAAAACGCATTGAACGTAAATAAAAACTGATAGCCAAAAGCATCCCTACCAAAAGGTACTTTATATACTGTAGTATAAGAAACCCGAATCTATGCAAAAATGTATAATGCTACAGTCAATCCTTCATGAATTTCAAGCTTTTTGATTTTCTCATAAAAGTGTATTCCGGCAGGTCACGGGACAGATTCCAGCAGTAATCTGCCATCAAGAGGCAGTTCCAGACACCTTGATATCTCTCTTCCATCACTTTCATGTCTTGATGGAATCACTCGCCGTGTTCGTCACTATATGCACCGAGATTATCAGGGAATTTGTCCAGGTGACTATGCAAGTAGTGAACTTTAATACTCATACTTACACCCAAAGCTTCAAAGCTTTTAAGCATATTTTGGATAAACTCTTTGTTATTATCGTCTCTTCTATTACCTTAAAATACACTTACTACAGCCTCAAAGCCTGACCATGCTGCTTCTTCAATTCCGTTCATGGTCCAGAAAATTTGTCATTCAAGAGCCTCTTGATTTGAGGTCCGTCAAGATCTCATGTTTTTTCTTTTCTAAGCTAATATCTGGGAAAAAAGGACATATATATTTGAAGCATTCTCTATCTTTTTATCTAGAGCCTTTACAAACTGCTTACATAAACTTAGCTTTATATGTAATGGTGGTAGAATGATTTTTTCCCGAAACACCAAAGGTTTGCTAATCCCATTAGCTTTTCCTACTGTAAGTTCATCCCGAAGAGCCCATTTGTTTATTTTCCAATGTATTTGCCGTGCCCTGCTATCCCACATGCATAAAAAACAAGGATACTTGGTGTATCTGCTTTGAAATCCCAGTAAAAAGTTAACCATTTTTAAATCAACGCAAATAAACCAATTATGCTAATTGTATTTGATTTTATTCAAGATGGTTTTTATATTTCCAACATTCTCCTTGATTGGAATAGATGCATATTTATTTCCATTATAAAGTAAAACACATTTGAGGCTACGCACGGAACCATCGATAAATAGACGACAATCTTCAGGACGGTATACGTCTAGTTTTAAAATGTGTAGTAAGCCTTTTACATTAGTGCAGTAAACCAGATTTGCATCCTGCTAATTGAAAGGAAGGAACGAAATTTCTCTTGTCCGATAAAATGTTACGTTGACATCGTCTTCGAGTTGGCTCATTTCTTTTAATCTTGATGCAAGTAGTTCCGCATCTTGCTTTGAAAGTCTCGGGTCACGTGTCAAATCATTCAGGTTTGGATGTAAAAAACGTTTTGGACATTCTTGTTCTCCATAGTTCTCACTACTAGAATCATCCAGTTCGATATATTTTTGTGTTTACCAAAATATGCGAAATACGCCCGCTTTGCAAAGTCTGTTATTGCATTTCTTTGCGCTTTTACAGTATATTTGCCACATATATAACAGAAAATATTTGGGTCGTTTTTGCAGGATCAAAAGAAGATCCTGCAATTATTTAATGTGTTAAAATGTTATTTTCATAATGTTGATGGCATAGCTTTTAAATGATTGATGCTTAAAATAATATTTTTATTAAATTTAATCTGTGTGGATAAAATATATTTTCACAAAAAAATTTAAATACTTATTTAATTTTTGCTAATTTAAATTAGAAGTTATGGTATATGTTTGGAAGTGATTTATTTATTTTAATTGTTAAAATTTTATTTTTATATGAAGTTAATGGCGTATGTTTTAGAAGAACTTTGAGATGAGATGATTGTAAAAATTATGAAGCAATCATGATGACATGACTGGTTTCTTCATGAAAATATTATTTTGGTGAAATACCCTTTATGGTCATTATCTATAGATTTAATGACATACAGAAAATCTAAGAGCAGATTCGGTATCAGCGCCATGGGATTACCCAAAAAGCATTTTAAATGCTCAAACATCAAAACCTTTTTAAAATTTTGTAGTCCTGTGTTATATTTTAATGTTAATGATTTCATGACAATTTAGGAGCTACATCTCTCTTTATTTTAATGTGTCTGTTCTTTGGCCTAACGATTCCATGTATCTTTCTCCAGTGTGTATCCAGCTCTATTATCCATATATAAAAATGAATATGATAATATTTCTAACCACAATGATCTTCATGGTCTGGTATTACATGTATAGACAAATGGTGTACTTGCAGTGCTAGCCTATTAAGATAATCTGGTACTATATCATAGACATGTAGCGGACTTATAACACAAGTAACCTCTATCTTCTGTGTATAATATTGTAATTGATGTAATATAATCAAGAGAGATAACTTGTCAACAAATAATAATAATAAAAATACCGAATTTTCTAATATATTAACTATAAAATACACACAGTATAAATAAAATTTAAAAATATTCCAATAAATATTACAGAATATTTACCTATATACACATTATATATATATATATATATATATATAACTTTCGAATTTTGTTAATGTTCCTTATTTACATAATATATGCTAAAATATAATATTAAAGCCTAAAGCGAAGAGAGCCATTTTGAAACTAAACTCTCTGATGATGATAGGGTAGCTCAATTTAAAAACTTTTCTCTTCTTTCACCAAAATGAAACTGACAGTTATTCATGGTCTAAAAATTAGCTAGGAGCAAAAATCCCAAGCTCAAAGAAAGGAGGACATAATTTGACTTGGTGTACAGAGGGAGAGAATCTTAAAAGGTTTTTAATTAGTTTTAATTTCCTCTTTAATTTACATAAAAGAACAAACAAATGCGTTTTTTTTTTTTTAAATTATTCGCTAAGAAATTTTAATATTTAATTTTTTACTTCACTGAATTCATAAGGATTGTCAGACGTGTTTATTCAGCGAAGAAAAAATATATAATTATCAAATATATATCTCTTATAAAATCTTTACTTTATAGAATGTATAGAACAAAAACACACATATATGTCATAATATATACTCTTCCTGGAATAATAAAGCAAACCTACAATCAACCCAGAGAGAGACGGGCAGCTAAAGTCCGGTCATTTAAGACACCAGCGACATTCCAAGGGGCGACCAGAGGGGCCCGTGAGTTCTCGGGACTATTAAGACAGTAGGGGAATTGTGTGCGATACTCTCTCTCTCTCTGGTTGTCTGGGGTTCCTCTTCCAAACTTGTGGTGTCCTTATTTCTCTTTCCCCACCTTATTATTATACCACATTAAAAGTCGACAGGATAAGACCTGGCCGTGAATAAAATTATCATATCTACTAGAATATGAAGAAAACAAAAAGTAAAGCCATGGTGATCGGACAAACCCACGGCCAAGTTCCACAGGAATTTACAACCAACTCAACTGTAGCCACTTCTCTTCCAGCTCTCACCCTCTGCCTCGGCCAACTCTTGAACCGTGATCCGGAAGAAGTGATCACCTACGACGGAGATAACCTGCCATACACTTCTCCCAGCACTAGACCTGCCAAAGAACGATCGCCGCGCCAGAGCAGGCCACCTTCCACCACCATGGACTCCACCATAACCCTGCCACTACTGTGGCGGACAACACTGGCACGTACAGTATCCGCAGACAGAACCCTCCCTCAATGAACCAACTTGCGCCCTATACCAACATAACCTGTGAGTGCAATTGTTTACACCTCTATTAACAGCCTTTCTTATTATCCATATTATATATCTAGCTATGTGTAACCCTTATCAATCTTCCCCTAAATGTCCCTCTCATTCTTACAACTTTGTTAACCTTCTACCAGCCCATGACCCTCTATGAAATTATTGATTAATCATTTATCGAACTACTTTTGCCACTAATCTCCACTCTTCATGTACGATAATATATTTTGTAGTTTCTCTCTAGCACATATCCACCGACCCACACCATATAGCCACTGATGTGTTCGTCACAGGATGCAGATTGACTAACTGCTAGATGTTTATCAACTCCTTTTTGTTCGCACTCGAACAATCTGCATCGAGCGGCACAGTTCGCTCCTTCTCCTCGCGCCACATATTTGCCACCGGACCCTGTCTTCAAATTTATGTTTGTCCCTTGTCCATACCAGCACGATATAACCTACGTCCGATATTTCCCACCGAAGTACGTTAAACATCGTCGCTGATCTTGTCCGGTCCGTCATCATTTCGCGCAGACATGGGTTTTACGTTCAACCCATCGCGAAATCATCACCTCGTACAAGCTCCCACGACGGGTCAAACACCTCGTTTACGAGAAGCTTGTCACCTGTAAAGGACAACACCATCCTCGTCTCAATTTTTGGCACAGTGCGCGCACACTTTCCTTCAATTAGCTAACACTACTAGAGTATCTTAGTATCAAAATAATTAAGGTGGAAAGGCCCAAAGCAAGTTCCCCTCGCTCTATGGGCCTATATTCTACCTTTGTATCTCGAACTATTTTATCTTCTCAAATTAACTATAAGTCCATGTGACTTCCTCACCTACACACGGGACTTTCCCCCTCGGACTCGCTACACGAGTAACTGCATACATAAGGTAGAATGGCCCAAAGCAAGTTTTCCCTCGCTCTGTTCGCCAAAATTCTAACATTGTATGTAGTCCTATGTTTACCTCAGTTCTGAACTCACGCAATTTCCACCCTCAACCTCATTTCTCGTACTCTACACCTATAGCATAGAAAAGCCATTCCAAGTCTTCCCCTTGCCATGTCGCCTGAAAACATATCCTAAAGCGTAGAGTTCCCCAGTCTTAATGGCCTTAAGATTTTCATCATGTATTTGTGACTCCCCTTCTACTTGTTCACACTCCTCAATAGAATTTACCTTATAATATATTAGATGTTATTGTATATAGCCTTTTATAACTTTGATATTATCAAGAATTCCCTTAAATGTCTAATTCTCCGGTGTTGTAAAACTGATTGTAAATATTATTTACTTGTGTACTATACAATATTTTATTTACATAAAACTATGTCTCCATAACCTTAAAAAATTTCAACTATAAAATTATTCTCTCTATTCCTGGCTTCTCCAGCTTTAAGTATACCCAAACCATGTTCAGCCTTCTTCAACGGGGGCCATATGTCATAATATATACTCTTCCTGGAATAAAAAAGCAAACCTACAGTCCACCCAGATAGAGACGGGCAGCTAAAGTCTGGTTATTTAAGACACCAGCGACATTCCAAGGGGCGACCAGAGGAGCCCGTGAGTTAACGGGACTATTAAGACAGTAGGGGAATTGTGTGCGATACGAACGGCCGCCCGGCTCTCTCCTTCTCTCTCTCTGGTTGTCTGGGGTTCCTCTTCCAAACTTGTGGTGTCCTTATTTCTCTTTCCCCACCTTATTATTATACCACATATATATATATATAAATATATATATATATATTTAATTAAAAAGGCATATATTGGATCAAAAAATTATTTATTTTACCAATATTTCAGCTGGCTGAACGCCAACCTTTATCAAGGTGTTATAACATTTTAAAGTGTGTCAACAACAAACTCAGCGCCACATAACGCAACAGCATTAAGTTTTTAAAATATTTTGTTATATTCAATGGGGAGAAAAATTTGAAAAATATATTTATATTATGAATAAAATATTTTTTGTAAAATATGGGTGTGAATATTTTGAAAATTAACAATAACGCCTATTTTATATTTTAAAATTATTTGTACTATGTGTAAAAATATTTTTCGTATAAAAATAAATAAAAATAACAAAATATATATAAAAGAAAGGTTAAACTAAAATTTTTTCCGAAAACACAAAGCGTAAAAAATGTTTGAAAAGTTGGTTGAAATAAAATTAAAAAAAAATTTAAATGTAAAATTGTGAAATTCGAAATAAAATATAAGTGAAAATGGGAAAATATTTTTTAAAAATGATATCACACAAATAAAACATTGAAGACATTGAACTATCAATATATAAAATAAAATAATACATATATATAAAATAAGCGTGTGATTGTATTTGAAATAAACTTAAACGATGTTGCATAAATTAAAAGAAAGATATATAAAAGGAAAAATGCGATTTGAGCATTAAAACATTTTTACGTGCTTCTAAATGTGTACCTCTCCCTATAAAATTAATTAAAATATAGACCTAGGTTATCGGAATTTTGAAGTAAAAAAATGAATGAAAAATTAAACTTTGAATATTTTTATGACGATCTAAATTGCGAATAAATCTCTGGTAGTTCAATTTTCCTATTAATACTATCTTTGTCTACCGCGGAGGTCCAACTTTCCAAAAATAATCGGCAATGTTTTTCATTTATGTCCTGGTATAAAATATCTGTTTTATCAAAGTCCGGTGTGTGGTTGTTTTTCAAAGCGTGGTCTACAAGGAGTGATAATGGATTATAATTTCTTAAACCAGCTTTATGTTGATTGATTCGATCTTTTAGAGGCTTGCTTGTTTCTCCTATGTATTTGGCGGGGCAATCATTACATGGTATTTTGTAAATTACATTGTTTTTGTTTTCTAATTTGCTAATTTGTTTGGTGTCTGGGTGGCGTAGGAATTTTTTCAAATTGAATGAAGATTTATATGTAGTAATTATATTGTTTCTCTTTAAGACTCTGGCGATGCGTTCAGAGCCGTAGCTGTAAGGGAGGGTGCAATAAAACTTTTTTGATTGATCAGAGCTGTTATTTGATTGTACAAATTTAGGTTTATAAAGGTGTTTTTTAATAAATTTATCTGGGTAATCATTGTTTTTTAGGTCTTTAAAAATTCTATTTCTCTCCATATTTTAATCATTTTTCATTGAGCAATGTGTTGTTAATCTTTTAGAGAGAGTGTTTACAACTGAAATTTTGTGATGGACTGGGCCGAAAGAATTGAAATTTAGGTAGTTTCCAGAGAGTGTGTGTAGACTTTCTATAAATACTAGTTTCAATTTTATTTTGTTTTTTCTTAATTTGAATATCTAAAAATGCCAGAGAATTGTTTTTTTTCAGTTTCGTGTGTGAATTTCAAAAATGGTTTTAGATTATTCAAAAAATTTAGAAAGATTGAAATTTCTGATTCAGTTATACAAAAAATGTCATCTATATATCTTTTCCATGAAATTATTTTTTTAATGTTTTAATTCTGTAACAATTTGATCAATATGATTCATGAAAATATTTGCCAAAGCCGATGAAATAGGGTTGCCCATCGGGCAGGGTCAATATCATATACAAGGGTCATTCCAAAGGTTTTTGCAATCACCTATTTTTATCAGAGCTGCAAATTTTCAAATTTTCAGAGTTTCTCAAAGTATTCACCCTTAGCACCTAGGCAAGATTTCATCCGTGAAAACCAATTATCGAAGCACTTACACCAGTCATCTTCAAGGTTGAAATTTACGGCATTGATAAAGGCTTACAGTGCTTCATCATCAGTGTCAAATTTTATCCCTTTCAACAATAACTTAACCTATTGAAATACAAAGTCACAAGGTGCTAGGTCTGGTGAATATGGTGGATAAGTGACCAATTGCACGCCAGAGTTGGCTAAAAAGTCGAATGTTTGGGCTGAGGTGTGCGGTGTTGCATTGTCATGGTGAAGAAGGATTCCTCTAAGTTGAGCTCTTGCGTCTGTTTTATTGATTTTTTCAAATACTTTTGGATATCTTTTGTTTACCAGTCACTATTAACTGTTTTTTGATAATCTCACTTCACAATATCAATGAAACCACTTTTTAAAAAAGCGACCATTTGTTTTCCAACACTTCGAGCTCTGCGAACTTTCTTAGAAGGAGGTGATTTTGAAGAGCACCAAAGAGTAGATTGCCGTTTTGTTTCTGGACACAAATTGCAAATTAAAGTTTCGTCACCTATAATGATATTAAAAACAGCCTTTAAAATGCCTTGTCAAATTTTTTCAACGTGAAATTACCCTATTTAACGCGACCAAGTTTTTGGTCTTCAGTTAAGTTGTGAGGTACCCATCTACTAACAGGTTTTCTGTATTTTAAATGATCTTTAAATGATGGTGTTGATTGCTGCCGTACAAGGCCCACAATTCTCTCTAACTGCTGATGTGTAATTCTTCGATCATCTCTAAGTGAAAATCCTACCCGCTCAATTTTTTCTTGGGTCATTGCTGTTGGTGGTCGACCTGAACAAGGTTCATCTTAAAGGTTAGTTTTTCCAAATTTAAATTCATTAAACCAATCAAAAAATATTCTAATAGAAAGAGCTTTAATTCCTAAAGCTTTCAAATCTTTCATGAGACTCTTTAGAAGTCAAATTACCTTTATAATCATAGATGATCATGGCGCGTAAACTTTCTCTAGTCAACTTCATTGTGTCTGATGCCATGTTTAGAAATTACCGCTGCCGCTGTAAACAAAGTCGCGCCCTCTTTAAATTCACTGTTGTTACTATTTTTATGAATATTTTATTATGTAGAAAATGCATGTAGATTTTAATGGTATAATTTATTTGTTAATATTTTTTAATCATTTAATATTGATTGCAAAAACCTTTGGAGTGACCCTTGTATAACCTTAATTTCAATATACAATATAATTGATATTTAAAATATATTTTTCAACTTCGGTATATAAGATCTCATTTTAAATGAAAAAATGTTCTGAGCCGAATAAATATTCAAGATAAATAATATTTTAAATATTCATGATATCTCCTTTATAAGCGACCCGGGTAATGAGCAACCATATATGTGTGTGTGTGAATAATAGAAAATATGGATTTTTAAAAACATTTATTCAACTTGCTTCCATGCATGTCAGTTCAGAAATCTTGTATACAATTTTTAACATACTTCGAAAGGATGTATTAATCTAAAATAGTTTACACTTTATAGAACCTGATGACAATACTAGTTGACAATTTTACAGACTTCTGGGTTGCCAGGGTGGCCGGAAACAAACAAGCTTCCGAATTGCCTTTCAAAATTTCAAATTTAATTTTAATTTTTGCCCACACACCACATAGAAGTATGAAATTTTGCACATTCGCTCAGTCCAATTAGCAATGCACGTTTAAACATTTTTAGACTATTGGATGGTCGGAGTTGCCGGGAATGAACCAATTGCCATATTTCTTTTTAAAAATGATGCACGAAATCAATTCGGAAACTATTGAGAGTCGCGTATTGAATTTTCAGATATTGTTCAAAAGACCTCAAACGAGTAGGAATTCAGATTCCTATCTAAAACCTTCTTTGAATTATAAGCAAAAAGCTGTCCCAAAGGTCAATAGACATATTCATTCATATATATAAAAATTGAAAATAAAAGACTTTTTAAAAATTTGGCAAAACATAGATTTCGCCAATTGATTTGGCGCAGCCACATTGCCAGCAAAACACCTCTTTGGTAGATTGTGAAGATTCCATTAGATGTGGATCTCGTGGAATAAAGTCCGCCCTAGACTGACGAGGACCACTAGCCCGAAACCATGGTATATAGGTGGACGCTTATCAGTTTGCCAAAGTTGGTGTTGTGGCTTTGTCACCGACCCGATGCCGCTAGTTGCGGCGACGGTCAATAGATGGCGTCAGATTCTGACGTTTATTTTGACGGGAGAAGCGACCATTGCTTCCATGGATTAATTTCCTCCCGGCTAATTTTCCATCTATATATATATGTGTGTGTGTGACAATTAAAACAAGTTTATTGACACTTTTTCAATAGCAAAGTGAGGTTTAAAATTCAGATTTAAAATAAAGAAAAATATTTACAACAGACGGAGCCTTCTCAGAAGGGATGTCTGCATCCTATTAGTAGCTTAAAGCCGCCTTGAGTTTAGACAGGCCCTTGCCAATTCTGGATTTCTTATCCCCGACATGCTCGTTGACAATGTTGAGGAATTTGGAGAGAATAATCTTGATTTCAGGCGAAAGTCGCTAGAGGAGATAATTCCTATCATTGCGGTATATAACAGCGAACATGATATTTTTCCTGATTATATTTTCCTCATATATAGGGGGCTCAGGAAAGTTACATCGTTACTTTGTTCGAGTATCTCGATTATCTGATTCTCATGTTCCTCGTCCCCCATCGTCTTAATGGGTGCAGGAGCGGTCTGGAGCTCATGGGTCGTCGGGGCAGGTAGTGGAAGCGGAGGGGTTACAACAGCTGAAGCTGATTCCTCCGCATGGGGAGAAGCGGGCGCTGGTTCAGCAAGGTGAGGCGCGGTGGGGCGACGGGGCGAAATGTGGGCCGCGGGACCATTACTTGGTACCTCCACAGATAGAGCAGGGAGTGCTAGTGCAGAAGGCGCGGGTGCTAGCTGCCAGGACAACTGAGGCGCGGTCGGTGATGGGACATCAATGGGGAGGGTGATGATGCTTGCTTGGGGCCGATGGTCTGCCTAGCAAACATTGAGCAGTTGGCTATGAGGTGACCCTGGTTGTTGCATTTAGATCACTTTATCCCGAAGGTCAGGAACCCCGGCAAGGTGTCGCCTTCAGTCTTTATATATAGACGAGTGGAAAGCCTCTCGACTTTTATGCCGTCGTGGAGGAGGCTGGTTATTGCAGCCATACTCCCCAGCTTTGAGTTGCTTGGGGGCGATGGAACTAACGCGCCCATAAGGCCGCAGTGCGTCGATGAGAACTGCATCCTCCACGTAGAAAGGGAGATTTCCGATTGTGAGTTTCTCCGTCCTTTTATGGAAGGGAAAGGTCCTGAAGATCACGCCCTCAACTTCAAGGCCCTCATTAATGAGGCGTTCCGCAAAGGTTTTGCTGGTCAGACCCACCAGGACGTGGCCATTCATCCTGATGAGCTGGATGATATGTCTGGCCCCACTGACCACTTTATCGCCTGTTGGTAGTGGTAAGGCGGGAATTCAGGGCAGTGCTCAATATAGACAAACTGCTCCTGGGTGGAGGATGCTTGCCGTGCCCTGGCTTCCGCGATGTGTGCCCTCATGGCCTTCACCTCCTGCACCCGCGGTGTCTATCCTCCCGACGATCGCCCTCGCCGAGTAGCTCCGGTGGTTCCGGCGATGTTGGACTGCGCCGCTGTGATGCCTGGTGCTCCCGAGCCGCGGCGCCTTTTCTTACTTTGCACCACGGTATAGCCGTCTTCATTTTCCGAATCTTCATCTTCCAATATGTCCGCCCAGGTCTTATGGGCCCTACAGCGTCGATTGAAGGCGTCCTAGTCGCGATATCATTCGACGTGGCAAAATTTGCATATCCTTTATCAGCAGGCGAATTTACATTATTTGCAGTTTCCTGGATTTCAAAAGATAATTTTTCGTGCAATTTGATTTTGCAGATATCTTTGTATTAGTTTGAGGCTCGAAGCTGTACCTTTCAGGCACACAATCATCTTTCAAAGGGTTTTCAGCCAGTATCAAATTCGGCATATCTGTCAAACCTTATCCCACCGCCAAGGCGGAAAACGGTGGAGCTCGAGAAAAGCGTGGCCACTCACTCGTGTGTGTGTGTGAAAAATATATAAAAAATCGTGGTTGACTTTTCTTGATTTATCAAGAAATTGGGTTGGCCAAATATCACAGAACAAGTTGAATAAACGTTTTTTTTCCACTAGATGGCGCTCTATATAAAATAGGCGTGATTGTATTTGAAATAATATTAAACGATGCCACATAAATTTTAACAAAGACATATAAAAGAAAAAATGCGTTTTAGGTATTAAAATATTTTCACACGCTTCTAAATGTGTACATCTCTCTATAAAATTAAATTTAAATATAGACCTAAAATATCGGGAATTTGAAATATTAAAATGCAAAATTAAACTGTAAATATTTTTATAACGATCTAAATTGGGGATATATATCTGGTAGTTCAATTTTCCTGTTTTTATACTATTCTTGTCTTCTTCGTAGGTGCAACATGTTTTTCACTTATGTTCTAGTATAAAATATCTGTTTTATCAAAGTCCGGTGTGTTGTTGTTTTTGAAAGCGTGGTCTAGAAGGAATGATAATAGATTATAATTTCTTAAACCTGATTTGTGTTGATGCGATCTTTTAGAGGCTTACTTGTTTAACTCATTTCTATGTGGCGCTGATTTTGTTGTTGACACCACATATTAATATGTTATAATACCTTGAAAAAGGTTGATGTTCAGCCAACTGAAATATTGGTAAAATAAATGATATTTTGATCCAATATTTATTCAGATAACCCAGGTTCCTGGAGAGTCATGAAGTTACCAATTAACCGGAGTATTTAAATATTTTGTTAAATCTCGTGTAAATTCTACATTTTAATTCTGTATTATGTTTGTAAATTTAGAAATCATTTAGCTATAAAAAATCAGTAAATTCAGAAATTATGACTGATATTAAATAAATAATTAATAAATATAAAATTCCGTGTATAAAATATTCTATTAAAAGCACTAAAAATAAAAATAAATGTTTATCCCCTGCCATTGAATAAAACCGGAGGGAGACAATCATATTGTTACGTAGAAATAAAAGCACATTCCAGATGGAGAGAGAGAATGTTCTAGAGCGTTTAAGAATCATGTAGAAAAAGCGGAAGACAACTGATTGGCCAATCTACAGCTATTGCGCAACGCTCGGTGCTGGCGGCTTTCTGATTGGCTGACCAACCGTGACCATTCTGGAAAGATTTACTCCGGGATATTTAGATATGAGAAACTCATGCCAAAAAGGAGAAGAAAGAAAAAAGAAAGAAGAAGAACGTAACTACGTGGTGGACTCCAAGCAAGCTACTGTCTCAAAAGGTCGGACTGCTGCTTACCGCCGACGCCGGTGTACTTCCTGGAAGATTCTAGAAGGTTCTACGAACTTCTGTCTCCTGTTCTGCTCCTGCTTTCCCTCACCGTGCTGCAGTTGGTGAGTTTGTAACTGCTTTTTTTTTTCTTTATTGTTGTTTTATTTTTGCAGTCTTCTGTAATTATTTTATCGATTAGGCTTAAATAAAGTCCTAAAGATCCTTTGTACCCACGGGAGTTATTCTTTGTTAACCAAAAACGCAACAATTTGGTGTCAGATGTGGGGTCTTTAGGTGAAGCTTGAATAATTTATGGTACTTACCTGAAAAATGGAAGAAATATTGAAAGCGATCCAAGCTATGCAAGCTCAAAACCAGGCTTTGCAAACTCTAAATCAGGAAACTCGTGAAGCTATTCAAGCTCAAAACCAGACTTTGCAAACTCAAAATCAGGAAACTCGTGAAGCTATTCGAGCTCAAAATAAAGAAACTCGTGAAGCTCTTCAAGCTCAAAACCAAGAAACTCGGGAAGCTATTCAAGCTCAAAACCAAGCTCTTCAAGCTCAACATCAACAGCTAAAAGAAAGCTTGGGGCTTAAGTTCAAATGCTTAGAAGATAAAATCTCATCTGTAAAAGAATACATTTCCTCTGTAAAAGAAGACATTTACTCTGCAAAAGAAAACATTTCCTCTGTAAAAGAAGACATTTCTTCTGTAAAAGAAGAAATAGCTTTTTTAAAAGAGAGACTTGCTGCTGTGGAAACGGGCCATCCAAGAACTCCGGTTTTCCAGCAAGAAAATAACTATTCGGGTAGACCTCTTGTCAAAGTTCCTACCTTTGATGGACAATCATCATGGACCTCCTTCAAAACCCAGTTCGATGTGGTTGCCCAAGCTAACGGATGGAACGTTAGAGATAGGGCAAGCTTTTGGCTGCTGCACTTCGTGGACCTTCAGTGGAAGTTCTCCAGACGATTCCGGAACAACTCCGCCTAGACTTCAACGCCCTGATTGATGCGTTGGAGTCCCGATATGGAGAAGAACATTACCAACAACTTCATGTGGTGAAGTTCAAGAATAGACTACAAGAAAAGAAAGAAAGTTTGCAGGATTTGGCCAACGACTTCCGACGCCTGTCAAGATTAGCCTTTCTAATGTGTTCGCCTGAAACACAAGACTTTATGGCCCAACAGCAGTTTATAGATGCCTTCGGAGACCCTGAGACCCAGAGGTTTGCCAGACTTTCAAGTGCGACTACTCTAAAAGAAACCCTTTTCCAAGCCATGAAGCATTAAGCTGCCCAACAAGCCTCAAGAGGAAGTTATCGCTTGGCTAGACAATTTGAATTAGATAATCCAGAAAGAGAAAGGGTCGCTTCTGGACCTGTCGAGCCTATGATAACATGTATCCAACTTGACCCCGAAAAGTAAAACAGCGCAGTGGTACAGGTTGCTGGAGTTGTGGACAATATGGCCACATGAGAAGAAACTGTCCGGAAAATTCTGAAACCACCACAGCCTCTAGAAAGAACCATGGGAGACGGAACGATAATGCTGATGCCTTATCAATAAGGCCGTGTGTTCCACAAAGTGTTCATTGTGCTCGTGCTGAAGAGAGGTTTTGCGTTAGACAAGTTACAGTGCAAGAAAGCGACGAAGTAGAAGAGAAAAATTGGACTGGCCAAGCTATAAGAAAGGCTCAACGTGAAGACCAAGATTTGTTGCCAATGATAAATTGGAAGGAATCAGGTGAAATACCATCTTGGGAAGATGTGGCCTCGTACAGTCCTGAAACCAAAAGTATCTGGCGCCTTTGGAATTATTTGACCCTGCGAGATGGAGTCTTATACAGGAAATGGGAGAGCGAGGATGGAAAGCATAAATCCTGGGAAATTGGTGTTACCCAGATCTAATGTACCTTTGGCTCTCCAGGAGATGCATAGCAGTCCCACGGGAGGTCACTTCGGCATCAGAAAAACATTGGCCAAAGTTAGAGAAATATTTTGTTGGCCTGGAAGTCGAAATGATGTTTTCGCGACCATTTTAAAAATCCCCTGATGCATGACCCAAAGTGACTCTGTATTCTTGGTTGACACTTTCACTAGTATGGCCTCCAAACACCACATGTTTAACTGATTCCTGCCAATGGGAGATAGTCCGAGATCCTGGGAATTTTTAATTCTATGGTTTGAGCTAGAAGCGAAGCTCACTTCAATGGTCGTAGAACCTGACGCAGCGACCTTAGGTTTAACAAGAGCCAGACATTTTTATATATCTTCTTATATCTGAAGGTATATTCCAAGGCTTCCTCATCGTCGTGCTCTAGTTCCTCTTCGCTAACGTCTGCATTTAGCATGAAGTCTCTTATCTTGCCTTGGATCACAATAAGCTCACTATGAGTTTCTTCAATGACTTTTCTATTATTTTCAATGGCCTGTACAGGTATTGGTGGAGTACACTTGACAGAAACTCTTCTGTCGCCTTCAAGATGCGAGTTAGTCGCTTTCTAAGTAAATTTCTATGCCTTTTTAAAATTTTCATTTTTCAAAATAAACTATAAACAGAAGGCAAAACAAAAGGTACTTATCTTGAGTCTTGACTTGTACTCTGCGGTTCAATCCACTTGATCTTGCCTTGTCTGAAGCCCACCCGCGTGGACGCCACTTTGTGAAGAAATTTCGGTAATAGTTGCACAAAACACTGATGCGAAATTCGGTAGAAGAATTCGCAGTGATGATTCTTTTGTGGGCTGTTGCAAGGATTTAAATCAGATCACTAAATAGCAGAAAGGAGAAGGTAAAAGTCTCCTTCAAACTAACTTTATTAAAACATGTTAAGAGGACAGAGGAAAACACCCAACTCCTCAGCAGACGACGCCGTGCTCCCCCCTCCCTTTTTGATTGCCGGCTGGCGCAGCTGAGGCTTGTTTGTTTACAGTCACCCGAGCCGTCGCTGTCCGACGTCCCGAAGTGGATCTCCATTATTCCACAGTCATAATTACCATTTTATGTAAGAGCATCAATTCTCTCTCAAAATATTCTTGTCACTATCACTACATTGCCCTTTTAAAAGAAACATTTTACCTACCTTAATCAACGATTTGCAAAATATATTCAAATTTTAAATATAAATTAACATAGGTGAAACGCATTTTTTTTAATTGCAAAAATCGAAAATACAATATCTCAAAATCATAACATATCTCCCCAAAACAAGTTAAAAATAAAGATCCGCCCATTCTCCGCCAATAGCTAAATTGGGTCACCGCCAGCCAAACCTACCTACTATTACCATCGTTGAATTCCTACATAGCTACACTCCCTCGTACCTTCCTTTTTACATGCATAATTAATCAACCATACATCTCTCTCAACAAACCACAACACCCTCACACATCACTCTCTTCAAATGGCAACAATTATTAGTGCGAGACTTCACAAACAATACCAATTTCGAGCCACACGAGCTCCATAACGTCGCCCCACTAAGCACTAAAAATATTTCACATTAAGCGTGCCATATCAACTAACAATATAAAAATTCTCGATATATGTACGCACAACCACCACCCATGACTTTAGTAAATTTGTTATTCATGGTGAAATAGGTTATATTCTGTACCAAACAACGACTTCACGTGACACCTTTTCATTCAAAATTTTCACTTCGTGTCACATCGCCACACCACATTTTTTTCTCACTTTTCAGGCCAAAGACGCCTTCACGCCTGTGACACATCTCACCCCAAAGCGTGTCCATGTCGAAAGTCACACCTTTCACACATCTGACCTAATTACCGTGAAGAACATTTTTACTAAGTCTAAACAACTTCGAAACACAACCACTCACGTACACCGAGAAAACGATATAGTTTAATTATAACAGAAAAATGCCAACCTCAATAGAAGAAGATAGAGAAAGTTAGTTTCAAGTAAAAAAATAACAAACACCCCGCACGAGTGACCCCCAGTAATAGGATCCTCGAATCTATTTCAGTTACATATCCCACGTCCAACGTCCTCCCTCCCCTCAGAAAGCTATCATCTTGACCGCTATCTTCATGATCGCCATTTTTTTAAACACATGTTTCACACGAACCATTTAGGTTTTCTAACAAATCTCACCAACGCTTTAATCACAACACAAAATATCATATTGAACATTTTACATGTTAATTGATATCAACAATTAAAACAACTTTGTTAAGTCTGATCTAGACTTTATAACGCGAAAAAGAAATTATTCTCTACATACCTGCATTTTGGACAAACGAATATATCACTTCACTTATTCCCAGCTTCAGAGAGTCAAAAACACCGATGTTTACCAAAGCGATATGATCTAGTTACACACCACAGTTGTAACTTCTCTTCAAAAGAAAATTTTTTTGTACAATTTTTCACTACTTAACATTTATCTAATCATTAAAGTCTTTAATTATATTCTTTTTTTTGCATAAATCTTGAATAATATTTTTTTATTTTTACTTTTCAATTATATATAAATTTTTAGTCCAACATTATTACTTTTATTTTTCATGATATTATTTTAGTATTGCAAAACATTTAATTGTTTCAAAAATCATTTCTAATTCTTAATTATTATACCTTTTATATATTACATGTTTGATTTTGTCCACTTACACTTTTTTATACATAATCATATTTCTATCTTTGTATTCACTATATTTTAAATGTGTTTGAATAGCTTATTATATAACAATGTTTATCATCAACTATCGGGCATCTACAACAATCGTTTTCTACAATCATATTCTCTAACCACTTCCCTATACTTTTCATCACTATATATTTCAGCCATTGCTTCACATCAACTTAGAAAAACGACAGTACTGCTTGACATTTTTTTTTCGTAATTTTACAAACTCTTTGAACACAGTTCCCCAGATTTAAAAATCCCAACTTCTGGTCTGAACACGTTTTAAGAGTTCATTTAAATCATCCGTAGAGCACAATCACCAACGCATGCACAAAGCGTTCACCTTTTTCAACTTTCAACTTTTTTTTTCAGCTCTAGCGGACCACAATCAACCTTTGATTTCAAGCCAAGTCAGATCACCTACTGTCGCTACAATTCTACTTATCACATGGCTCTACCACCTCTTTCAATCCTATTAATAAAAACATTTCCTTCAACAACTTTTAACCCCATAAACCCTACAATTGTGACAAAGCACTGTAACCCTTATATAGGATCGCAAGTAAAACATTGCCTAGGAAGACACTCAAGTCTATTTCCTCGCTTTACACCTCGATCTAAGTATTTGGTTTACATGTGCACTCCTAACAATTGCATAATTCTTTAACCCCTAACCCTTTCTAACGCCCGACAATAATATCTTAGAATTTTCAATTCCCTTTCACATAATCAAATTATCATGTATTTAATCTAAACAACGGATTTATCGAAAAAAAATTATATTGTCACGGTAAGAATTGCAAGCAACAGGCGAAGATAAATCGAACGATAAACGTTTATTGCTGCCAACGAGCATACTGCCCAAATCAAAGCATACACGAATATATATAGCAATCATTAATTCAATATATGCAAAACAAACACAAACAAAATCTAAAACTTAATTATGTAAAACAATACAACAAATAACGCTACAATGCCCTTCTCTCCAAAAGGACAGCGTCCTCGCTGTCAGACGGCAGGCTCATCCTTGGGGAGGTCCAGTTGTTCGTCCGGGTCACGGTAGTTCTTCATTCTCACTACGTGCACAATTTCCTTTGGCTTACGACGGCGGTTAGTAGTGTCTAGACTTTCGACTTCGTTCGTCACATCCGAAATGCGTCTCGTCACCCTATAAGGGCCGAAATATCGTTTTATTAATTTTTCGGATATCCCTATTTTCCGAACGGGTATAAATATCCATACTTTATCGCCTGGCTGATAGCTCACTTCTCGATGTTTGGCGTCGTAGAGTCGTTTATTGCCCTCTTGCGCTCTCAGTGTATGTAGCCGAGCCAATTGTCGCGTCTATCTGCTCGGGTCACTATCTCTCGATTATAGTCCTCTTGATCTTCATCTTTTAAAAGAGGAAACAATGTATCCAACGTAGTTTCAGATTCTCGTCCATGGATGAGGCTGAATGGGGTGAATCCGGTGGTGTCCTGCTTCGCCGTATTGTAAGCAAACGTGATGAACGGAAGAATAACGTCGCATTCCTTTTGTTTGACGTCCACATACATTGACATCATGTCGGCCAGGGTTTTATTAAGTCTCTCAGTGAGACCATTCGTCTGAGAATGGTACGCCGTGGTAAATCTCTGAGCCGAAGAGCAAAGTCCCGTCAGCTCGGATATTAGTTTAGACTGAAAAAACCCTACCCCGGTCAGTAATTATTTCTCGTGGTGCTCCATGTTTAAGCACTACGTCTTCCAGGACGAACTTGGCCACTTGCTGAGCGTCTGCCGATGGTAAGGCTCGGGTGATAGCGTATCGCGTCAGATAGTCTGTGCAAACTATTATTCATTTATTTCCTAAATGGGATATTGGGAATCTTCCGAGAAGATCAATTCCGACTCTTTGGAACGGAACAGAGGTGGGTGGTATCGGTTGCAGCAACCCGGGCGGTCGCAAGGGAGCATGTTTACGACGCTGGCACTCTCTACAGTGACCGACATATTTTCTTATGATCCTCAGAAGACCTGGCCAAAAATACTTCCTCCTAATTCTATCGTGGGTTTTAGCCAACCTTAAATGACCGGCAGTTGGATTATCGTGGAGACTTCTGAGGACGTCAGGGCGCAAATGCCTGGGGATCACCAATAGCCACGGTTGCCCCACTGGGTCGAAATTCCGCTTGTAAAGAGCTCCATTGATTATTTTGAAGCGGTTTTGATCGTTCTTCAAACATTCCTCCGATATTCTCACAATTACCGGATCTTTCCGCTGTTCCGCGACGATATTAGTTAAAGCAGCTAATGTTGGTATGTCATCTTCGGATTCCCCTGGGTTATTCGCTTCGGTTGGATTGAGTGAGAGACAATCGGCATCTTGATGTTTTCTGCCGTTTTTATATACCACGTTCACATTATACTCCTGAAGTCTTAAGGCCCACCTGGCCAGTCTTCCCGACGGGTCCTTCAGGCCCGAAAGCCAACAGAGCGAGTGATGATCCGTCACAATTGTAAACGTGCGCCCCAAATAGGTATGGACGGAACTTGCCGATCGCCCAAATCGCGGCAAGACACTCCCGCTCCGTTGTTGAATAATATTTTCAGCTGTTGACAGCGTTCTTGATGCATTTCCAATCGGTTTTTCACTTCCTCCCTGGACTGGACCAAAACCGCACCAATTCCAAACCCACTGGCGTCGGTGTGCAAATCGGTCGCATACTTTTCGTCAAAGTGGGCCAAGACGGGTTCCGACGCGAGTGCCAACTTCAAGGATTCATAGGCCTGCCGTTGATCTGGTCCCCATTCGAATCTGGTGTCCTTTCACAACAACCTGTGTAGTGGTTCAGCTTTTTGAGCAAAATTCTTAATGAAACGACGATAATATGAGCACATTCCAATGAAACTCCTTACATCAGTGAGGGATTTGGGAGTAGGGAATTTGGACATAGCATCAACTTTACCCGGGTCGGGGTGCACGCCCTCTCCATCCACCAGATGCCCAAAAATGCTTAGTCGTTTTTGTTCCGAACAAGCACTTGTCTGGATTTAACACAAGTCCAGCCTTTGAGAGACACCTGAGAACTAATTCAAGGTGTCGATCATGTTCGTCAAAAGTGGGTGAAAACACAATAATATCGTCCAGATAGCAAAGACACATTGACCACTTCAACCCCCTCAGCAAGGTATCCATCATTCTTTCAAATGTCGCTGGGGCGTTACACAACCCGAAAGGCATAACTTTGAACTCGTACAATCCGTCGGGTGTAATGAAGGCGGTCTTCTCGCGATCTGCCTCATCCACCTCAATCTGCCAGCAACCAGAACGGAGGTCCATGGAAGAATAATAACTGGCCCCTCTTAAGCAATCGAGTGTATCGTCAATCCTTGGTAGTGGATATACATCCTTTTTTGTGATTTTATTCAGGTGTCTGTGATCGACACAGAAACGCCAACTACCATTTTTCTTTTTCACTAATACCACAGGAGAGGACCAAGGACTTTCGGAAAGCTGAACTATACCTCCTTTCAACATTTTGTCGACCTCATTCTGAATGGTTTGACGTTCGACCTGCGACACTCGATATGGACGGCGTTTTAATCGGGGGATGGTCCTCTGTATTTATCTTTTGCTTGGCTGTGCTCGTCAGATTAGACGGAAACTTATTAAATTCAAATGAGCCGCTGAAACTCCCAAGTATCGAACATATCCTGGTCCTTTCAAGCATGGATAGATCAGGACTTATCATCAAGGCAATGTTTGGAGAGTTTTCTTGTCCAAGAATCCCCTGCTGATTGGTGTCCGAAGCATCACCGATGACCGCCAGCTGACCCTCTTCCAGTACCTGTATCTCTCCAATACACATTCCTTTGGGGACAGTTCGATCACATGTGCCGATGTTGGTTATCCAAATTCTCCCTTTTCCATGCTGGACAGCGAAGATCGAGGCGGGAACCATCAGATCACGTTCTAGAAAGAAGATCCTCGAAGGCTCCATTACGACATCACTCACACCGAGTATAGCTTCGCTGATTACGTTTATCTGCTTGGTCGATCCAGCGGGGATTATAAAGCTACCGTCGGCGGCTACAGTTTGGAATATGCTCGAAGAATCCTCTGGTAGTTCTGCTTTTTCTAACAGAATCTCGGCGCTACCACAATCGATTATAGCCCTTGACGTCTCCAGAAAGTCCAAACCCGAGAATGATGCCGTGGCTACAACTTGGTAAAACGATGAATTCAAATGGCTGTACCAATCCGTTTATTTCTAAACGTTAAGTACATCGGCCCCTGGAAACGATATATTTCCCGTCGGCAACTCTAAGTGTCATGCCAGCGTCACTGAACATAGTCTTTTTGTCTTACAATTAATAGGCTAATCCCTTAATAGAATGTTCAAAACTATAAGTCTAAGGGATAAGTGTCTTTTAGGAAAAAATTTATTTCAAGCTTTCGGGCCCAACCGCCCTTCGACAGGAAAATTACGCTACAGTAGCGTAATTTTCCTGTCGAAGGGCGGTTGGGCCCGAAAGCTTGAAATAATTTTTTTCCTAAAAGACACTTATCCCTTAGACTTATAGTTTTGAACATAGTCTTTTTGTGTTGTTGTCTAAAGTGGTCCGAAATAACCGAAAACGAAGCGCCGCTGTCGACAAGGGCAGGAAAAGTTTTATCGTCAATAGTAACGTCAACTATATTCTGTGATAGTTTAGCGGCTATGAGCGGCGGAGGATTTATAATCTCCTCGGCGACCTTACCTTCAGCGAAGGGCGCTTGCTCTAGTTTTCCTCACGATAAGGTGATCGGCCAGATATTCGGCTTGGCGATATCGAGGGGCGAGGTTCAGCTGGGGATCGGCCGCGACCTGGATAGGGCGACGGGCTTCGATAACTTGCGCGGCCTGGGGTTTCATTGCTATTATAGATCGTTCGCGGGCCGTTCTGGACAGGGTGGTATCTCCCCGGTGGCTGTCGATCCACCATCCCTCGCCGCTCTCGGCAGTACCTGGCGACGTGACCCGAGCGTCCGCATTGGAAACAAACGGGAATATTATCCACCGTCCTCCATTCGTCAGTCTTTCTTCGGGCAGTTGTCAGCCTTGTAGGACTTTGCTGCTGGTAATACGGGGGTGGTTTCGCCGGTCCTTCAAATTGGCGGCGTTGTTCTCGGTAGTATGGACCCTGCTCCGCAATTGGGGTCAGATTTCTCTCAACCTCTTCATGAATAATTTTCTTCAGGGAGTTCACCTCCGGCACTATAGACTCGGAATGTAGGGCACTTTTAATTTCTTCTCTCACGATTCGTCGAATCAGATCTTCCAGAGACGAGGAGTTTGGTTGCTCTATACTTGCGACGTTAGGGAGTCGCTCAACCTTGGTTTCCCGATGCGTCGCTGCTTGCAAGCCTCCACTTTTCGGCACCAATCGACAAAGGCTTCAACAGTATCAATTTCCTTTATCAAGATGACCTGATAGACATCTTCTACCACACCTTTCATTAGATGTGCCACTTTCTCTTCTTCACTCATATCGGGATTCACCTGCCTACACAAGCTCAGAACGTCTTGGATATAGGATTCACAGGATTCTGTACTCTTCTGAGCTCGACTCTGAAGGTTGTCCTTAGCGCATCTGAGAAGGACACCGCTATTGTCGAATGTCCGGCTAAACATCTCCTTAAACATATCCCACGAATCCATTCCTTCTTCGTTGTTATCATACCATTAGCCAGCGGTCCCTTCCAAGAAGAATGGTGCGTTCGCCAATTTCATCGTGGCATCCCAGCAGTTAGATCTCGCAATACGTTCGTAATCCTTCATCCATTTGCCACAATCCTCCGTTCCATTGCCGCTAAACACAGTTGGGTTTCTTGTCAAATGTTTGCAAGTATTTTAACACCCGTGTTAACTCCAGCCGATATTGACATTTTTCTGATTGGCTTATTATTTTTGTCGATATCAAAACGTGGCTCTAGGCCTTCTAGGCGACGGCTTCTTCTGACAGAGGTATCCGTGATGGTATCGGTACCCAGCTTCTCCACCACTTGTCACGGTAAGAATTGCAAGCAACAGGCGAAGATAAATTGAACGATAAACGTTTATTGCTGCCACCGAGCAGACTGCCCAAATCGAAGAATACACGAATATATATAGCAATCATTAATTCAATATATGCAAAACAAACACAAACAAAATCTAAAACTTAATTATGTAAAACAATACAACAAATAACGCTACAATATAACTAATAATGAAAAAATAGTACAAATGTAATATTGTACTGGGATAAGGTGCATAAATTAAGAAAAAGGCATCTACTTATCGTGCAACGGACATCAGCAACTTTCAGTTGCCCGATAAGTAGATGCCTTTTTCTTAATAACCAATAATATAACTTTTCAATTGAACAAGTTTTATTTTTATTATTTTCAGATATATACAAACAAATCATCTTGTTATAGCCCTTTTTAACCCTCAGAGTTTAAATTAATTAAAAGAAATGTGAATTACTTACCTGTGTTAGAGAGGCTTTACCTGTTTAAACCTGGATAAACCCTTTCACTCCCGGGGCCCATCTATTGTAATTTAAACCAACAACTCCATATAGTATATTACTTATAACAAGATTTTCATGTTGTATAATAGAAACACATCTGTAAATGATTATACGCATGATTGACATGTGTCATTACATCATCATATGTAATGTACTTTGTACAAACTGAGGATAAATAAATAAAACGCTGTAATAGATTAAGAGTTGAATTAAAGCAGAGATCGAGCATATAGTAGTCCCAAAACAACAACATCTAAAGATAGCTAGCCGAATGACCCGGGCAACGCCCGGGTTTTACCCGATCAAATGCTTTTATCAAATACTATCCGTTAAAATTATAAATTGGCGCCGTGGATGCCATTCCATTTTTCATTCCATTCACAAAAGTAAAAACGGTGACAGAATTGATTATTAAGAATTGTTGCTTGATGACGCTGATAACTGTATATATTAATGTGTGTGTGTGTGTGAAAAATAGTACAAATTTGATATTTTTTCCTGGAATAAAGCTCATGAATTAATAAAAGAAAAAAGGGGCATTTCCTTATTGGGCAATTGAAAGTTGCTGATGACTTGCGTCATCTATCGGAAAAAATATAAACTATTCGTTTATTTTCAACTAGACGAATGACCCAGCTTCGTCCGAGAATTCCCACGAGTGCAATTTCCTTAATATTCAAAGTACATCAATAATAAATGGTAGAAGTTCTATAGAATAGCAATACAGAAGTAACACATAAACCATAGGCAAAAAGTGTGTGTGCTGGCAAAAATTGTATTATATTAGTGTTTAGGTATTTGATTTAATTATTTTTTTGCAATCCATTTAGTTGTTTTGAAATCAATATACTTGTAGTTTAAACAGATGGCAGTTTTTTCCATCCAACCCCCGAGGTACTAGCCTCAGCGCATTAACCCTTGAAATTGCCTGAGTTGAGTGAGTGACTGCGATGGATCTTGACTGCGATGCCCATCTTCTCGGTAAGCATAAGAAAAATAGGTTTATAGAAAAAATTAATCCAAAATACTGGCATGTAAATATTTTTCTGTGAAAAATAATAGAGCACATGGAAATTGGCCAAACATATGTGTTTGCTAATGACTGAAACTACATTTTAAACGATTTTTTTTCAAAAAGGGATAAAAAAAAAACAAAGGCCAGAACAAAAATCAATAAATAATACGAAAGCCATCATTTACATACAGTAACGCTAATTTCGTAAAGTTTTTTTTTAATTGCATTGTGTGCACTTACCGTAACTTAGTAATATAAATTTCTCTCAATACTCAATACTTTGGTAAAAAACAATAACACTCTTATAAAAAGATATTTAAAAAAAAAAGTACGCAAGTAACTTTTAAAAAAGCAGAACGCTCATTGGTCGCTTAATTGGCCTGGTGTTGTTACTTCGCCTCGTATTTACTCCACGTAAAAAAAGATTTTCAAATGAAAAAAATAAATAGCTATAAATACTAATCAGATGGAATCCGAAATTTTTCCTCAGGTTTATAAAAAGCGACATGCAAAATTTGGTATCAATTGGTTCAGTAGTTTTTGAGTTTATCGCGAAACAGACAACAGACATTGGTTTTATATATAGGTTTTTAACTTTTAATTAGACATTTTAAATTCATATTTAGACAATTATATTTAAACAAAAACAAAGGTCGTCTTTCCTGTCAAAATAGACGCCAAGGTTGGTGATAAAGCTGGTGTTGTGGCTTTGTCACCGACCCGAGGCCTCAAGTTTGCTGCGACGGTCAATAGATGGAGTCTAGATTTGACGTCTGTTTTGACGGAATAGGGGACCTTTGTATTTTTTTTTTAAATTAATATTCCCCAGGGAAATATTCCTTCTATATTTTAGCTATATATTTGGCCTAGCCAATTAGCCATCTAAACACCTCTTTGGCAGATTGTCAATATTCCATTAGATCCCTTGTGGTCGCCCTAGGCTGACGAGGGCCATTAGCCCGAAACCATGGCCTCTAGATGGACACTTTTCATTTTGCCAAAGCTGGTGTTGTGGCTTTGTCACCGACCCGAGGCCGCAAGTTTGCGGTGACGGTCAATAGATGTTGTCTAGCTTTAACGCCTATTTTGACGGGAGAGGCAGACTTTGTCTTTTTTGATAATGAAACGCGTACGTGGTTAGGTTTTATAGATTAAACAACTTGAATAATTAAAAATCAACGAATATTCGATATTTATTCCGACAGATGGCACAAGCAATCGGCAACTTTCAGTTGCACGATAAGGGAATGCCTTTTCCATCCACCTTATTACAGAAAAATTTCACATTGGTACTATACATATATATATTAGATAATAAAAAGGCATATATTGGATTTAATAAAAGATTTATTTTGCCAATATTTCGGATGGCTGAACGCCAACCTTTATCGAGGCATTACATTTCTGTATACACAAACTCAGCGCCGCATAGTGTTATAGTATCACAGTTGATATCAATTAAAATACAAAATAGGTGGGAGAAATTTGTGCATGAAAAAATATTATAAAAATTGCAATTAAATATGTTGAATATCTTAAAATATTAAAGGAAAAATAATGAGGTGTATTTTATATTTTTCAAAAAATTGTAATAAGTACATAAAAATAATTCATCAATAAATCATTAAGAGATAAATGTAAAAATATATGTATGTTGTTTGGTAATATTATATTCTACTTAATTTGTATATTTTTATTAATATTTTATTATTTATTTCAGAGTATAAACTTGAGGAATCGGTTCAATCAAAGAAGAGAACTCGCGGCTCCCAATCGGATGACTCAAGATCGCCAACTAGGAGCGAGCGTAATCTGAAGACGCCTAGAATGGACATCGACGAACAAAGTCCTGCCACTGGAATTTCTCAACAAATGAACGCAGCTCACCCACTGCAAGACGATGAAGAAAATAACGACAACGATGGCCCATGGACCACAGTCATTAACGTGAAAAAACCGAGAATTCCTCCTGTTATTGCAGAAAATGTAGCAGATTGGAAGCTTCTTTGCCAAGAACTAAAAGGCTTGTGCACGGAACCATTCCAAGTCACGATTTCTGGCAAAAAGCACATAATTAAATCGAAAAACATAGGCGACTTCAAAAAAATCAGGGAGTATGTACAGAAAAATAATGGAGGATATTCCTACAGACTACAGGAGGAAAAACCACTGAAAGTGGTATTGAAAGGGGTAACAACAGCCTTCAAAGAAGAAGACGTCGTAACTGAACTGGTCTCAATGGGCTTCACTGAGGTCATTGTCAAAAGACTCCATAGACAATCGACCAAAATACCGATGAATATAGTCCCTAGTAGAGCTACCGAAAAATGAACAAAATAAACGAATCTATGGAATAACCGAAATACTTTACCAAAAAATAGTCATGGAATCATTCAGGACTACAAAACGAGTGACCCAATGCTTTAACTGCCAGGGCTTTGGGCATGGCCAGCTAAACTGCTTTTTGAAGCCCAAATGCGTCAAGTGTGCTGAAGAACACCATTCGAAGGATTGTCCAAGAATGTCGAAACAGCTCCCACCAAAGTGCGCTAACTGTGGAGAGGCACACACAGCCAATTACCGCGGATGCCCAAATTTTCCGAAGCCACAACAACAGCAGCCAAAGCCTCCCAGACAAAACTCCCCTAACACTATACCTCAAGCAAGCTCCACTAAAACAGAAGAAGCAACTGTTGAAAAACAAAAGGCAAGTTACGCTGAAACTGCAAAAAAGAAAACTATTCGTTCTGACACCAGGGAACTGTGCGAAAAGTTATTAGAAATTATCAAAAATTACTTACAATGAAAGGCAAATTACCTTTAAAAATCGTTTTCTGGAATTGCAACGGAATCAAACTCAAAAAAAAAAAAAGAATTCCTACAGTTTTTAGAAGAAAACTCAATAGACATGGCACTGCTCAGTGAAAACACACTTAAAACAATCTGTCGACCTCAAACTCAGAAACTATCAGACAATAAGAGACGATAGAATCGTTGGAAGGGGCGGTGGAACGGCAATAATTCTAAAAAACTATCTTAAATACAAAAAAGTGCTGATTCAAACATCTAACATGGAAAACACCACAATTCTAATGAAACCAGATGGAAGGGCAGTAGTGCAGATATCGTCAATCTATAAGAAACCCGATCTACCACTCCAGGAGGAAGATCTGAATCTCTTGTTAGAGAATAATCAATCAGTAATCGCTGCAGGAGACTGGAACTCCAAGCACCCTCTTTGGGGCTCAAGAACTTCCAATAATAGTGGAACCGTGCTTCATAATTTTTCCGAAAAAGAAAACCTGGACATTGTCACACCTTCTTCACCCACGCACTACAGTCCTTTGGGAAATCCAGACTTTCTAGACATCGCAATTCTTTGAAACATCCCCTGGACTTCGAGGATTAAGACCCTGGATGCCTTATCTTCAGATCACCTCCAAATAATCCTAGAGCTGACCTGCCCGAAGGATGAATTCACGACTAGGGCTTGCCGACTCACACACTGGGTACACTTCCAACAAGACTTAATTTCCAGTACGCCTCCTAGAGTACCCTTGAAAACGGAAGCCAATATTGACTCAGCAGTGACCATACTAAATTATAAAATCTACAACAGCTACTCAAAAAACACAGTTATATCATCCTCTTCATCAAAACAGAACCCCTCGACCAAGGCCTTGATAAAAGAAAAGATTAAAGCTCGTAAGAGATGGCAAGCAACCTGGGATCCAGCCCATAGAGCCATTTATTTGAACCTACAGGGAAAAGTTAACAAAGCCCTCAAATCCGACTCCACCGAGAACTGGAATCATTTCATACACAAGATTGAATCAAGCCCAAAGGACTTCTGGAGAAAAACAAAACCCATCAGGAAAAAAACGGAAAGGATCTCTAGTTTAGTAACGAACGCCAAAACCTTATTGACCGACAAAGAAATCGGAAATGAACTTGCAGAACACTTCTCCAACCAGTTCTCCAAGGAAAAAGAAGAAGACCAACCAAATATAACTTATAATCACCAAGAAGAAAAAATGCTCACAATGACGACACCAAATGAAGTCAAAGAAGTGATTAAATACTTAGCTAACCACAAAGCTCCTGGCCATGACAATATCACTCCGCAAATGGCCAAGAATCTTCCCATCAAATGGATTGTATTTCTAGCTGGAGTATTCAACGCCGCACTGCACTTGTGTTACTACCCAAAAGTCTGGAAGCATGCTATCATAATTCCAATTCCAAAAAAATCCGCTAAATCCCCTGAAGATCTAAGACCTATCAGCCTCCTCCCCACCATCGGCAAAATTTACGAAAGAATTATTTTACGTAGACTTCAGATGTACTTGGACAACTCTAACTTCATCATCCCGCAGCAATTCGGATTTAGAAGGGGGCACTCAACAACTCACCAACTCATTGCAGTTCTGGACTACATCCAGATAAGAAGATCCCACAAGGAAGTGGTAGGTGCTGTCTTTCTAGATTTTGCGAAAGCATTTGATAAAGTTTGGCATAATGGCCTTATAAAGAAACTCACAAAACACCAGTTTCCAAGTGACATTATCAAATTTATGCAGAATTATCTACAGGGCAGGACATTTTCAGTCAAGCAAGGAAATTTTATAACTGTGAACCAAAGCCAATCCAGACTGGAGTACCTCAAGGCTCTATCCTCGGACCCTACCTTTTCAATATTTACATTAATGACATCCCACTGCACTCTAAATGTAAACGTAAGCTCTTCGCAGATGACACAGCAATTTTATTTAACTCTAAATCAGTCAACCTATTGGTTACTCAGCTTCAGAATTACTTAAATGACATAATCAAATGGTGCGATGAGTGGAAACTAGACATTAACCCAACTAAGACTCAAGCAATAGTTTTTCCCCCAAGAGATAACAAAAAATCAAGCCACAAACCAACTTGACAGTAAACTCAAGCACTATTAGTTGGGCCGACCATGCCAAGTATCTTGGTGTCACTTTGGATTCGAAATTAAAATTTAACCTACATGTCCAAAACACCATAAGAAAGGCAAAGATGACCAAAATATCTCTATCAAGCCTGCTTAATTTTAAAAGTAATTCAACAACAAAGCATAAATTCACGTTGTACAAAACCTGTATTCTACCCATCATCACGTACGCACTACCAGTCTGGGGCAAATATATCACACCTACGGATAAAAAAAGAATAGATGCTTTCATGAGGATTTGCTTACGAACCACTATAGGAGCCCCATTCAATCTTTCAAACAAAATTCTCAAAGAAGATCTCAACCAGCCTAATATAGAAGAGATTTATCAAGACTCTGCGACAAGACTATTCTCGCAATTTCAAAAATCATCAAATCCAACTATACAAGAAATTGTTCAAAATCAAGGTGACCTCAGCCACCGAATCCGACGACCTGGACCCAATGGCTAGCTGACAGCCAAACACCCAACAACTACCCTCCTGTAAGGTTCGGGGGGGCACTCCAGCATTACAACTCGCCATGTGTAAATAATCTGGACAAGGTGACTCGCGAGCTGTGCTCGAATGTAACACCTGCAAATTGAGATGAAATAAATAAATAAATAAAATAGTTAGCTAGATTTTTTTTTTGAGTTGGCCAGTATGTAAATATTATTATCATTTTTTTGTTAAGTTTTTTTCTTTCTCTCTTTTACTTTTTTGAGGTACTCTACCTATCAAGAGGCCTCAAGATTACTATTATCATTGATTTTTCAAAAACTGTGACGATTTTTGGTTCAAAAATGAACCCGTCAATTAGTAAAAGTGTTTGATCTCTTTTCAACGGAAGGCCTCGACTGCACAACTCAACTCAGTACACTTTTCTTTTAGAATACCAATTTCAATTTATTTAAAATATAATATGTATCTATTAAAACATTTGAAAGTAAATTGAAAATTATTTAAACAAAAAACTGTATGAACTTTTTTAATCAAAGTTTGATAGGCTTAGCAAAAATACGATGTTTCTTTTTAAGGATTTCAAGTTGTTTCGTACTCACATATTTTGTAGTTAAGAGGACATCCCTTTTATATAAACTAATATATATTTATTTATTTAAGCAACAACTTGTTCCAATACAAATATTGTGAAACAAGCAAGCGAAATATCAAAAACATAAAGGTTGCAGCGTAGTAGTTTTAGTAGTGACGTCAGCATCGATGATGATAAAGTCAAAGTCTGCGTAACAATTCTCTCCTTACTTTGTCTTTATTCCCACGATGCTGAGGTTCTCCAGGTGTTTCTTCATCTGGTTTCGGGATAGGTCCTTTGTGAAGATATCCGCCTCCAGGTCCTGAGATGGCTTGTACAGAAGGCAGATGTCTCTGGATTCATAACAGTCTCTCAAGAAGTGGTACTTACTGTTGATATGTCTACAGCGACTGCTTTGTTTAGGGCTGGAGATCCAGTTGATCAATGACTGACTGTCTGTAAAGATCGCAGTTGGTTTTTCCATGAAATTCCATTCTTCCAGCTCTCGTAACAGGTTTATTATCCACTTGATTTGACAGCAGCTTTCACAAGCAGCTATCATTTCCGCTTCCATTGTGGAGAGGGCAACGAGTGGTTGTTTACTTTTCCAGTCTATAGTTGTTTCGCCGAGCTTCAATACATATCCGACGTAGGATTTTCCTTCATGAGTGGTCGACCAGCTGGCATCGGTGAAGGACTTCAGGATTCCAGTCTTCCCTCTCTCAAATTTCACTCCTAGGTCAATTGTTCCTCGTAGGTATCTCATCACTCTTTTGATTGCTGTCCAGCGCATCTGTTTTGGTTGTCTAGAGTACTGTGAAAGTTTGCTAGTGATGTCGGGTCTGGTTTAACACCAGCTAAAAACATTAGCTTTCCAAGGGCTTCTTGGTAAGTGTGCTGATCGCAATTGTCATCTTCAATATGATTGTCCAAATTGATATCTTTTGAACCTGGTGTTGGAACTTCCTTACAAGTTTCCATTCCATTGTTGTACATAGTGGCTTTGCTGTAGCGAAATTCCCTCCTTGTCTTGTATGATCTTGATTCCCAAAAACATGCCTTTACATGTTACATCCTTTATTTTCAGGTGATGTCTCAATTTATTGATGAATCTGTTTGAGGTATCTTCAGAATCTGAGACAGTGATAAAGTCATCCACATATATCCCTACATAGAAGTATTTGTCTTCATTCTTCCATTTAAATAGGCAAGGATCAGATTTAAGTTTTTCCAGTCCACACTCATGAAGTACTTGACTGAATTTCTCATACCACGATCTTCCGGATTGAGGTAGACCGTAAATACTTTTGTTGAGTTTGCAAACTTTGTTTCTGTCTTGGACAAATCCAGTAGGTTGTTTCATGATTATTGTGTTTTCAATGTTTCCATTTAGATAGGCTGCTTTCACATCAAATAGTTTAATGACTGAATATTTTGTTGCTGCCATTGACAAAATAGTCCTGAGGGTGGCATTTTTAATTATAGAGCTGAAACTTTCGTTGTAATCTCTTCCTGGGATTTGGTTGTATTCCATTGCAACAAGTCTAGCTTTGTAAGTTTTGTTTTTGTTTTCTTGGTCTTCAGATAATTTGAACACCCATTTACTTTTTACAACTTTAGCGTTTACAGGTCTAGGTACCAGTTCCCATACTTGATGCGAGCACATGTTCTGTATTTCCTCAAGCATTGCGTTTTCCCAATGTTTCTTGTCTTCTCATGCGATGGCTTCTCATAGTCTTTCGGAATGGTTTCATTCGTAGTAGCCAGAACGTAGTCATCGAATCTTCTAGGTATTGTTCGAGTTCTTTGTGGTCTGTCTGGTCCACTTGACTCTGTCTGTCTGTTGATCATGGTATCTGGTGCGGGCTCTGCAATATCAACATCTGATAGAACATGATTGTCCAGTTGTTCATCCTCTAGAATGAAGAAATATGTGTCAGTTTCCGTATTATTATCACTTTGTTTTTCTTCCGAGTTAACATTATTGTTCTCTCTGAAGTGAATGTCTGCGGTTTCAAGAATGACTCTCGCTGTGATATCAAATACTCGATAAGCTCTTCTGCATCTTGAATAGCCTACAAATATTCCTCTCTTAGATTTAGCTTCTAGTTTGTGTCTTTGATGATTCTCGAGTTTATAGAAAACTTCACAACCAAATCTCATGATGTGAGAGACGGATGGCTTTTTACCTTTCCATTTTCCATAGGGGGAGTGTCTGGGTCATTGGTTGTGGGAGTAAGATTGTACAGATATGCAGCTGTATTCACAGCTTCTGCCAAGAAGTGTAGGGGTAATTCGGAGTCTGCCAGAAGTGTTCGGCCTTTGTCTAATAGTGTTCTGTTAGCTCTTTCAACTCTCCTATTGCTTCTTGGGGTGTACGGTGTAGTTAGTTCATGTTTAATTCCTTTGGATTCTATGAAGGTTTCAATGTTTTTATTGATATATTCTGTTCCGTTATCTGTTCTAAGTCGTTTTAGTTTTGAGTTTAGCTCGTGTTATCTCTTTACAATGAACTTCTTCAAAACTTCTGCTGCTGAGTTTATCTTTGAGAAATTCTACAAATATTCTCCTAGAAATTCAAGAAGAAATATTTAGTTCCACCCAAGGAGTTTATTCTCATTGGACCACAGAGATCGACATAAATGGCTTCAAAGGGGTAGCATTCCTGATTGCTATCTGTGCGAACATAGGGTATTTTTTCCCAAGGAGCAAGCATCACATTGATCAAGGGTATCATTTATAGAGTCCGAGCCTTTTAGAAGATTGTTCTTCAAAATCAGGTCTAATTTGTTGTCACTAGGATGTCCTAACCTTCTTTGCCATGCAGTCTTAGAATTCTCCTTGTAATTGTAGGATGGTTGTTGATGTGCTGTGTTGTGTGGCTTGTGGAAAGGCTGCTGATAAAATTATAATTAAAATTAATTTAGTTTAAAGTAAGAAATTAAAAAGAGAAAAGAAGCAACGGTTAAAGTAACGGCCGTTGGAATTTTAGCCCTAAATGTTTACCGCTACAGTGTGGCCAGATCAAGTGTGTCGGAAGAAGCCAGCCGCTAGAAAGTTCTGGATGACGTCCCACGCGCATGCGTAGTGAAGTGTTGACGCCCGCGGCTCACTGAAGCAAATTGCAGTCGCCACATAATCAAGCAATATTCATTTGGAACATGAGTTGCTTCAGATAAACGTGATAGGTTCAATGTGTACATGTTACCATCAAAGTTTCCTGTTCCTATTAGCTTGTCATCAGAAGAGTATATGTATGCTCCTTCAGAATTCAAAAGAACAGAGTTCCCTCTTCTTACCACGCTTGAAATGGACATTAGATTTCCTTTCAGGTGTGGTACATGGAGGACATTATGCAGGGTTACAGCGTTGTTAAGTTTGTCCTTACCTTGTACAGTAGCTTGGAATGATCCTGATGAGGTAGATTCAATATGTGTCCCTTCTACCGCCACTTGTATGCTTCTTCTATTCTCCGTCTTGTGCTCGATCCATTCACCATGGGAAGTCATGTGGCTTGTGCACGCAGAATCAATTATCCACACGTCCTGAGTCGTCGGGCGTTCCTCCCTTGTGATTACATGTAGTGCGTATTCTGAAGTGGAGTTTCTTCGTTGGGATGGTTTCTCCGTTCGTTCTTGGATTGCTGATCTGGCCGTGTCTTTGTTTTGTTTTGGTCCTTTATGGTAGTTCCTTGTACTGGCCATGTTATTTTTGTTTGTTGTATTCTTTCGATTTCCTTTGTTGTTAGGGTTGAACCAACAGTCTTTCTTTAAATGTCCTTTTTTTTGCAAACGTAACATGACTTTTCTTTGAATTAGTTGCCTGATGATCTGAAAACATTTTCATGATTTTTGCTTCTGTCCTGTCTTTTCTTCTCGAAATCCAGTAGAGTTTGTCTCAAGTCTGGTAAGGAGATTTCTCTGCTTATTGACAGTGCTGCTGTGATCGTGTCAAAGTTAGGTGTGAGTCCTTCAACAATGTATCGTACAAGTTCTCTTTCTGTTACAGTCTTTCCTAGCTGGGTGATCTCTTGCGCCAGTTTCTGTGCTCGTACAATATACATGTTAACATTTTCATTTGGGTTCAATTTTAGTCTGGCTAGATCCAACATTAGGTCTATCCTTTTATTTTCTAGAGATCCTTCAAACCTTTTCTTTATGTCGCTCCAAATTCTTCTGGCCCTTTTATCGCCTTGAAAGATGATTGTTAAGTCATCCGAAAGTGACAATATTATTAGGCTGTATGCTTCCCGATTCTTTTTCTTACAAATATCATATTCTAGTTTATTTTTTTGTAAAGTCTGGCTCGTCATTAACAATTATGTCCTCGAAGAGATCTTTTGAATCTATAATTGCTTCCATTTTCATGGACCACGTTGTATAGTTGCTTTCTGTTAACCGTTCGATTTTTGCCAAGTTATATGTATCCATTTTCATTCAATTTTTCTTTCTAAATTGGCGGTTAGTCCAATTATTTAATTTATTTTTTATTTAAATGGATCAGTTGGCGGTTAGTCCAATTCGCGCGCCCAAACCACACTCTGCTACCAAATTGATAGGCTTAGCAAAAATACGATGTTTCTTTTTAAGGATTTCAAGTTGTTTTGTACTCACATATTTTGTAGTTAAGAGGACATCCCTTTTATATAAACTAATATATATATATTTATTTAAGGAACAACTTGTTCCAATACAAATATTGTAAAAACAAGCGAGCGAAATATCAAAAACAGAAAGGTTGCAGCGTAGTAGTTTTAGTAGTGACGTCAGCACCGATGATGATAAAGTCAAAGTCTGCGTAACAAAGTTTAACAATAAAATGTGTGTATATAAAAAATTCATTTCAAATATTTTATGGAGATCGATTTATCTATAAGTAAAAATATATTTTATAAAAATTCATTAAAATGTAAGTTAAAACAATTTTGGATGAATATATGAGAAAAAAAAAAAGAAAGTGGAGCCTAAAAATCTTTAATGTATTTCATTAAATATGTTATATGTTTAATGTATCAATACATTTGCGTTTTGAAGCGATAAATGTAAAAAAAAAATTAAATAAGTGGTGTGTATAATTTACAGGTTATTACTAACGTGTGAAAATAGAATTTAATAAATCGCGGGTATTACAACAATATTTAAAAATTCATTAAAGCAAAAAAATAAATAAATAAAGCAATGTCATGTAATTTAAAAAAAAAAAACGGCACCTCTCTCTTTAAAATAGTATATAATAATTCAATTTAAAAAATAAAAAATTACTGATTGAATTAGACAAAAATATTTAAAAAGATCTAAATGGTGTGGATATGTCAGGTAAATCAATTTTCCTATTTATACTTTATTTGTCTTCTGCAGAGGCCCAGCTTTCTAGGAACAATCGGCAGTGTTTTTCCTTATTTTTCTGGTGTATAATAGTTGTATTTTCGAAGTACGGAGTGTGTTTGTTGTTCGGTGCATCATCTACAAGGAGAGACAATGGGTTATAATTCCTTAATCCCGATTTGTGTTGATTTATACGATCTTTGAGGGGTTTGCTGGTTTCCCCTATATAATTAGCTTGGCAATTGTAACAAGGTATTTTGTAAATTACATTGATTTTGTTTTCCATTTTATTAATTTGTTTAGTGTCTGGATCAGCCAGCCGAAATATTGGCAAAATAAATAATTTATCAAATTCAATATATGCCTTTTTATTATCTAATGAATTAAATATGAATTGCTTTATTTTCAAAACATATATATATATTAAAAAACAAAAGAAAAAATAGAAGATAAAAGGATCAGGTGTTGAAATTGCACGATAAGTAGTTGCCTTTTTCTTAATTTATGCACCTTATCCCAGTTCAAAATTACATTTGTACTATTTTTTTTCATATTATGTAGCGTTCTCACGCAATTCTGGCAATTATGCTCCTGGTCAGGATATGCCATTTTTAATATATATATATATATATATATATATATACTAGACGAATGGCCCGGGCAACGCCCGGATTTTACCCGAGTGCGTATATATTTTAAAAAATGTTTTAATTAAAATACTATTCGTTACAATTATAAATTGGCGCCGTGGATGTCTCTATTGTGAAACGTCCCGCCCCAAACTGTGTGTGTCTTGAAAATATAAAAATAAAAATGTGAACGGAAAAATATGTACAGGGTAGCCTAGTGGTCATGGCATCTGCCCGGTAAGCGGAAGGTCGTGGGCTCAATTCCCATCCCTTGACACTTTTTTTATTTTATCCATTCTGACCAAAATCTATCCGTGAACTTCACAGAGTGAACTTCACACAGAGAGAATAAGGCAATTATATAAGTAGATAATCCAAATTGTGCCTTATCACACACTATTTTTTTATTTGGCCTTATTACCTTGTGTTTATAATCTATGACGTAATGCCGGCGGCGCGCGCCCGTTGGCTGCCGGCGAGCACGTGACCTCCCTGTGCGCGCGCATCCGTGACAGCGGCCGATGAGGAATTGAGGAATTGAGGAAAGACGGTCGTGACTATATAATAATAATAATATAATAATAATAATAATAATAATTATTATTATTATTATTATCATTAGATAATGATAATGATCATAATGATGATGCGCGCGCATCCGTGACAGAACCGGCCCGCCCATGACGGTCGTGACTATATATAGGGATATATATATCGTATATTTTAAACTGTATAATAATGACACTTTCTATTTTTGTATATATGATATATCTTGATTAATATAACCTGCACACCCTTTTTGTATATAACCTAAAATTGGTGACGTCAAAATAAAGATCCAAAGAGAGAGCGGTCAGCTGGTGGCAGCAGGGACAGAGGGGTGGAAAAAGGCAACGCCCAGCCCACGTGGGATCCCGAGGGACATTCTTTTAGAGACGACCCTTTAAAACAGGACAAGTTTTGGCAGGGGGTCAGCAGATGTTCTAGGGGGGTTTTCTCGGCAGTTCGCTTCAGCCTGGCTGTCTCACACACTCTCTCCATAAACATCAAAGTTGGTGTCATGGCCTCTACCTCTGTCCCGTGGGCTGTTCCCGGTCCCTCTTTGTGCTAACATCTAGCCCTGCCTCTGCTTCTTGTTGTCCGCGTGTGGGAAGATCATCAACACTCGCCTCACGTACACGACTTCAAGTTCATCCATACGTAGGCACATTGCAACAAAATTACAGAAAGTCGACAAGATAACTGAGGACAGCGGCATGCAGAGGATAACAGCGGCACCTGTGGTCAACGGCGCATTCGTGTGGATGCTCCTCCTACTTGCCCTCCACCTTGATGATCCAGTGGACCATCTCAAAGACGCCATGCGAGGACTAGCCGTACCTCGCACCGAGGAAATCATCATTGCTCCCATCGACATCTCCTGCGCCACGAGCACCTTCCTCCATCGGCTTGAACAAGCAGATAAGTTCCATCGATAAATCCTGAAATTGCCCCGCCAACCAGCATCGACGATGTCCCATGGCAACCACCGCAAAAGGTGATCACCAAGCCTCATCGCAAGCGACTCCACAAGACCCATTCAAGTCATCCATCTGGTAGGAGAAATTTCTCTACAGAACTTTCTTAATGTAACACTATTTCCGTTTTTTTTCCGCACTGAATAAACTACTCATTCGAGATACCATTTTTATAGCAATAACATTATTATAAATCCATCAGGTTCATTATTTTACCTGCCCTATTACTATTTCAATTATTATAACTTTAGATGTGTATAAAACATTTTAACCATTCATTAGCAATGTCGTCAGCCATCAACAACTAATATTTTTTTCTTTCTTCAATTCGTATTTTTCATCATCTCTAAGCTTATTACACACATAATATAACTTCAACCATCTTCCTAATAATTTTAAAACTTTTAATATATTGACAGCGTTTATAAATTTTTTTATAGTTTAAGATATTTTTGAATTTATATATTTTATCTATTTCGTTTTTCAAATTGTATCGTTGACGTTTTCTAACCTCCCCTGCCCATACCTTCTCATGCATTGCCACAAGGGCTTCCTGTTCGCCAAACATTTAATTTTTTTTTTCATTGATTAATCCAACTGAGAAATCCTTCCTCGCTATATCATTCCCAATAATGAGTTCAGGATACCCAGCCAGATTATTTTTCTTATCACCCGGCTCATCATTACCAATCATCATTTTTTTTTTTTTACTACCATTCAAGTCGGGTGAAGTCATCATTGGCAACAGAACAATCCATGCAGCTTCCCTTTCTTCATTCCCAATCTCATATATTCCCCTCAAGAGATTCTTGCTCGCCAGATTTTTTTTTATTTAATCCAACTGGAAACATCCTTCCTCGCTATATCGTTCCCAATAGTAAGCTCAGGATACCCAGCTAGATTAGTTTTTTACCCGGTTCATCATTTTCATCATTTTATCATTTTTATATATACAGGGTCCATTATGAAAGAAATGAGCATTTACTGGCAAAATACTTTTATTGATCGTAATTTGTTCAAATTTTCAATATTCTTCAAAATACATTCCTCCTGCATCAATACACTTGCGGAGACCCGTTTGCCACGACTGAAAGGCACCCCAAAACTCCTCGACAGGAATGCTTCTCAGGAACGTTGTAACATGGTGTTGGATGTTTTCCACGGTTTCCCAATGTTTTCCTTTCATCTCTCTCTTGAGTGGCGGAAACAAAAAGAAGTCACATGGAGCTAAGTCGGGACTGTAAGGGGGGTGAGGGATCACCGGGGTGTTGCTCCGGGCCAGGAAGTTGGTAATGATGAAGGCTGTGTGGCTGGTGGCATTGTCATGGTGGAGCTTGACCGTGTCTTTAATGTCAGTCCTCACGCGTGCGATCCGGCGTTTCAATCTCCTGAGCACCTCCAGGTAAAAGGCTGAGTTTACAGTTTGTTCCTGCGGTACAAACTCACAATGGGCTATTCCTCCGATGTCAAAGAAGACAATGATAATCGTTTTGATGCGCGACTTTCTCATTCGCGCTTTCTTGGGGCGTGGGGATGATTTTGTGTGCCATGCACAGCTCTGCCTTTTCGACTCTGGGTCGTATTCAAACATCCAGGATTCGTCTCCGGTTACTACAGAGTTCAGAAAGTCTGGTTCATTTTGAATCAAATCTAACAATTCTTGACAGCGCAAAACTCTAAGTTCTTTCTGGTCTTGCGCCAACACTTTCGGCATAAGCTTCGCACAGACCTTACGCATTTGCAGATCCTCGGTCACTATCCCATGTACCACAAATGTGGACATGTGTAATGTGTCAGCAATTTGCTGGATGCTTAATCGACGGTCGGTACGCAAAACTTCGAGCACACGATCCACGTTCTCGTCAGTTCTGGCCGTTGTTGGGCGTCCTGAACGGGGTTCGTCGGCGACCTCCTCCCGGCCCTCCTTGAACGCCTTGTGCCACTTCCCAGACTGTGATCTTGAAATGCAATCGGCCTTGAAGGCTTTTTGCAGCATCTGGAATGTTTCGGTTGCATTTTTTCCAAACCTCACGCAAAACTTTATGGCGTATCGTTGTTCAAACGAACGCTCCATCGCGCTATGTTACAAAAGTTGAAAACACACTTCAAGCGGAGGCATGTATCTGCCCTCACACTGCTAGAACTCAACTATCGACCGGATGGATTGAAAGGGCATATCCCTCCACCACATTTCCCCCGGTTTTACCGTGCTGCCATCTATCGTCGCGTCACAATAACATTATGCTCATTACTTTCATAATGGACCCTGTATATTTTTTCATGAAACAAACCGGGTACCATCATTATTGGCAGCAGTACATCTCTTGCCTTTACCTTTACCTTTCCACATTCTTCAACCTACATACCTCTCCCTGCTAGTCTGAACTGATGATGCAAAAGAAACATCAGGAACGTTCTGTTAATGAAAACAGTACCTCACTAACACAAGTTCGTACTGCATTGCAGAACTCATTAAGCTATTTCTTTGCAGGATCATACTCAGACATCCCATATACCCTCATTAACCCTCTGCGTCAACTTATAATCTTAGTTCAACTTAATAGTTTTATGCTTTTCTTTTAGTTATTTTTTTCATTCAATTGGTTCTCTATTTGTTTTTCTATAAATGAATTAATTTTACGGCATTTCTAATTTTATTTTGCATATTTTCTTTTATTTTATTCTTATGTATTTTTCTTTTTATCATATTATATATCTTATTGAGAGGTCATCACTAATTTATTGCCCAATTTTATTCTCCTATATTTTCATAATGATTTTAGATAATTTCTGCCCAAATTATTTCTTTTCGATTTATAATAGGTTTGTTAGGTCATCATTCATGTTATTTCATTTCCCCTAAACAAACCTTCATCACCGGGGTCACATTCTATCGTATATTTTAAACTGTATAATAATGACACTTTCTATTTGCTACCACCCTCATATTTTGTATATATGATATATCTTTATTAATATAACCTGTACACCCTTTTTGTATATAAACTAAAATTGGTGACGTCAAAATAAAGATCCAAAGAGAGAGCGGTCAGCTGGTGGCAGTAGGGACAGAGGGGTGGAAAAAGGCAACGCCCAGCCCATGTGGGGTCCCGAGGGACATTCTTTTAGAGACGACCCCTGAAAACAGGACAAGTTTTGGCAGGGGGTCATCAGATGTTCTAGGGGGTTTTCTCGGCAGTTCGCTTCAGCCTGGCTGTCTCACACACTCTCTCCCTCTATGTCTCGGTGATAAACATCAAAGTTGGTGTCATGGCCTCTACCTCTGTCCCGTGGGCTGTCCCCGATCCCTCTTTGTGCTAACATCTAGCCCTGCCTCTGCTTCTTGTTGTCCGTGTGTGGGAAGATCATCAACACTCGTCTCACGTACACGATTGCCAGTTCATCCATACGTAGGCACATTGCAACAATATTACATATATATGTGAAAATATTGTACAAATGTAATATTGTACTAGGATGAGGTGCATAAATTAAGAAAAAGGCAACTACTTATCGTGCAACTGAAAGTTGCTGATGGCTTGCGCCATCTATCGGAATAAATATCAACTATTCTCGTTGATTTTTAATTATTCCAGATTTGGCCAAATTCTCATTCTTGATTAATCAAGAAAAGCTAACCACGGACGCGTTTCGGGCTGTTGGCCCTCATCAGCGTGGTGTAAGTTGTACCTCAACGACCAAAAAATTGGTCACTAAGGCATCCTGAAAAATCATGAAACGGGTAGTTAAGGCCAGAATTGCGTGAGAACGCTACAAAATGTGAAAAATAGTACAAATGTAATATTGTACTGGGATCAGGTGCATAAATTAAGAAAAAGGCAACTACTTATCGTGCATCTGAAAGTTGCTGATGGCTTGCCCCATCTATCGGAATAAATATCAACTATTCTCGTTGATTTTTAATTATTCCAGAATTGGCCAAATATATATATAAGATTATTTAAACTAACAATACCTTGCCTTCGAAGAGAGACCACCTAAAGGAGGGATAGAGGCGTATTTATATTCTAGACATCTCTCGTGTAATGTTTGCTGTAAATATCATTTAATGATTAAAATATCCCATAAATATTGAAAATTGATAACCGAATAATCCTATTGATAATAATATAAAAAGAAAAAAAAAGCTAGACGCAAAAATATGAACTATTTATTGACCGTTTCAGCAATCTAGCATTCTTGTCAGTGATAAAGCAATTTTAGAATGCCCACCAGGAGACCATACTTTCGGCTATGTTCCTTGTCAGATAAGGGCGAAATTTGATTTTTCAAGAGATTCACAAGAGATTAATATAATTTTCAGAATTTTTCAGAGAGATGATTAGCTTGTGAGGTGACTAGGTCAAATAGGCGCAATAGTGACTCCTGGGTTGGCTGGTACACTTTCTACGAGGCGAGTTTCCCAAAGAATGGCTAATAGTTCGGATTGGAAAGCTGATTAATCAGGATATGAAATCTGAGAAGTATTGACTGGTATTTTTGCAGCAACACATAAAACTCCGAGGATAAGTTTCTTTTATTTCATAAATAATATCTCGAGCTTTCGGGTTTATGATCCATCAGTATGTAATTACAGGGGAAGTGAACTTGTAATAAAAGCTGAAGGATATTAGGCGTCGAAAAGGGAGTATGAAAGAGCAGCTGGACCAGCCCGAAATTCGAAATGACCCTTTAAACCACCATGAGCCAAATCATTCGAGCTTTTATTATGATGTCAAGTGGAGAGCTACCAGTTAGCAAAGTTACCGATATATAGGGAGTGCAGGGGCCACCTCTCACTATTCGACGCGCGAAGAATTACTACTGCATATCCGTAATTGTCGGATGCTTTCTTTAGAAGAAGCGTGACTGCCCCAAGCTGACGCACATAAAGGCCGAGGCCACCACTGCTTTGAAAATGCTGTTTTCTGCCACAAATTACAGACCAAACTTCACGAAATTATATTTGTGAGACGAGAAATTATTCAGCGGGTTCGCAGAACAATTTTCTTAAAATGGGAGACGAATTTTCACCTTTGATCAAATTCGATCCTCAATCTGTTGATATGCTAGCCTATGTTGATACACTATACGAGAATCTTTAAAGCCAGAATCAGGGTTGGGGCGAACTATTTCTCACTAGCTAGAAAACTTTATCAACACGCCACCATATAGTCATCTTATCCAGAAAATGGTGGATAGATCTTACATGCAAACAATCACGAATCTGTATTGGAAGAAGGAAGTCGTCGCCAAAAGCCACCAGCAAACTTTCCCTAATTTGAAAGAGAAGGAGTATTGCACGAGCGACCGTAATTAAAAGGAATGGGCTTAACACAGCCTTGAGGTGTTTCCAGTTGGGAAAAGATGAGGATTTGTATGACCACGCGGAGTAAGATTTTTGTCCGTCTTTCAAGAAAGCATTGCACAAGACAAACCGATCTTGGCTTTGGACACTAACAGGTCTCTGTATGATATCGAAAACATTTCTGATGTCTAGGATTATTGAAGAGTATTCCTCCATTATTATTATCTTCAGAAATATTATTTATTTTTATATGTTATTTTTAAAAATATATTTTATATCAAATGGAATTCTAAAACTTTAAAGCGTCGATGCTCTAATATTTGAAAGATGTTAAATATTAAAAAAAAATGTTATTAAATTAAAATATATATTTGCTATTGTGTGCGTGTTACAAATATAAATTATTTTTATGATACATATAGCTAAAACATAAGAGATAGAAAAAAACACTGATGAACAAGTAGTAACATAAAGGTCACCCAGGCTCCTGGAGCGTATCCTTAGATCGCCATCTACCCGGGTGATGAACTATCTTTGTTATAGTATCAATTATTCCGCCTTCTAAACTATCTTTGTTATGATTTATATATATATAAACAGAAGCAATGTTGATGATAGTATTTTGTTGACGAAGATTAGTATTATTCTGTGGCATAAAATATGATTAATTAATTGATATTTATATACATGCACACACATATAAATTACAACAGCTATAATATCACAATATATGATATCACAAAATAGAATATTACACTTACAATTTAAATGTCTAAAAGGGCTAAAAATATTTAACGAAATAAAAATATTTATAATCAGAATAAACGTTATATATACATATAAATGAGGTATAGATTGAAATATTTGAAATATTTAAATATTATCCTTCGAATATGTTATGATATAAATAAAATAATAACGAAGTTGTATAATAATGTTTATTTAGAAAATATTACCCTATCTATTGATGTGAATTATTTTTTGAAATAATCGATAGTGTGAGACTATTCCAACCCCCATTTTGCCTATATTCATTGAAATTTAAATGAATTTAAAGAGTAATTAGAAATTTAAAATAGAAAAGAATAATACACTAATTGCTTTTAAAAATGTAATCGTCCGATTTTAAAAAGTCTATAGAAATTCAATTTAAAATACTTTCAAAGAGATTTCATCAGAAAGAGCGCTCTATAGTGTGTTTTATCAACTCATTTAAATTATTTCACCAAATATAAAATTTCAAATTAATCCCTTAAAATATTTTCCTCAAATTTTTCGAATTCTATAGACAAATTCATCGTTATTTATTGATATACATAATCTTGTGTGGATGGGAATATTCGTATACTTCTAAAGTATTTAATCTTTTCCGCTTCTTCAATTTTAATTAATTTAATCAAAGCAATCGATAATTAATCTTTAAATATGTTCGAACTAATTATAAGAAGTCGTTGATATATTTTCACATTTTTGGGGCATTAAAATTACTACTTTTATTTTCGAGCAATAGATATCAAACAAGGCTTATTACAGTTAAATTGAAATTTGGGAGGTTGTCATCGTCTGAACTGATAAAACATAGTTTTTATTTTTCTCCTCGATTTTTCCTTCTTATCGGCTGCTACCACCATGAATTTCTCTCGTTGAGTTATTTATTGTTTCCTGTACACAGATTATCTTCTTGTAAATTAATTTTACATTTTGGCGCGAAAGATGAAAGCCAAAAAATTGATTTTTCGGTCGAATTTACAATTTTATATTAGAAAGAATGATAAATTTAAAATGTAGAATCGTTTTAAAGGTATTTATTCATAGGTTTCGCATTTTCAAAACAACATTTTACACTTTTTTTGCAATATTTTATACTTTTAAAAAATATTTTTGTTGTATAGATATTTCAAGCTTAATTAATTATTCCCACAGAGTATGTGTATAAGATGAGGGTAAATAGGCGCTAACAGTAAGAAAAGATTTGAGAAAATGGGCATTTCCTGATCGTGCAACTAAAAGTTGCTGATGGCTTGCGCTATCTATCGGAACAAATATTGAGTAATCGTTAGTTTTTAAATATTCCAGAATTGGTTCAATACCGTTTCTTGAATATTAAAGAGAAGCTAACCACTTACGCGTTTCGGGCTCTTGGCCCTCGTCAGCGTGGTGCAAGCTGTACCTCAACGACCAAAAAGGTGGTCTTTGGGGCATCTTGAAAAAACAGTGAAAGTAAAAAGTAAGTAGTAGAAAGTAGTAAGAAAAAGGTTTATCTTTGTTCACTATATAATAAGTTTCTCTTTTATTTTTTCTCTCTCTTGTAAATCAATAAATATAATGTTTGATTAATATTCTTGGAATCTGTTTCTTTAAAAGGTCTGAGCAAAGCCACAATTGGTAGCAGAGCGTGGTTTGATATAAAGCTCAAAAGCGAAAATATTAAATCAGAAAATTAAGCAATAAGTTTATTCTAATCGGTAAACTGAAGCGCGCTTATGAAAAGATTTAAGGTATTTATATAGATTAGCTTATTTTATATCTATAAATTGGTGGTTTAAATGCTACCCAAAATTTAAATAATTCACAAAATATAATTATATTGGTTTGTTTATTAGTTCAAAAGGCGAAGGTGTCTGTTTATAATTTTATTTTATTCCAAACAAAAATTTAACCAATAAAAAGAACAAATAATCAAATTTCGGCGTTGAAAATCGGCGCAGTTCTGAGAGGGAGAAATTATTTAAATGTGTAATTTCCCATCTCCAGAACCTGACATGGAAGACAAAAGTTATTGGGAAATTTGGAATGAGAAAAATGATGAAGCCTTTGGGATAATCATCACGACGTTAACAAATGAATAAACCGGGATGTTTATCGGAGAAACAAATGCGAAGAAAGTCTTGGAACTTACTAAGAAAAACGTACACAGGCAATTTGAAAGATAAAACCATTGATATAGGCTTAAAATTAAAGAGCAATAGAATGTAAGATAATAAACTATAGACGAATATATAACCAGGGAAAAAAAATGGTTGCGAGAAGTTTATCATTAAGGCAATTTCCCTCTAGAAAACTTTCGTTTCATATTGTCGAGGCATACATTCAAAGTATGAAGATATTGCTATTGTCTTACAATTTAAGAGAGAGGCAACAATAGAAAAGATTCAACAAACATTAAGAGAATATAAATTAAGAAGAAATATGAGCTTAAATAAATCGTTTGAGAATGGGCATTTAGAATTAAAGATAGAAAAGTTAAACAATAACAGTCAAAAATATGTTTTATTTATATTAAAAAACGACATCTGCAAAATATTGTTGGTTTAGAGATAAACGAAACTAGGATTTCAAAAGAAATGGACTCTTGATTTTAGAAAATACAAATACAGTGGAGCACATTCTATTAACCTAGTGGATACTATGAAAAGAGGAATTAATGAGCAAGCATTTGAAACAAATGTAAAATAATTTGAAGTTTCTCCAGATAAGAGAAATGAAAGGCAATTTAGTGTATAGATTCAGGATGCACCGCACATTTAACGCCAAACATAACATGGATGGAAATTGTGACAGATTATGAAAGTGTAATCAATCTAGCTGAGTAGGGCAAAACTACTCAAGCCATAGCCAATGGAAATATGAGACTTATTGCATAAGTGAAGGCCAAGAAAATATTAATACCAAATTTAAGAAATAATTAGTCTTATACGAATTGGTCAACAAGGGAAATTCAGCTATTTTCAATAAGGATCGAGCAAATATTTTTACTGAAGGGAATGATCTAGTTACGGAGGCATATATTATATATATATAGCGAAGATAAGAGAGGAATCTGTGATGTAACTGAAAATAATTCATAGAATTTAAAAAGAAAATTTATCATCATGTTTGTTTATGTTTTAGATAGAGACAGCTCGAGTTGGGCTGTAAATATATAATTAATAAATAAGCCATAAGTTAGGAAGTTCCCTCTCTTAAAATAAATATAATTTAAAATTCAGCTATTTTCAATAAGGATCGAGCAAATATTTTTACTGAAGGGAATGATCTAGTTACGGAGGCATATATTATATATATATAGCGAAGATAAGAGAGGAATCTGTGATGTAACTGAAAATAATTCATAGAATTTAAAAAGAAAATTTATCATCATGTTTGTTTATGTTTTAGATAGAGACAGCTCGAGTTGGGCTGTAAATATATAATTAATAAATAAGCCATAAGTTAGGAAGTTCCCTCTCTTAAAATAAATATAATTAATTGTTCATCTTCGCATCCTGATTTTTAAAGAAAACAAAATATTTTATAACGTGCTAAGCTAAGCCTAACCGCGTGGAAAAGAAAGAGTAAAAGCAATTATTAAAATATAAAGTTGAAATATATGTAAATTATTTTTTCAAGGAAAAAATGGCTAATCATATGCAAATTGCTGCTCCAGAAGGGTTTAATTTTTGTAAACCTAATGAATGGCCGATATGGTTCAAAAGATTTCAAAGATATAGAATTGCTTCAGGACTTTCAGAGAAAAGTGAGGATGAACAAGTAAATGCTCTAGTTTATTTATGGGTGATAAGGCAGAAGAAATTTCAATTTTGTTTAATTTAAGTGAAGCCTAAAATAAAGACTATCAACTTGTAGTATCTAGATTTTTTTCAAAATTACTTCATAGGAAAAAGAAACATTATATATGAGAGAGCTAAGTTTAACAGAAGAGGTCAAGGGGATAGTGAGCCCGTAGAAGAATTTTTAACCAATCTCTACGTCCTGGCAGAGAACTGCAACTATGGAATTTTAAAAGAAGAAATAATTAGGTATCGTTTAGTAGTTGAAGTGAAAAACTTTCAGCTTTCTGAAATATTACAGTTGGAATCGGTACTAACACTGGAGAAGGCAATCCAGATAGTGCGCCAATCAGAAAATGTAAAAAAATCAACAAAAAGAAATTAGACAAGGCACTGAAAATCGCAACGTGGATGCGTTAGACAAGAAAGGAGGGAGAAATGGCACATTTTTCCAGAAAACAAGACTGAAAGGTACAAAAACGTACAATTCTAATTTTCCAAAGAATCATCAAGGATGGTCTTCTAATGAGAAACGTAAATGTTTCCGATGTGGATATTACGAAGGACATTCGAAGGAACATTGTCCCGCTAAAGATGCTATTTGAAACAAGTGCAGAAAGAAAGGTAATTTTGCCAAGGTTTGTCACACTAAAACCATACAAGAAGTATGATGCTCCCAAGATAATGCATTCATTGGAATAGTGGGAAAGCTGGAGAATACAGAAGATAAGTGGTGTGAGGTAATAAAGGTGAATGACCAGCCAATAAAGTTTATAATCGATACTGGATCAGAGGTTTCGGTTATGCCAGAAGAGATTTACTTACAGTATTTTGGATACCTTAAGACGGAGAAGGCGGATAAGAATATTTTTGCTGTTTCCAAGAAGATAGAGGTATATGGAATGTTCCTGGCTTTTTTGGAATCAAAAAGGCAGAAGTGCAAAGAGAACATCAACATCGTTAAGGGGGTTGCCCGACCTTTACTAAGCTGTAGGGCTAGCGAGATCCTAGGTCTCGTTAGGAGGTTAAATATTGTCGAAGATCATGCTCCTACCAAGCTAGACCCAATGCTCAAATTTCCTAAGTTATTTACTGGTCTGGGAAAAATAGATATCCCGTAAGAAATAATGTTGAAATAAGGGGCAAAACTTTATTCGATATATACACCAAGAAGAGTACCTATACCTCTAATGAAAGAACTTCAAATGGAACTGGAGAGGATGACATCAAATGGCGTAATTGAAAAGTTGAGGGTTCTTCTGAATGATGTTCGCCCATGGTTCTCGTTGCAAAACCTTCAGGAAAATTAAGAAAATGTGTCGATCTCTCGATACGCAATCAAAATATTCTAAGGGAAATACACCCGATTCCGGTGGTAGAACATACGATGGCTCAGTTGGAAGGATCTAAATTATTTCACAAAGTTGGATGCCAATAATGGATTCTGGCAAATACCACTGTCTTCAGAGTCGTCAGCACTTACCACATTTAGCACTCCATTTGGGAGATTTCGGTTTAAGAGGTTACCTTCCGCTCCGGAAATTTTTCAGAAAAAAATGAGTCAAATTTTGGAAGGAACTCTATGCTATATGGATAATATATTGGTTTATGGTTCACAGATGCCAAGAATAACATGATAGAATACTCGAAGCAGTATTAACAAGACTTTATAAATCGGGACTTACCTTGAACAAGGATAAATGCAAATTTTCAGTTACAACTATTAGGGTTTTAGGCCATCAAATTGATCCTAACGGGATTAAAGTAGACCCCAAAAGAAAACGAACTATACTGGAGTTTCCCTAACCGAGATCTGTCAAGGAACTAAAACAGTTTTTAGGAATGATAATTTTCGGCTAAATTTGTCCCTAACTTAGAGGAGATATCGCATACATTGAACAAGTTACTGTCAAAGAAAGAAGAATGGATTTGGGAAGCTGCTCAAGATCGGGCATTTGACCAAATAAAGAAAATCTTACTTCTGCGCAAGGGCTAGCTTTGTATGATCCTTCTTTGCCTATCACAGTATAAGCCGATGTTTCATTTTTTGGGCTAGGCGCAGTATATGGCAAACCAAAGATGGACTGAAGCAAGTAATCGCATATGCTTCTAAAACGCTTTCTAAAACAGAAAAGCGTTATGCTCAAATCGAAAAGGAGGCACTGGCTATCACCTGGGCTTGTGAGAAATTCAAACAATGCATCCAAGGCCTAGTGATCAATCTTGAAACCTACCACAAACCACTAGTACCGATCTTTACTTCCAAAAATATCGATGATCTCACACCTAGGATTCAGATATTGAGACTACAGATTATTAGATATTCGTATAAGATCATACATACGCCAGGAAATAACTTGATAGTGGCGGATGCGCTATCTAGATCACCTAGGATAAAAGTTGGGACTCAGGAATTGGAGGAGGAGCTATGTGCCTACGTTCAACAGGTTGTCTCATTTATGCCCATATCTGATGTCCGAGTAAAATAAATCAAAGAAAGTCAAGACAAAGACCAGGTTATCCAAAATATTATTAAATACACCCAAGATAAATGGCCGGAGAGAACAAGTGTCTCCATGTCCGAAAGTCAATATTGGACAACAAAGGATGAGTTCTCCGTTGAGAATGGTATTCTCCTGAAAGAATCAAGATACGTTATCCCGGAGAATATCAGGAAAGGGTTGCTCAAAGAATCCATGAGGGACACCTTGGGATAGTCAAGTGTCGTGAAAGGGCCAAAGGATCCGTCTGGTGACCCCGGTTCACAAGCGAAATTGAGGAGATTATTCGAACGTGCCCTATGTGTATTGAGGAAAGAACAAATCGACATCAGCCACTATTACCCTCAGAGCTTCCAAGTTGTCCTTAGGAGAAAGTTGGGGTTGACCTCTTTACAATACAGGGAAAACTATTTGTTAATAACTGACTATTATTCAAGATACCCGGAAATTGCAATATTAGAGACATGACATCAGATTCTGTAATAGTCCACTGTAAGTCCATCTTTGCAAGACACGGGATTCCTCTGGAGGTGCGGAGTGACAATGGCCCCCATTTCGGATCACTATTTAAAGAATTTGCCCAATATTACGGATTTACTCATGTCACCTCCAGTTCAAGATACCCGCATAGTAACGGCTTCATAGAATATTTTGTAAAAATTGTTAAAGAAAGAATTGTCAAGTCAAGAGTTCCCTATCTGGCTTTGCTGGCATGTCGAGCTACACCACTTGCAAATGGCGTCAGCCCAGCAGAACTTAGCATGGGACGGCGGATTCGCACCACCATTCCAACACCAACCACCCGATCTAAAGAATCTGAAAAATCAAGAGGCTATTCAACGAAAAAAAAATACTACTTGGATCGAGCAAAAGGAGTACGAGAACTGCCTCCATTGGAAGTAAATGATCGAGTTTGGCTGACGGACCTTAAAACTCCCGGAGTCATCATTTCCAAAGCAGACACTCCTAGATCATATATGGTCGATACACCGAGATGAATTAGAAGAAATCGCTTCCATCTTCTTCCTACTGGTCAGAGGTCTTCAGGGTCTCTACACTTCGAGCCAGACGAAGAACCATATATAAATTACCCAGAAGCCAACACACACACTTCAGATGCTCCTACGGATGTGACCGATTCATCAACATCTAAAGAAACACTTTATAGGACTCGCTCAGAAATAATAGTTCGCCCACCCAGACATTTTGGAGATGACTAGGGCGAATCTCTAAGAAGGGAGATGTGATGTAACTGTAAACAATTCATAGAATTTAAAAAGAAAAGTTATCATAATGTTTGTTTATGTTTTAGGACAGAGACAGCTTGAGTTAGGCTGTAAATATATAATTGATAAATAAGCCATAAGTAATATAGGAAGTTCCCTCTCTCAAAATAAATATAATTAATTGTTCATCTTCGCATCCTGAATTTTAAAGAAAACAGAATCGAATATGCAAATGATCTTCAGGAGTATATTAATTGTGATACTTTGTTCTATAAAGGAAATTGTGAAGAAAACGTTGCTGAAGACCTTCTTATCTTGAAAAAAAAAAAAAACAATCCTGTCACAGAGAGTGAAATGAAGTCTCAGGAGGATTATTCAGTAAAACTAAGTTGTGACAGTGAAAATAACTTAAAGCAAACTGAAACGATAGAAGAAAGCGTAAGATCCTTAAATAAGAAATGAGATACAAAAGTGTCTCAGAAGAAGGGCACAAACCAAGACTTAAAGAACAAGAAGGAAATTGTTACAAAAAGGAGTTTGATGCTCACAAAGAATAGGAATGAGGCGAATCTAATCATGGAAATAGATCATTTTATTCTGAATAATTTTTAAGAAGCGTTGTATAGTGGAGAAAGAAACGAATGGATCAGTTAGAAAAAGAAACATGAAGTATGGACTCTAGTACTACGGGAGTATGAGTATGAAAATTATAACAGTACGAAGAAAAATCCAATGATGGCATATATAAAAATAGGCCAGACTGGTTGCTGTTTTCTCAGGAAGGAATATTTCTCACCTGTACTCAAAAAGGAAATCTTGCGAACAATAATAGCTCTTGCAACACAACAGAATTTAATCATAAAGACTTATGATGTGAAGACGGCTTATCTCTATGGTGAGTTAGAAGAGACAATATTACACGAGACAACCAGATGGTTTTATGCAAAAAGGTGAAGAAAACAAAGTGTGCAAATTGTAAAAATGTCTGTATGATCTATCACATCAGGAAAATTTTGGAAAAAATGATCAACGAATTATTATACCCTTTGGGAATGATTACAACCAAATGTGATTCATGTGTCTATAAACTCCAGAGAGGAGAAGAATATGCAATACTGGGTCTATATGTAGATGTTTCATCGTCGCTGGAACCAGTAAGAAAATTAACGATAACCTATAGCCTGAGAAATATTTAAAAATGTTACTCTTAACGGAAAAGAAAGATGACAAATCATTTATTTGAATTAAAATAAAAAGAGAAGAAGAAGGATTTTATCTATCTCAGACTCATTATATCAATACAATTATTTACAGATTTCGACTGGAAGAATGTAACAGTGTGCAGACACCTGGAGATCAAAATAAAAAATTGGTTGAGTATTTGGACTTTAATCCAGTGGATAAAACCTTATACCAAGAAATGATTGGATCACTTATGTACCTTCTACGGGTACTCATCCGGACATATCCTCCAACGTCAGCAATTTATCTCAGTATAGAAATGATCCGAGAGAAATACACTTAACTGGAGTTAAAAGGATCTATATATATCTGAAGTGAACACGAAATAAAATGTTGTAATATAAGTCAACAGAAAATAATATCACAATAAGTACTGATGCGAGCTGGTGCACAACCCGAGACGCAAAATCCTACTCGAGATTTACAGTCAAACTTGGCGACTACTTAATACTCTCGAGAAGTAGTAAGCAGAATTTAGTATCCTTGTCTACATGTGAAGCAAAATTTATTTTAATATGTGAAGGCATTTCTGAGTATTATGGTTAAAGGGATTACTAGATGAACTTAGCGAAAATGAAATTTTTCCAATTACCTTGAAAGGTGACAGCCAGGCTGGAATAAACTCGATACAATATGACAAAATTAATTCATGAACAGAATACATAAACCGAAAGTATTATTTTGTAACGGAGGAAATAAAAATGGAATCAAATTGCCATACGCTAAAAGTGCAGACATGGAAGCGGAAATATTAAGGAAGAGGCTCCGTAAGGACAAATTACGAAAAGGTGCAGATAGCCTTGGACTTGCTGATTAGGGCTAACACACAGGGGAGCGTGTGTTGTATATATATATATGTTATAATAAATATTATTTTGGGATAGAGATTAATTGCTGCTTCTTTTGAGTACATGAGTACTTAATGGTATCGTTTGCATTCGTGTCATCTTGAAAGAAAAGCGGAATTATAATTATTTACTATCAAGTAGTTTTATTTTAAATTACTTGAAAAAAATTACAATAAGACATTTTTCAGAGTTATATATAATTTATGAAATGAATTATATATTAGTGAATTTCAAAAATAGGTTAGATAACTACATATTTACAACAAGTACTAAGAGTCGGCGTATTCAAAAAACTATTGTCAAAAAACAAGTAGAATTATCAATGAATGAAAATGAAATATATATATTTTTAAATTATAGAATATTTTTATATTTAGATTATATAATATTTCCCCCCTGTGAAAAACCTAGAATTAGTGGGTGCAGAGAAAAGTGAGAAACAAAATATAGTTTAAAAAAGAGTGAAGATGAAAGTTTGGTATCCATTATCATATTGGCTTTTTGTGAACCAATAGATTGGAAAAGACATGAAAAATAATACACATTATGATAAAAATGAGGAAGGAAAATAAAATGAATTTGAAAAGTATATAAATGAAAATATAAAGAAGAGATAACATTGGCAACAATATAAAAATAATTACATTAGTAAAGGATTGATGGAACTTTAAAACTGGATATTTTAAGAAAAAAAGGCATTTTTGAAAAAAAAAAACCAATATATTGTAGGCAAAGGATAATAGTGTACAAAAAGCAAATGTGAAAACACAGAATGAGCATGTAAAGATAATGTAAAGATAAAAAGGAATGGTAAGCATAAAGAATGATCACATTCAGACAAAATAATAAAGGTGAAAAAATAAAAACAAAAATTTAAATTAGAAAAAAATTGGTAATTAAAAAAAATATTTAAACGAAATAAAAATATCTATAGAAATTATTACTAATTAAACAATAAAAATTAAAGCTGTTTTAAAAATAAACAAAATAAAGCTTGTTTATAAATAATTTATATGGTAACTTAAACCAACAACCCCATATTGTATAATACTTATAACAAAATTGTCATGTTGTATATAGAAACACATCTATAAATAATTATACGCATGATTGACATGTGTCATTGCATCACCATATGTAATGTACTTTGTACAAACTGAGGATGAATAAATGAAACTATGTAATATATTAAGAGCTGAGGTAAGAAAGAGATCGAGATAGAAATCCAACAACCCTAAAAGGAATTTGGAAAGTCGTTGCCATCAAGGTCAAAAGGTGCAGAAGAGCGCAGACGCCCCACGCCCTTTGCACCCGTTCAAAGTCCAAATTCCCGCATGTCTCCCTCCTTGGCAAAGGTATATAAAACCTCGGTTTTAGCCGAAATCTCAGTCACTTCACCATCGGCGTGAGCCCTCGTCGGTTGTACCCAGGTCCACCTCATCGACCATGTAGAAACAGTAAGAACTCTTCTATCTCCATCTTGCTCTTAGCTCGACTCCTATCTGTTCACTGGACTTTTCTTCCTACAACTGTGTCTCTTCGTCTTTTGTGTGTGGACATTCCTAAGCTTTCCACTCTGCCTCGACCACGACTGCCTGTACTCTGTGAAAACTGTTAAAGGTCCTCCAAGGTGCAGAGAGGTACTTGAAAACTCTCCACGCCCTGACTGTCCCTCTCGGTTACTACAGGTTTGACCCTCGGTTACCACAGCTATAGCGAGAGTCGACAGGATATCTCATCACCAGATTTATTTATTTAGGAAATTATTTTGAATGTCTATTTATCTATATATACAATTGCCTTATTCTGTCTGAAGCTCACGGATAGAATGCGCGCCCATTGGCTGCCGGCGAACACGTGTCCTCCCTGCCCCCCTCTAGACAACCCTGTTATCAGCTGTGTGATACATACACCTGTCTATAGCGGCCATTCTAGACAACCTGTTATCAGCAGTGTGTTACATCCACCTGTCTATACAGACCACCCTGTCTATAGCGGACACTTTAGGCAACCCTGTAATCAGCAGTGTGTTACATCCACCTGTCTATACAGCCACCCTGTATATAGCGGCCATTCTAGAAAACCCTGTTATCAGCTGTGTGATACATACACCTGTCTATAGCGGCCACTCTAGACAACCCTGTTATCAGCTGTGTGATACATCCACCTGTCTATACAGACCACCCTGTCTATAGGGGTCACCTTAGGCAACCCTGTTATCATTAGTGTGTTACACTCACCTGTCTATACAGACCACCCTGTCTATAGTGGTCACCTTAGGCAACCCTGTTATCAGCAGTGTGATACATACACCTGTCTATACAGACCACCCTGTCTATTGCGGCCACTCTAGACAACCCTGTTATCGGCTGTGTGATACATACACCTGTCTATACAGACCACCCTGTCTATAGCGACCACCCAAGACAACGTTTTTAATATATATTCGCACTCGGGTAAAACCCGGGCGTTGCCCCGGGCCATTCGTCTAGTTGAATAATATTAAGATTTATATCAAATTTTAGATGAAGCAACAAAAAAGGTATTAAAATATAAGTAATTATGTAATTAGACTAGTTATATTTCAAAATATTAAAAGACAGCAGAAAATGTTTATTTTCGCATAAATAATAATCTAAAATACGTTGTTCCTAAAATATAAACATTTAAATTTATGTGAAAATAACAAATAAGGGTATTTGTTAATAATAGTTGAATAATAAAATGATTATAGATAGATGAAATTACATTAAGTATATTTTGTAGACATAAGATTTGATGCTGATATTTAAAAAATATTTGAAAAGGGGATATAACTATAAATAAATGAGCTATTGAATCTTTTGAAAAGCATGGGTGAGGATCAGCAAAGTTAAAAATGGTAATTTGTGCAAAATGGTAGATACAAAGTACCTTGGAAAGGATGATGCTGGCTGGAGTTGATGATCTTGGAAAATGGTCGGCGAATGGATAGGGGGAAGGCTGCTTGTTGCGTTGAAGCTGGTGAAGGTTTTAGTTGAAGAGAGCTATGGTTGCTTGATGAAAACCATTTTGTTTGAATAAACTATTGTTGATTGTAGATAGCCATTGTTGATTGTAGATAAAGATTGTTGCTTGTAGAAGAGTATATTTGATTGGAGAGGGTTATGTCTGGTTAAGGTAGGCTATGTTGGTTGAGGAAGGCTATGTTGGTTGAGGTAGGTTATTTTTGGTTGAGGTAGGCTATTTTTGGTTGTAGAAGGCTAGGTTTGGTTAAGAAAGGCTATGTTGTTTGAAGTAGGCTATGTTTGGTTTTATAAGGCTATGTGAAGGAAGATTTAGTTAATGAAGAAGTTTTTAATTAATGATTTTATTTAATCATACAAACATTACAATAATAACATAATAGAAAAAAAAATAATGGGAAATACAGTAATCAAATTATATAGGTGCTATCGAACAACTACAACAACATCATCATAGTCAAAAATAAATAAAAATGTCATCAATGATAATAAGCTTGGAAAATAAATCCAACAAAGCCCCCCCTTTAATTTCAAGCTAAATGTCTTGATGGCTAATGTCAACAGACAATCATAGCTCAATATTATTTTTCAATTTCTCATGTTGAAAAGCAATAGATCTAACTAAATGATTAGATTTATCAGTTATTTGACCAGACTTATTAAAAAATATTGATGCTTTGTTATTACAAAATATTTGTATTTTAAAAAATTAGATGTAATTTCTTCAAAAAAGTTTTGGGTGTAAATGGCCTTTTTTACAGTTTGAAGTAATCCACATATTTCGCTATCACAAGTTGAAAGACATGTGTTAGGAATAGTCTTCTTGACCAAGAAATGATATTTTTATCTAAATAAAAGGTTAATCCAGCAGTTAATCTTGCTTTATTGGATCTGCCACAATTCCATGATGCACATATGTAAGTCTTTAATTGGGCATCTCCTTTAGTATATATTAATCCATACTGCTTACTTCCTTTTGAATACCTAAGAATTCTCTTAGCTGCACCCATGTGCATTTCTCTAGGGTTTTGATTATATCTGCTTTAAAAATAGTAACTGCAAAGGCAATATCAGGCCTAGATTTAGTTGAGAGATAAAGCAAAGAGCCTATTAATTCTTGATATTGAGTTTTATTGACTTCCTTAGAGCTATTAAAATTATCTAAATTAGTGATAGGATCTAATGGGGTTGAAATATGCTTGCAATCTTGCATGTTATATTTTTGTAAAATTTTATTTATGTAATTTCCTGTTTTAAAATCAGTCTAACATCCTCTTTAATTATTCAATGCCTAAAATGTTACAAGTTGTTAAACTTTCCTATATTTTAAAGTGAATTCTTATTTTTGTATTATATCATGCAAAATTTCAGGATCAGAATTAATGATTATCATATCATCAACCTGCAGTCCTAAAAGTAAATGTGAATTGTCATTTCTAAAAGTAAAAACACATTTATCAGATTTAAGTTGTGTTAAACCTATTTCAAAAAGGTATTCTGTAAATGTTTCATACCATTCCCTACCACTCTGTTTAAGTCCATACAATGCCTGATTTAGTATACATACAGAGGTCATTTTCTTGTCATCCTGGTAGCCTGGAGGTTGGGTCATGTAGATGGTTTCTGAAAGTTTTCCATACAGGAATGCTGTTTCAACATCAAAGTGGTGAAATTCATATCCTGCCATTGTAGCATAGGCTAGAAGAGTTCTAAATAAATCTGTTTACATCACTGGAGAAAAGGTTTCTGTGTAGTCTGTCCCATATTCCTGAGAGCAGCCTAAAGCAACAAGTCTTGCTTTGTAGATCTCCTGATTGGTTTGAGGATCCATTTTCTTTGAAAATATCCATTTGGATTTTATTGCTTTAGCACCTTCAGGTGATTCAGTAAGGTCCCATACATGATGGTTCTGAAGAGAATGAATTACCTTATCCATTGCTTGTTGCCACAAAGGTGAATCAGGATGATTAATTTGCTTCTTCATAAGATGATGGTAGCAAGTTTCCATGGGAAAGCTTGAGTATTCCTACAGTTGGATCATAGGTGGGATCTTTGTCTTCATTGTCTTCATAGGTTCATCATCTGAAGAAAGCTCATAGCAAATTTTATCTTTCAAATTTGGTCTGAGATTGTAAGGAAGTTTCAGAATGTTCATCTTGATTTTCAAGATCAGAATGAGAATGATCATCATGATTTTCTACTTATTCAGAGGTTTCTGGGATATTCTCTTCTGGAAAATTGTAAAGGAAATATTTTTGAGTGTCATTTGAATCATTTTTGTTTGGTATTTCCTTTCTTAATTTATTTTCAAGAAATTGAACATTTCTTGTTTCAATTACATTTCATATTCAGGATCAATTAGTCTCCAAGCCTTCCTTGTGCTTGAATAGCCAACAAATATTCCAGCCTTGGCTCTAGGTTGAAATTTTCCTCTTTTGTGCTTGTGTACATAGTAGTAAGCTATGCATCCAAATATCTTTAGATGAGCTACAGTTGGCTTTCTATTTGAAAATCTCTCTTCAGGAGTTTCCCATCCCAATTTTTTACAAGGTGTTCTATTTTTCGAATAAGCAAAGGTTGACATTGTTTCTGCCCAATATCTCAATGGAAGTTGTGAGTCTATCATCAAAGCTCTTGTTCCTTCAATCAGTGTTCTGTTATACCTTTCTGAGATACCATTTTGTTGGGGTGTGTAAACATTTGTCAGTTGGTCTTAATGCCTTTACCTTTTAAATATTGAGTCATTTGATGATTTGTGAATTCTTTTCCATTATCTGATCTTAATTGTTTGACTTTTTGAATTCCTTTTTCCTTTTCAATTTCTTCAATGAAAGATCTGATGATGTCGAAAGTTTCCAATTTGGATGAGAGAAATTCTACAAATATTTTTTCTAGAAAAGTCATCAACAAGTGTTAATACATATTCAGCACCTCCAATTGATTCCTCTTGAATAGGTCCAATCAAATCAATATGTATTAAGTCCAATGGTCTAGTAGATTGAGGATATAGGACTGGTTGGACTGGAAGGGTGTTCTAGAATGTTTGGCCTGAATATAAACTTGACAAGTGTCCATATTCTGGGATTGGGTATTGAAATTGTGAGCTGAATTATTCTTCAACATTTGCTTCATGTATTCTCCATTTAGGTGTCCCATCTTTTGTGCCAATCATTCCAGGTATGAATAGTAGCCTTTAAAGCCTGTGATGGAATTTCTTCTGGTGCTGATGTTTTGATTATTTAGAAATCATTTATTCTTTGGGCCATCAAAATTTCCTCTCCATCTTCCTCCATTATATGTACTCCATCCTTATCAAAAAGTACTTTTTATTGTCATCTACCAGTTTGTTAACAGACATTAAGTTACCTGACAATTTTTCAACATATAGGACATCATTAAGCCTAATCAACTTATTCTGTCCTTCAATTTCAATTGCTCCTTCTGCATTGGATATTATTTCAGAGTCATCTGCAAGTTTTATTGTTTTGTGAACCTCTCTTACTTCCTTTAATAGATCTCTATTTGATGTCATGTGACAGCTAGCCCCACTATCAATCACCCATTCTTCAGGTTGTTGAGTAGTTTAATATTCTTTGATGTTGGACACATGTTCCTCAGGTTGCAAATTTACAAATTTTGCCTTATTTTGATGTTCAGGTTTATTCTTTGAGGTTTGTTTATTTTCGCTCCCTCTTTTATTTTTAGGATTATGCCAACATTCTATAGCCTTGTGGCCAGGTTTAGCACAAATGAAACAAATAGGCTTATTACCATTTCTATTTTTGTGGAAATGCTTACTGTTTGAGAAATATTCTTTATGTATTGTATTGAATGCTTTAGAATTTCCTTCCTTTTCTTCATGAGTGAATCCTTCATAGTATAGTTTTAAGCAATTTTAAGATCAGAAATGCTTACCTTCATTTGGCAATTCGGTTGAAGTGCAACAAGGTTGTACTTTTGGGGTAGTCCTCTGATCACTGAAGTGGTGAATTCTTGATCTTGTATATCTGCACCAAGGTTTCTTGCTTGTTCTAATAGCTTCTCTGCTCTGTAGAGATATTTTTCCCAATTTTCTTCTTTCCTCATTGTCAATCTTGAAACGTCGTTTCGGGGGCCTCAATGATCCTTTTCTTTTTATCTCCCTAATATCTTTCATGCAGCGCTATCCAAATATCTTTGCTTGTTTTGCAATTTAATATTAAGGCGACTAAGAAGTCAGTCATTGCACATGTGATGATTCCTTTAGCTTGAGCATCTTTCTTTTTCCATTCTTTGAATTTAACTTCATCTTCTGGTGGATCACCTTCCAAAAGGTCGTCCATTTCTTTGCCTTCTAAAATTTATACGATCCTAAATTTCCAAGAAGCGAAGTTTTTTCCGTCAAATTTGGGAACTTGTACACTATTCTCCATTTTCTGAAGATGTGTATATCTTACCTTTTCGGTAAATTTATTTTATTTTTCAAGAATGTTGACGCTCGACTTAGGCCTTTTTTATTCGCGCGGTGGGAGAAGTGCTGGACACATAACCATTGAAGGAAGATTTAGTTAATGAAGGAGTTTTTAATTAATGATTTTATTTAATAATACAATCAATACAATTATAACATAAAATAAAGAAAAAATAATGGGAAATACAGCAATCAAATTATATATGTGCTATCGAACAACTACAACAACATCCAGGTAGTCAAAAATCAATAAAAATGTCATCAATGATAAGCTTAGAAATTAAATCCAACAATATGTTTGGAAATTGCTTTGGTTGGAGATGAATACTACTCCGATCAAAAGGTTTTGACACTTTGCTCATAAGTAAAAAAAAAAACTTTATTATTCTACCAAATTCAAATTGTCCCCTTCAAAGTAGTCCCCGTTGGCCGCGATTCACTTCAGCCACCTTTTTTCCAGTCGGCAAAACACCTTTGGTAGTCTGTTTTCGGGATCGCCTTCAAGGCCTTCTTCGATTCCACTGCAGGAACTTCGAGATTTTGAGGGCTGTGTGCGCCGGCGCCTTATCGTGGTGGAGGATCCACGACTTGCTCCACCACAGTTCCGGTCGTTTCTGCCTGATCGCTTCCCTCAACCGCCTCAAAACTCCCAGGTAGGAGTCAGCAGTTATTGTAGACTAGACGAATGGCCCAGGCAACGCCCGGGTTTTACCCGAGTGCGAATATATTTTAAAAACGTTGTCTTGGGTGGTCGCTATAGACAGGGTGGTCTGTATAGACAGGTGTATGTATCACACAGCTGATAACAGGGTTGTCTAGAGTGGCCGCTATAGACAGGGTGGTCTGTATAGACAGGTGTATGTATCACACTGCTGATAACAGGGTTGCCTATAGTGACCGCTATAGACAGGGTGGTATGTATAGACAGGTGAATGTAACACACTGATGATAACAGGGTTGCCTAAGGTGACCGCTATGGACAGGGTGGACTGTATAGACAGGTGGATGTATCACACAGCTGATAACAGGGTTGTCTAGAGTGGCCGCTATAGACAGGTATATGTATCACACAGCTGATAACAGGGTTATCTAGAATGGCCGCTATATACAGGGTGGTCTGTAAAGACAGGTGGATGTATCACACAGCTGATAACAGGGTTGTCTAGAGTGGTCGCTATAGACAGGGTGGTTTGTATAGACAGATGTATGTGTCACACTGCTGATAACAGGGTTGCCTAAGGTGACCGCTATAGACAGGGTGGTCTGTATAGACAGGTGGATGTAACACACTGCTGATAACAGGGTTGTCTAGAGTGGCCGCTATAGACAGGGTGGTCTGCATAGACAGGTGGATGTATCACACAGCTGATAACAGGGTTGTCTAGAGTGGTCGCTATAGACAGGGTGGTTTGTATAGACAGGTGTATGTATCACACTGCTGATAACAGGGTTGCCTAAGGTGACCGCTATAGACAGGGTGGACTGTATAGACAGGTGGATGTAACACACTGCTGATAACAGGGTTGTCTAGAGTGGCCGCTATAGACAGGGACCACTATAGGGACCTATACAGTGACCGCTATAGTCAGGGTGGTCTGTATAGACAGGTGGATGTAACACACTGCTGATAACAGGGTTGTCTAGAGGGAGGCAGGGAGGACACGTGTTCGCCGGCAGCCAATGGGCGCGCATTCTATCCGTGAGCTTCAGACAGAATAAGGCAATTATATAAGTAGATCCTTGTTGTTGAAATTCATGATGAACGATGCCCTGGTAGTCGAAGAACAGCGTCAACATTACCTTGACCTTCTGGGAGCCTTTCTCGCTTTCTTTGGTCTCGGCTCATTTTTGAAGCGCCACTCCGATGCCTGTTGGGTAGTTTCCGAATCAAAGCCGTAAATCCATGTTTCGTCTCCAGTAATGACCCTCTTCAGCAATTCGGGGTCGTCGGTTGTCGCTTCGAGATTGAGACTGGCCGTTTCTTTCCGGGCGTTCTTTTGATCAAAAGTCGATCTTTGGGAACGAGAACGGCGTTGAGTCTTCTCACTCCCAAAATGTCCTTCATTATCGATTGAGTCGACCCGAATGATATCCTTGCTTCTTCGGCGACCTCCCTGACTGTTATTCGTCGGTGTTCAAGCACCAGTTCCAACACCTTGTCCAGTTTTTCAGGCGTGGTTGATGTGGACGGTCTCCCGGAAAACTCGATGTCGGCGGTCTCTTCCCGACCCTCCTTGAAGCGCTTGTACCACTCGAAAACTCGTCTTCGGCTCATGACGGCATCCCCGTTGGCTGTTTGCAACATCCAAAAAATTTCGGCACCCTTGAATCAGTTCTTCACACAGAACTTGATGTAAATTCGTTGATCCTCCATTTCGGTGACTAACGATATCGAAAAACGAGCAAAATGGCTTCACTTCGAACAGCCGCTGCTCGAACTGTTGTGGCGCGTGATTTTTGAAAATTGGCAAGTCTCCAAGCCAAGGGCGACGCTTCCGTTTGCCACAAACCGGGAGAAAATAAATTGAGTTTTCAGGATTTTATGAGCAAAGTGTCGAAACCTTTTGATCAGAGTAGTATGGTTGGTTGAGGATTTTCAATTTTAAAAATAAGATATTTTCGCTTTTGGCATTTTGAACGAATAAACAGGTAAACCCTGTCGAATTCTGTTATCTAAATATTATTTTGAGATAGAGATTAATTGCTGGTTCTTTTGAGTACATGAGTACTTAATGGTATCGTTAGCAGTCGTGTCATCTTGAAATAAAAGCAGAAGTATAATTATTTACTATCAAGTAGTTTTTATTTTAAAATACTTGAAGGAAATTACACTGACATTTTTCACAGTTATATAGAATTCATGAAATGAATTCTATATTAGTGAATTTCAAAAATAGGTTAAATAACTACATATTTACAAGTATTAAAAGTCGGCGTTTTCTAAAACTATGGTCAAAAAACAAGTAGAATTATCAATGAATGAAAATAAAATATAATTTTAAAATTAAATAATTATTTTATATTTCGATTATATAATATATATATTAAGTTTAATTATTTAATTGTTCCCATTGAGAAGGTGCGTAAGATCACGATAGGCGCTAACAGTAAGAACAATAGGTTTATCTCTGTTTACTACGTTATAAGTTTCTTTCTTTTTGATATCTCTCTAGTAAATCAATGAAGATAATTTTTAATTGATATTCTTGGGATCAGTTTCTTTTAAAAATATAAGCAAATTCAACATTTTCCCCATTTTATATAACAATATTTTACACTTTAATAAAAAATTTAACACTTTGATAAAAAAAAAAACATTTTAATCGAAATTTTGATTTTTAAAATACATACCCAGACACTATTCGTGCACATTGTCTACTCAGTATGCCACAAAGATACACACGTGAGTTCGAAGGGATGCAGATAAAGTTAGCGCTTTATTATGGCTCTAACCAGAAGGAAAACAATCAGTGGGACGTTCAACCTCCCCGTCAGAAGAATCCTTGGGGCCGTGGATGCCACTCTTGTAAAGCGTTCCGCTCCACACTGTACACGTGCAGCTTAGACTACACCGCCTTGCAGGTTACTCCGATGTCAGTCTCTACTGGCACCGCCTTGCAGAATCATCCACACGCCCCGGAGGTAACTCGCCGCTGTCTTCTCCATGCCGCAGATCTCGATGTCACCAGGCTGACGTTCTCCCCCAGACTGCCATGTCATCTCGGCGCACAAACTCGCCTTCAGGCCGACCACTATCTCGGGTCTTTCCTTCACGACGACACCAGTTGGACTGCCCGTCCATCGCCCCCATCTGTGGAATCTGTCAATCAATACTTCCTTGTGGAGGGAGTCCCTGCATACCTTCTTTGAAGGTTTGCTCACGTCTTCTATTCATCTCCTTCGCTGCACCGTTTCACTGCCCTCTTCTCAATCCTTTTCGGATCTGATCGGCGGCCCTTTGATCTCCCTGACGACTGGCTAAATGAGGCTCGTCAGCATTCCGAAGCGAAACGGCAGGTTTAGCGCCAACCCTTGTTTGAAGAACCACAACTCAACTCGGACTTTCTTTCCACTCTCAATCGGTGCCGACGCAATTGATTGGTCTCGCTGTCCAGCCCAGGGCGGTGGGTTCTCCACATGATTGCGGCCATATTTCATTGCCTAATATGCTTTCATCTGATATTTTATATTTTTCTCGTGAACCTTCTGTAGCCGCGATGTACATTTTCAAAGAGTTGTGATCTTTTGTATTGCGATTTCGCCACTTCCTTCCGCGACGGGGCTGTAGATCGCCGATCTTTACAGTGGAATCGCCCACTTGATTCACGCTGTCAATATCGTGGCCTCCTAGCACGCATTCGTCCATGTTAAACTTCCATAGGTGGTCTGGAAAGTTTCTTTTTTTTTTCAGTTTCCCATTCTCTTGCTCTAGAAGCTCTCTCTTTCCAAACCCTTCAGACCTGGGCCTCTTCGTGTCGACCCGCACAGGGCTCTAAATTTCTTAAACCTTCTGGAGGTGTCGGCCCCGTGGTAGTCTCAAAGTCGGTAGAACTTTTTCTAGGCGGTGTCTGTTTAATATGCACCTTTTCGGGCGAAGGAACGAAGATGATGGGTACACACTCTTGGCACATATTTTAAGCTTGTACTGCAGACGATGGCACTCACACATTGCGCGCGACCTCCGCGTCACAAACATTGTCTTAGGACTTCCATAGAGCGTCCAATGTTCTATCCTGTTCAGTCGGGTCGCCGGCTCCAACTTCGGGGTGCTTCGACCATCTAGCTTTGACGCACTTCCATGGAGCACCCAGCTCCTTCCAGTCCAGTTGGATGGCCACTTTAGTCCCAATCAGTCTGGTTACGTCGCAGAGGTCAGCCACGCTGTCGCATTGTAGCGCACCAAGATCGTTGTTGTTTTCATGTGGTATTTCAGAATGTATCCCAAGGGTTTAATTTCTGCACCGTATATCACCTGGAGTGCACTCTCCTTCCACGCGTTTGATTTAGTTAAAAACACTCGTGCCACAGTCGTTGTCGGAGGCGATCAGCTCGCCTTCCTCCGCAACACAAGAGGATCATTTCCTGCTGTCGACACTCTGCGGACTTTTGGATCACGGGAGAATCTTCTAGCGTAGAATCTGGCAGTCCACTTACCTCGTCTCCCGACGTGATGGTCTTGCCGGTATCTTCATCACATGGACTCGTCTTTTGTCCCCTTAGACTTTGAATAAGCGGGCTATTGGTTGCTGGGATTGTTTTTGAAAAGCCATCCGGATTTTCTTTCTGGTGTACATTGACCTTAACTTCGCAAGACATGGGTGTGGCAGAACGTTTGACATTCCGATTATGCTCGAGTCGGCTCAATCGAGATTCCAATGAAGTGAAGAACACTTCTATTTTCTGGTTCATCTGGCTGAAAAGGTTTCTGATAATTTTTTTGCATTCTTCAGTCTCGAGGTCAATTAGTTCTACCATCTTGTTTTCAAGTTGGCGCAAAACAATATATTCAATTAAAATTAACTAAGCTGCATCCCACTTCTGACACCAAATGTTGCGTCGTACCCAGACGCTATTCGTGTACTTTGTCTACTGAGTATGCCACAAAGATACACACCTGAGTTTGAAGCGCCGTCTTCTCCTTGCCGCAGATCCCGATGTCACCAGACTAACGTTCTCCTCCAGACTGCCATGTCCTCTCGGCCCACAAACCCGCCTTTAGGCCGACCGCTTTCTCGGCTCTTTACTCACCACGACCCCAGCTGGACTGTCCTTCCGCGGCCCCCTCCTCTGAAATCTGTAAATCAACACTTGCTTGTGGAGGTAGGCCCCTGCATACCTTCTTTGAAGGCTTGCCCACATCTTCTCTTCGTTTTCTTCGCTGTACAGTGTCAATATATACAGTCGATTCTCGATAATTAGAAACTCAAGGAACCGAAAAAAATTGTCAATATATTGTAACATAGTATTTATTAATTTTATTATTTTTTATTGACAGAGTGGTCATTTTTATGTTTATATCTGCGACTCTGTAAATTTCCCTCGTGGCTTATCTTTTGTTTACAATTCATAGTTTGTCCTTGCCTGAAAATAATTTTGTTTCCTCCTGAAGTTTTGTCTTCCCTAATTTTTCACGTGGCATTTTGGTGGAGATGCTGGGTAAGTTAGGGAAGACAAACTGATGATCGCCGAGAAATATTTGAAGCCATGGGTGCTGTAATCCACATTTTTAGAGACTGGCTCCAGGATTCCACCGCCGTGTCAAAGCCAAGACTTCCTTCCAAGATGACGATGTCCCTATAGACTACGATACGACGACAAAGTCGCTCTTCCCGCCGCAAGAAAATGAACGCAAAGGTACTAGGGACAAAGTTCCAAAACTTCGATGGAATCCTTGGCAGAAGCACGTCAAATCCACGTCAGTATCTACAATAATTGCTAGCTGTGGGTCACAGCTCCCTTAGGGAAGAAGCTATGTAACATAGTATTTATTAATTTTATTATTTTTTATTAACAGAGTGGTCATTTTATGTTTATATCTGGCGACTCTGAAAATTTCCCTCGTGGCTTATCTTTTGTTTACAATGCTTAGTTTGTCCTTGCCTGAAATAATTTTGTTTCCTCCTGAAGTTTTTGTCTTTCCTAATTTTCCACGTGGCAATATCAAGAGTTCAAAATAACAAGAGTTTGAACAACCAAGAGGGAGGGAGGGGGAAAATCAAGTAAACAAGAGTTTGAAGTTTTGACAGTTTCGGGATATACATACTATGTTGATTTTTTCGGGTCTTGCCTTTTCTCAAACAAAAGTTTGATCTCAAAATTCGTGACTTATCATTTTAAACATTTGTACAATTATTCACAAATATTCATATATTTTAACCCTTAGTAACTGGCGCTATTTTCCTTACACAATTACTGGCGTTCGGCCTCTCAGGCCGTCTTTTAAAATCAATAATAAACCATTTATTTATAAAATAAAAAGAAATTAAACGTATACACATAATTTCCAAAGAATAAATATTTATTTTTTTCGAATATAAACAGAGCTCTAAACAAAATTAAATGAAAATGTACAAGAAACTCTTTCTATCTAAAATATTCTATATATATTCTAAAAAATTCTATCTAAAATATTTTATTCAAGATTAGGTGGACAATATCGAGCATATTTCAATAGAATGATCTTTGCAGATTGGTTCTTTGCATTTTTTGAATTGCATTTGAGTTCGACGATCTTTTTTACATAGGTAGCATATTTTGCGTTTTTTGGACCAAGGACTGCCGCTTATGGATTCCTAGATAACACATATTATTGATATTTCGTTTGAATATCAAATAAATATTTGCCTACATCAAGTAATGAAGTTCCAGCATGCTTCTGAATTAATATTTGCAGATCTCTTGACAAATTTTTGGCTTGATTTCTCATATTCAAGGCATCTCTCATTAGTTGTAGAGCAAGCTGCTTTATAAAATCTTTCGAGCCATTCCACCGTCTTGCTTGACAGCCTTATAAATTATTGCTGAATTTATTGCAACCACATCCAAAAAGTTGAAAAATAAACACAGGGGCCATCTTTTGGTTCTTCTTCCAACTGAATACATGTCTGATCAACTACATCTACACCACCTTTGGTCATATTATAAAATGTGATTATTTCGGGTTTTATTTTTCAGCAGTTTCTTGATCATTTTTTGTGGTCGAATGCATTGTGGAGAGTATTGTAACATATTTTTCAATTTTAGGGACATAGGATACCAATTTTTTTTTTTTTTTTGAAAAACTAAAAGTGGAACTCAACTTCTATTATATTATACTAAATTACAATCACAAAACACAAAACGGCCTGTAATAGGGGCGCTAAAATTTCCAGTGACGTAATTACTGGCGCTCGGCTTTGAAGGCCGTTTATTTAATAACTCGGGATATACAAAATAGATTTCTTTTGAAATGCAAAGGTCTTCAAATAAAAAAATGCATTTTATTAAGCTACCTAAAAATATGATGAAATATGATGCATTTTGAAAATTTCGCAAACATTTTAAATTTTCACACGGCCTTTCAAGCCGAACGCCAGTAATTAAGGTTAAATATTATAAACTCAAGTAAAAATGATTTTGATATGAAAATTCGTGTGATATATTATTTTAAAACATTTGTAGTTATTCGTAAAGTTCCTTCAACTTCAAATTACCTAGAGGACCAATTAATATTGATTTTATTAAACTTATCGAGTGATTTTGAGGGACCGGGAAAATTTTTCAAATTATCGAGATATATAAATTAACGAGTTTCAAATTATCGAGAGTCGACTGTACACTATATAAATTTAAGTTTTCACCAAATACTTTTATTTCAATTGAAATTGGTCGAATTTTAATAGATTATTTTATATCCGATTTAATCAAGCAATAGAAATAATTGAATTATGATTCTCTCAATTAAAGTTATTCATGGTTAAATATAGCGTTTTTTCTTCTTAAATTATCTTACAAGCTGAATCCTAGCTTAAAATTTGCTTTTCGTAACTATATTTGGTGTTGGAGCTTGGTTTCCTAACAATGTTAGGCTCGGACTTCCGTCTAGCTCCTTAGCCTTTTGTCTGGTCTTAGGTGTTGACGATATCTGGCAGAGCTTGATGTGGACTGTGCCTTATGACCAGAATCGGTGGATTGACTACTGGAAATCTGCCCTTCTCTAGAAGCGATGTAGCAGCAAGCTGTTTGAATAAAAGAAGGACCAAACAGCTTCGCTGCTTTTTTAGCTGACTGACTGACTTTATTATAACTTTCACTCATTTATAGACATATATGTGGAGAATCTTGCCGATTCTCTGTTTACTCTGTGGTAGTTGTGACAGCGAAGGTGCTGTAAACTGGAAGTTTTTGGATTGGGGTGAATTTGCAGTCGTGATGACAGGAGTAAGGACACAGAATAGGTTGGTCAAGGGAACCGATGCTGACAGACAGAGAACGTAGGAGGAGAGAGTGAGCTTACGCCCGCGATTTACACTGGATCAGAAGACACGTCTAGTAGGGATGAGACTCGGAGACGCTACTGAGACTTCCCCAGTCGGGTGGTGTCACGTGCCCTCTAATGATATTCTGATTGGTCATTCATTACATCATCGAAGATGAATAATCGCCTTGATTGGTCCAAACGACTGGGAGCCATCTTTGATAGTTATAGCAGAAAATGTTAGGATGGTGCCTTGACCCAAATAAAGTTGTTTTAGCGAATTCAACTCCGGGGTCCTTTGTCTTGGAGTTCTCTGGAATAAAGGTGTCGTTGACCTAGCGCTAATGATGCGAGATGGGAATCTTTCCTCTTAACTCTAGGTCTAACTGCAATCGTTTATGAATATCTATAATCGTATTATCTCCTTGTTTTTCTCTGTCTGTCTGACATACAGTCCGTATTTTATTTGGCTCTTAATAGTACATCATGTTATACAGTAGTTATAAGTTTGGTACAGGGTACAAGGTGGTGGGACATATGCAGGGACATGGTAGAATGACAGGGGTTTTAAATTATCATATATATAATTACATAAATCAAAGGAAAAATAAAAATTTACAAAATTATAGAACAATGCAACCTGGCAAGTTGTTTCAAATAGCTAGGCGCAAACATACTCACCCCCCCCCTCCACCGCTGAACTTCAGTTCAGATCTCGAGGCGTAAAGGGGAAGTGGGCCAGCTTGATGATTGGTCTCCTGAAAACTACTCCGCCTGTCCAGGTTATTTTTTGTGCAGGACATTTTCACTAGACATTCTTCTTAGTGGAATTATTGGAGATTTAGAGGTAGGAAGAGAATCTCTGTAATTTGTAATTTGTGTGATAATCCCTTCAGATATAATGTCCAGGTTAGTTTTGGGCCGAATATTTTAAGTGGACTTTCTTCTCTGATTGGTTTGGCAGAATGAAGATTTAGAAATTGATGGAAATTTTCTATGATGAGTTTTTTTGTGGAGAAATTTTGTTGGCCTCTGTCGACATGAGGTCTAGACTAGGTCTTATGCAGAATATTCTCTGTGGAGAGTCTCCTCTGCTATATTATTGAAGACTTAGAAGTAGGAATGGAGCTGCTTTGATGAGCTACCTGCGGTGAATTCCTGTTGACTTCTGAAATAATGGAGGGATGACCTAGATGCGGTGATATTTTGTTGACTTCTGAGATAATTGGGGTAATGGACTCCCTCTGGCGATATTTTGTTGGCTTCTGAGATGTTAGGGTGATGAACTACATGGGGTGATATTTTGTTGGCTTCCGAGATAATTAGGTAATTAACTTCTTGTGGTGATATTCTTTCTTCGATGTTAGCTCTGGACATGCCGTTTTCAATAGGCAATGATCTCTGAGAAGTATGTCTTGAATAGGAGTTGGAAAAAGGTGAAGTATGTGCATGATGAGCTTTCCTGTTGACTTCAGAAATTCCGGTTCTTGGATGGTTATTCTCTACAGAGAGCCTTCTCAAGAGAGTTTGCCTTATTGGAGAACTAGAAATGGATAGGGAGTTCCTTTGATTAGTTAATGGAGGATTGGTTTTAATGCTTATTCTCTGATGGCTACTAGGAGTGGTGGATATGGGAGATGAAAATGCTGGCCCTTTACTGAGGGAACACGGTTTAGATTCAGCTTTGATGTGAAGAGACTTTGGCAAGAGGTGTTTGGCACTGAGATCCAGGGTCTCATCAGAAACCTTGGAGATCACATCCATTTCCTCATTCTGATGTTTGACAGAGCTGCTTAGGTTCAAGGCCTCACATGACTCCTGGTCAAGGAGGGTAATATTGAGGCCATTGAAGGTTCTGTGGCATTCTATTGCATCTTCTCGAGTGCTATCAGATACAAGGTGATTGATAATACTGGCAGTAACTTTGCTCTCTGATCCCTGGACCTTTGGAGATTTTGTTGACTTTTTCACAAGAGTTTGAAGGGCTGCATTCTCGGGATAATTTCTCACTTGCCTGAACATCTTTTCTATATCAGCAGTAATCGCAATTGGATGTGTTCTGAATCCCGTCAGGATGACAAATATATATTTTTGGATCTTTGGTCCGGTTTCCAATATTTGGTTTAGTAAGGTACCAGAATCAGTTTTTTGCCGATGCATCGAAGTCCATTCTCAATTTTGTAGTTGTAGATTGTTCTCTTTCACTCCATGATGCGGCATGTAATAACATGCCGATGGGTCTCTGATTATCTCCTGAATTGGCTTAAACTCCATGTGACCCAATGCCTCGTATTCCTTCATGAACTCTTTGTACTGTTCATACCCCTTGGAGTTTTCAGCAATCTTCGCTCTAATGCCAGAAACCTAGCCAAGGCCTTTTCTCTTGACTGTCCGAGCAGAGAGGGCTGTCCTTTGAATAGTAGTTTCACACTGTATCTTCCTTGGCAGTCTCTGGAATAGGTTTTAATGTAATAAATCTCGTAATCTACTTCCCTTGGATTCTGGTCTTGTAATGACGGCACTGACTGCAATTCCCAGAAATTTATCACCAGACCATCTAATTCTGATGTTGTTTGAACCGTAAAGCTGCACGGGCTACCTTTATAGTTCGACGAGCTCTCTACTTTGCCCATTAGAATCCAACCAAGCTTTGATTTCATTGCTATAGGCCGGTTACTTCCCAACGTTTTTTTCTCTCCATGCATCAAATATGCATACATATCTGCACCTAGAATAATGTCGATAGGTGCCGAAATATGAAACTGAGGGTCTGCTAACTCAAGGGCCTCTCTGCATGATCCAGGTCGGTTCTGCCAATTTGAAGTTTGGAATTTCAGTTGATAAGAGTTCCATTACTAGAGCATTCGTTTGGTACTTTTTGAATCTATAAATTGATTTGAATGTCAAGTTAAAAGATATAGATGACTGCTGGACTGGATTATTTCCAATACCCTAAGTGAGCGTCCTAATGTTTCTCCTTTAAACCCAAGTTTCTCGCAAATTTCTTTTGTGATCAAACTAACTTGTAATCCACTATCCAAAAGTGCTCGGCAGATCTAGTGTGTACCGTTTGCACCTTCCACAATTATTCAAACAGTCGCAAGGAGCACTTGATTGATGGTCTCACTTCTTTGTTTAATACTGGTAGTGTTGATTTCACTTACAGGTGTGAAGATCCGTGGCTTCGCACCCTTCTGGGTATTAGTTACCTCTGTGTCAAGCTTATGGAGTAATGTATGGTGCCTTTTGTCGAACTTCTTGCAAGGTCATTGGCTACAATATTTTCTTGCATGACCTTTTTTTAGACAATTGTAGCACATTTTGTTTTGCTTTACCAATTTCCATTTTTGTTCGATAGGCATTGTACTAAATGTAGTACAGTTGTAGATTCTATATTTGAGCATTGGTATTAATCACAGTGTGTACATTTGCATAGTCTTTTGAATTTCATTTTCCTTTCTTTGATATTCTCTTGATCCCTTGTGGCAGACTTCTAGCTTGTCCTTCAAGAAATAAAATCAAGTTTTAATAGGAAGGAAATGATCTCTTATCCTAGGCCAACTCCCACTGTCGCTTCATATCTCATCGATTCTGTTTCTTAAGAATGGTACCAATATTAGTTCCACCAACTCATTTCTTTGTAATCCGAGTGATTCTAGTCTAGATTGCGTACAGACTCGTTACATGTGTCTAAGAGTTCCCTTAGAGATTTTGCCGATGGATTATTTATTTGTTTGATCTTGAAGATTTTGTTCAGTTGCGCATAAACCAACTCTCTTTTGTGTCGTATCTGGATACTAGAGTATCCCATGCTTGCTTGTAGCTTTCTGATGATGTTGGGAACCCAGGTATCAGTCTGGCTGCTTCTCCCTTCATTGCGGAGCCTAAATATTGAAGATATTGTAGATCATTTAACCCTGTATTTTGATCTATGGTTATTTTGAATACCTCCTTGAAATTGAATCAAGAGTTCGCATTTCGTAGAAGGCAACTCGAACTTGGGAAATTTCACTGTTTCGAGGCCTTTTGTTTGTTTGGTTTCAGCTGTACTTTGCATTCCTTCTAATGCACGCCTAAGCTTTATTTTCAGGTTTTCCATTTTCTCTTAAATTGTTCCTTAATTTTCGAGTTCCTTCTCTTCTTCTACTTCCTCCTGTTCAAATAACTCGTCGAATAAGATCTTTGTTTCAGTTTTTATTTCTAATATACATTCATCTACCAGCTTCAACTTATGGAGATCGTATCCCGATATTTCCCTTATCGGCACACTTCTCCGTAGTAACACCAAGCATATACTTAAATGCCTAATTTGAGAGTTAAACTTGTTACAAGATCTTGAAAGTACCTTTCTCTCTTGTGCACTTCGGATGACCAACCACAATAGATCTCGAATGTAGACCTTGATTAGCATGTTATCTCGCCCAAATCTTTTTTTAAGATCTTTGATAACCGATGCATAATTCTTTCCCGAGACAGGATAACTTAATTCTAGTTGCTGAGCTACGGAATTTTCCAACATGCAGTCTACTAGATATTGGTACTTATCTGAGCCTGAGAGATCCTCGTCTTTGTGGATGTCTTCAAACCTCGACCAGAAGGTGATCCATTCCAGTACATCACCTCCAAACTCTGGGAGTTTTCTCTTGGGAAGCAGAACCCTTCTCCGGGTTGTACTGTAGCTCGTATCCGAAGATTTTCAATCTGGGGGCTGGGCGACACACCTTTCTTCGGATTCAGTATATTTTCTAACACTTCTTTCATCCTTTTGATAAGTCTGTCGTACCTCAGACGTTCATCATATTCTTTGTCCTCTTCTGCTTCAGTCACTTCTTCATCCAACATGGCCTCGGGTTACTTTCTCATCCCATTCATGAAGATCTCGACATAAATCTTCAAGCTGTAGTGCTGAGACCCTCAAGTCTGTCTTGTCCAGTTCTTCTACAGGCTTCTACAGGGCTGTTTCAACACTGTTGATGAGCTTTGTGATTTGGCCACGAACGGACCTTCTTACTTTCTTGAGGCGATTCATTTTGAGTTACAAAATATGCTGTTGCACCATCCTGTCGCGGACGCCAGAAAATTTCGAGCTTTAAACAAAGAATTCGAATCACTGGACGGCGTAACCAGCATAAAATAAAGTAAACTATTGTAACTCAATGATTGTTGGGAAGAATGAAAATTTATTGTAATTTAATACAAAAATTATAGGTAAAGAATTATTTTAAAAATAGATAGATAGAGTTTTGGGTCTCAAAACGTGAGCAAGCGACGACCACAACAACTCGAGAACAAAGAGAGGGGCGCGAGGGAAGGCGGAAGTTGCATCATGGGCGTGACATCACCGCCGCATGGGTGGTGTTTGGCCCGCGCCGCGTAGGGGGAGGGGGACATCTTCTTCCGCGGCTTTCTTACATTTGAAGGCCCCCATCTCAATATCTCCAAATAAAATTAATATAAAAACACACAAAAAAGGCAGTGGATCTGCAACAACATTTTCAATTTTTAATCAAATTTAATATTTAAACCTGTTGGGAATCTCTTATGGTTCAGACAATTAAACAACAAATAACAAGTTTACTTACAGCTTAAATGGTTTTAAAGAATTAGGCAATTGTACCTTTTAGGAAAGTAGTTTAAATTTATTATTTTCAAATAGAGAGAAAAAAGAACATTTAACAATTTACATTACAATTACTAATTTTGTAAACAAAACAAAACCACTTCTTTGTTCTCGTTTTTATATTACAGTGATGTCAGTCTAAAAGTATTTCAAGATCATTGATTTACTAATCTTCTTTTTTTCCAACATTCCCTCTTAAATCAGTGATCTTATCACATTCAACAGTTTCTTCACTTGACTTATGTTTTAAATGGTTGTCATAAGAAGGAATTTGAATTTGTCAAATTTTGGTCTGCAATTTGGTGTTCTGTTGAACAATATATCAGGTTAAACTTTTGAGCTTGATCTTTCACAAAATGATATTTGACATCAATATGTTTAGTTTTATTGGTGAATTGGCCAGATTTTATAATTTTTATAGTGCTTTGGTTATCAACATAGAGATTATATCAAAATTATCTGGAATTAATTCTTCTAATAGGGATCTTATGTATGACACTTCTTTGCATGCATCTGCTGCAGCAATGAGCTCTGCTTCAGTGCTGGAAAGGGCAATTACAGATTGCTTTCTGGAGCACCAACTTATGGGACCTCCACATAGGTAAACTACATATCCTGTGGTACTTTTCTAGTTTTAATATCTCCAGCAAAGTCATAATCACAATACACATTTAATTCAAATGGCATCTCTCCATCATATGATATGCCTAAATTTATGGTGTGATTTAAAAAATCTTAGGGTTCTTTTAATGTTTATAATATCTTGAGTTGTAGGATCAAGCATTGACCTGCTTTCAAAATTTATGGCAAAAGTCATGTCTTGTCTAGTTTTGTTTGTCAAATATAAAAGGGTTCCAATTGCTTGTCTGTAGGGAAATTTGTTATCATTTGATATTTATAAGTTTTTGTCTAATTATTTTACTACATCTGTAATGGGAGTGGGTACTAGTTTTGAATTTTGCATATTATATCTGGATTTTGCATAATTTTCTTGTGAAAGTAAAATTTTATTTTTTTCCTCAAACACAAATTTATTCCCAAAAAAGTTATTGGATCATTGTTTATTTTAACTTCAAACTCTTGGGATAGTTTTTCTAAATAATTATTCAATTATTCTTTATTATCTCCCATTAAGATACCACCATCTACATATATTGTAAGGTACATATTTCCTCTGTTGGTTTTAAAAAGACAAGGCTCTGATTTTAGTTGTATGAAATCTTGGGATTTGAGAAAGGTTTTTAATCTTTCATTCCATTTTAATGAGGCTTGCTTTAAACCATACAATGACTTTCTTAACCTACATATATTCCCTTTATAACCTTCTAGAAATTGAACATATATTTCTTCATCCAAAAACCCATATAGAAAAGCTGTTTTTATGTCAAATGTTAAAAAAAACTTTTCTTAGTCATTAGAGTAAAGTATATCCTTAAAGAGACAGTGCTTATAACTGGACTAAATGTCTCATTATAATCAATGCCTGCTTCTTGTTCAAAGCCTCTTACAACTAGTCTTTCTTTGTAGCGGCCATCTTCTTTCACTTTGAAGAGCCATTTATAGGTCATAATCTTCTTGTGTGACGCTTCATTTTCTTTTACTATTTCCCAAACTTCATTTTTGGCAAGAGACTCTTTTTCTTCTTTTATTGCCTTTTTCCATTGTTCTTGATTTGGACCAGATATAGCTTCAGAGTAAGTTAGAAGAGCTGATTCTGTAGTTCCGTCCGGTTCTAAATAGAAGTCTTCATATCTTGATTAGTGTTTGTAAACTACTTCTTGGTCTAAGATTATATTTTGAAGTACTTGATTTGGTAGGGATATCTTCTTTGTCTTCAGAGACTTCTGGTAGACTTGGTTCTTCATTTAATTATAGTTGATCTTCAGATTCTTCTTCTGGTTCGACAATAGGTATTTTTCTTCTTTATTTATACATCCTTTATCTAAAAAAATTACATCTCTTGCTGTAAAGATTTGTTTGCTTTTTCATCCCAAAGGCGATAACCATTTGGTGTATAACCTATAAAGGTATATTTTTTACTTCTGTCTTCCAATTTCTTTATGTGTTTTAGGGTTTTGACATAAGCTTCACAACTAAAATGTTGTAAGTTTGACAAATTTGTTTTTTTGTTGAACCAAAGTTCTGCAGGGGTTTTCTCTAATTCTTGAGTAGGGCTTCGGTTCAGCAAATAGGCTGAAACCCTTACAGCTTCTCCCCGCGTATATTTTTCTACACCAGAATCAATCAAAACGGCTCTAGTTTTCTCCATCAGGGTTCTATTTAATCTTTCGGCTTTGCCGTTTAGCTGAGGTGAGTGAGGTATGGTGAGATCCATAATGATTCCTTTAGCTTTGCACCAGGATTTTATATCTTCAGTTACATATTCTCCGCCATTGTCACATCTTATTTTTGAAACTTTTAGATTAATTTCGTTTTCTGCTTCTGTAATAAATTATTTTAGATATCCTTTTATTTCATATTTATTTTGCAACAAATACACATGGAAAAAATGTGTGTAGTCATCAAGAAATATTAGAAAATAGTTTTTGTTGTCATGGGTAGTGGGATCTAAAGGTCCACATACATCTGTATGGATTATTTCTAAAGGTCTTTTTGATTTTGTTCTAATGGAATTGAATGGCTTTCTTACCTGTTTAGCTTTAATGCATGTTTCACAAATTTCATCTTTACTTATTATGTTTATTCCATTAACCATAGATTTTAATTGTTTTGAGCTTGAAAAACTTATGTGACCCATTTTTCTGTGCAATTTGAGCATTTCTTCATTTTGGGTAGCTGTTAGGTGAGATTCTTTAATTTCGGGATAATGCAATTAAAGCACTACTTCAACTTTACTCTACACTCATGGCTATTCCCTCTTCAGGCTTTACTTTTTGTTTAGTTTCTTCAAGTGATAGTTTTGATATTAAGTTTGTTAACGTTTTCTCACTTTTTGGTGTCGAGTCCCATGCTGTGCTGAAGTAATTAAAGTAGTCTGGCAAAATGCTCAATATTTTAGAAATTACAAAGCTTTCCTCAATTTCTTGTTCTACATTATTTAGCTTGAATACTAAATTTCGCATTCTGCTTATATTTGTTGCCATATCTGTATTTTTGTCAAATTTGGATCCATGAAATTCTTGTAGTAATTTGCATTATAATTGCTCATCTTCTCTTTGATAAATGGCTACTAGGTTTTCATAAATTTCTTTTGAAGTTTTGCAATTTAGAATATGTGTTAAAACATTCTTTTCAATGGTTAACATTATGTATTTTTGTGCTTTGGCGTCTTTTAGGCTCCATTTATCTTTTCCAGTTTCATCTTTCAAGTCTTAAAACAACGATTTTCCATTCACAATATCTAGAAGGCCATTTGCTTTGAAAATTATTATCTGAAAATTCCATAAATCAAAGTTTTCAGGACTTTTGAGTCTCACAATATTTGCGATATCTTCGCTGGCAGCCATTTTTGTTTTTATTTATATTTTATTCTATATTTTTATATATATTTTACCGCGATTCAAAAACCACGCTCTGCTACCATTTGGGAATCTCTTATGGTTCAGACAGTGAAACAACAAATAACAAGTTTACTTACAGCTGAAATAATTTTAAAGAATTAGGCAATTTTACCTTTTAAGAAAGTATTTTAAATTTATAAAAGTTATTTAGTTTATATAGTTATTTATATTTCTCACCAAAAAGGATTTTTTAATATTATTTGTTTGCTAAAAAACTATTCATTTTCAATTATTTTTATTAACTTATTTTTCCCACTGCTCTATACATAATTTTGTACATTTAAGCCGGCGCTGCCCGCCTCTGTAATACCTTTTTAGGGTAAAATGTTCGGATTATCGATAGTATCGAATTACATTTTATTATATTATAGGCCATAGGTCAGGACATCCAAACATGGTCGAAATATCATGTGTCGAATTAACAAGGTTATACTGTATATATAAAACTATAAATGTAGTTTTTTTCTGAGGTCCTTTAAATTATTTCATTCCTTTTATATGTTGTCTTATCTTCAATATATAGTTGTGTTGTTTGCAATTTTTTTTCTGATTTGATAAAATTTTTCTTCTCTTTTCATTTTTAATACATTTTTTAGGCACAGGCACCAATGCCTATACCTTCTCACATTAAAGGATTTTTTTTGTATTATTTGTTCACTAATAAACTATTTATCATCAATTATTTTGATTATCGGTCTTTTCTTTATTTACCTATTTCCGCCACTGCTCTATCTATACCTTAATATTCTACGTTTTTGCACTGTGCTGTCTAATATGTTGTTAATTATAAGGTTTCTTATTGATGTTATGCTTCCATTCTCATTTTGATATAGAAATATATAAGATCAGACCGAATTTATATACTCAAAAAGTATTTTTACTCACCTTTATATTTTAAATGCTGCTTCTTGAAAATTAGATTACACCCATTCCAATTTTAAGCCACTATTTATACTCTTAATGTCTCTGCGGGCCATTCGGGTAAACTCGGCTAGTATATATATATCCTTCCTTATATCTATAAAAATGAAATGCGAAATCGATGTCTGTTATCGCTTCACGCAAAATCTACTGACTCAATCATTATGGAATTTCGCATTAGGTAGCTGAAGATTTCGTTTAACATATAAGCTATTCAAAAAACTAAAAATTTAATGAGCTTTTTTAAAAAAATAAAAAACCAAAAAGCGTTAGTTCCAGCATTTTACCCTTGGGCGCAGCACTGGTCGGACGTTAATGATTTTGATTGGTTAATAATTAACACGTGGTTTGTTTACACGATGAATGTTAGTTTGTTCACACGATGAATGTTTTTAAAAGGTAAGATTATCCAATCGCCGTGAAACTTTAGGAAGTTATTTACTATACTACTGGGAAGATTTCTGGTTTGAATTTGATTTGAAATAAATATTCTTTGCAATTTTATTTTCAAATTTTCTACTTTCACTCGCAAGCAGCGCCTCTAGCGGCGTCTGGTGAAATTATTATATTTATAAATTGTAACAATGCTTAAAATGTTTTCCAAGTATAATAAATTTAATTTAAGAATTTAATAATATAATATTCCAATGACGTAAAAATACTGGCATTTCAATATTAATATATATTTAAAGAAAAAATTGTAACGTTTTTGTGTTAAATGTTAAAATGTAATGTTAAAATATATTTTTACATTGTTAATTTAATTTGCTGTTGTTTTATAAAAATGATGATGCGAATTAATTGTTGTTGTAAAAATCTCTTTATTTACGGAGCTGCTAACCATAATAAATGATTTTTGAGCCCCTAATTGTTGTTGTTTATTATCGTTTGTTTATAAAAAAAATTACATTGTATGTAATGATGATAACAAAATGTAATTTTAAATTAATATATATATAATTCATTGATAAAAAATAAATAATTAATTATCAAATTCACAAAAGTGACAATATCTTATTTAAAATATAATAAATGTTTTCAAAAAATTATGTGTGTTTCAAAAATATATTTATACGCGCGCGCATATAACAATATTTGTATACTTTATAAATAAATATATAGGTGGATTGGGTGTTTTCTAGAATCGTTTTAACAAATGTTCGTTAGCAAACTTTTACTCGGATAAAAACTGTGCGAAGCCGGGTACATTCGCTAAATACAGTTATTTACAAATCTTCGTTTGTGGCAAGATACTATTCCTTCAACTTCAAATTACCGAGTGGACCAATTAATACAGATTTTTTTCAACTTATCGAGTATTTTTCAAGGGACCGGGATAAAATTATCGAGAGTGTAGACAAGTATAGATTCAGTAGGGATTGGATGTTTGCTAGAATCGTTTTAACAAATGTTTGTTAAGCAAACTTTTACTCGGGTAAAAATCGGGCGAAGCCGGGAACATATAATATATATATAATAATGAATAGATTCAAAAAGGATGAGTTTCTTTATTTATATATATATGTTTGTCGGCTATGCACGCCCTCAATATGTAACTAATCTCGCTGAAATTTGAACAGGATAGAGAGTTAAACTAACCAAGTACTGAGCAACAATTTTTAGTCAGAAATGATGATGACAAATTCTTTTGGGGAATATTCACTAAAGCAGACCACGGGCAAAGCCAGATAATAATTAATAGTAGGCAGGAACAAAATTCTACCAGCGAAATATTCACTCGAGCAGAAGACACACGAAGCCAGGTCATCTCTATATATAAAATATGGTTTCTCGGCCTTTTGGCTAAGATCATGTAGTATATCTCTAGATATTTTTATTTATGTATATCTTTTTAAAATTCTACTCAGTAGAGAGTGGATATGTTTGCTCGAAAATAAATTTCATATATTATATAAATATATGACGCAACGAATTATAGTATCATTATTATCATACTACTCTGTGTGTCTCGAAAATTATTATCAATAATATTCGTTAGGCAAACTTTCACTCGGATAAAACCCGGGCGAAGCCGGGTACACATCCGCTAGTATATATATATATATATATATTGTTAAATCATAGCACCTATTTTATTTTAATTTGTAATATTATTTTTGATATTTTTATTAAACCGATTATATATATATTTAAAACAGATTTATGTATTATTAAATCCCCATTTATATTTTGGTACACTGTGTAACTTCACTGCTCTCTTTGATGTGAGAAATAATTAAATTGTTCTGGAGGCTACTTAAAGTAGAGTTATCTCATTATTCCCTTATATGAATTTGTAGGATGGTTGAAACACGCTCTGGTAAGATGCAAGACCCGGCGCAGGAGAGAATCAAGGTTGAAGAGTCTGCCAAGCCGCAACCTGGTGCAACAATTGGTCGAAATGCAAGTCCGACCCAATTGTCCTGAATCCCAACATCGTAATCCCCAAGTATGATGGAACGGAAGACCCTCTCCATTGATTGAATCTCTTGAAGAAATTGGCTTCCTGTACCATTGGGCAGACTACATTATTTCCCGTTATGCTGCCATGAATATGATTGGTAGCGCCAAAACCTGGCTAAACCTACACAAGATTAGTTTCACCAGCTGAGAAAATTTCAAGAGTCGCCTAATTGAAGATTTTGCCTCGGACGCCAACAAAGAAGAAATGAAAATGAGACTAAACAGGATGCAACAGTGGAATGAACCTGCAATCAGGTTTGCAGAGGATATCCTGGTACTGTGCAACAATGTTGACCCCCAAATGAAAGAAGAGACTGAAATAAACTGGGTTATTGGAGGGTTAAAGAAAGAATACTATTTTGCCCTCTACCTAAACCCTCCTAAAAATACAAAAAAACTTCTAGAAATTTGTAAGAAGCTGGATTTGTTTGAAAATAATTTCCAAGAACGTGTAGAAAAATCAAAAGCTCTATATCTCCTCGTCCCCATCATCAAGAACAATGGAAGAACGCTCCGTCGTTCAGAAGACCATACCAGAACACCTCCAAGCCCAGGCCCCGCTCCGAGGTACTACCAGAACAAGTCTCTGCCCCAGGTATCTGCCCTTAGACGATCTTACACTCCCGATCCTGAGCCAAAACCGGTCTACCCAAAGAAAAGACACAATAAGAGTCCAGATTCAAACAAGAATAGGGCAGAAGACGGGAAACCAATATGTTTCAAGTGTAACAAACCAGGTCATGTAGCGCGGAATTGCAGAGTCAGGTTTGTAAGAAATGTGGAAGAGGACCCCATAGTTGTACAAGACAAGGTCGAAGAAGAAATTCGAATGAATAAGAAAACTGAGAAGTCGATACCTCTGCTCTACGCTGACGTAAGTAATAGCACGCATTCAAGTATTCCTACACGGAATAGATATCCCACGTTGGAAGAATTAAACTAAGCATCGCGCCTGAGTCCGCCAATAAATCAGGTCGACTATAAATGGAATTAAAAAGTAGGACCCTAGGTACAAAATTAATATTAATATGGACAAGATAGGTTTATGCGAAGCTTTGATTGATACAGGCGCCGATCTTTCAGTGGTCGACCTAAGAACAGCACTTTTTGCAGGCCTTGACATAAATAGTCTCACTAAAACGTTTTCTGGCCCCGACGAAAGAAAAAAATATATGGTAGGTAGCATTTTTTTAGATTTAAAAATTGATGACACTGAATTATCTCAAGAATTTGTAGTAATGAACACGCATCAACGAACTCTTATTCTTGGACGAGATTCCCTTTAAAAAATGAATGCTAAAATTAATTGTAAACGAGAAACAAAATATGATTTGACGAGTAATCGTGACGTAAGCAATTATGATCTAAAAAAATAAAGAGCACTACAGATACCGTTATACCTGAACTATCTATTAAATTAATTAGAGCCTCAATGAAGCAGAGGATGGTGAATATGTTATCGAAGAGAACAACAGAAAATGATTCAAACAAATAGTCTTCGATTGGCAAGAAGTTTGCGTACTGTAACAGATAAGAAAACCAATATCTGGATAACGAACCCTTATCCTCGACCTTTAAAAATCATGAAAGACCAAACATTGGCTTATGGAAGAAGTAGAATGAAAATGACGAAATACAATTTCAAATAAACAAAAAATTATCACTTTAAGAACAAGAAAGGTTAAAACAAAATTTGGCCTAGTTTACTGATTTGTTCTCATCGAGGTTAGGCAGGACCAATTTGGCAAACATCGGATTCATACAGAAGATGCAAAACCGATAGAACACAAGCCTTACAGGGTAAGCGCTAAGGCACGAACCATTATAAAGGATCAAATAGACGAGATGCTTGAAGAAGGAATAATTCGACCCCCCATCTTCAAGTCCCTGGTCCTTTCCCGTTATATTGGTCAAAAAACGAGATGGCAAATACAAATTTTGTGTAGATTACAGGAAATTAAATGAAGTAACAGTGGAGGATGTTTATCCAATCCCAAGAATTGATAATGTAATGGATACTCTCCAAGGATCTAAGTACTTCTCAGCAATAGATCTCAAATCGGGATATTGGCAAGTCGAAATTGAAGCGAGAGACAGAGAGAAGACGGCTCTCACTAGGGCACATGGGTTATATGAATTCAACGTAATGCCCTTCGGTCTATGCAACGCCTCTGCTACTTTTGAGAGGAACATGGAACAATTGTCATTGGGAAATCTGAGATGACAGATTTGCCTTTGCTATCTGGACGATGTGATTATATACAGCTCGGACTTTCCAACCCACATTAAAAGACTTGAAGTGCTCTTTGAGATGCGCTCAGCGAATCTAATTTAAAAACTGAACGCCAAGATGTGTGAAATAAATAAATTATTTGGAGGTTACTTAAAGTAGAGTTATCTCATTATTCCCTTATATAAATTTGTAGGATGGTTGAAACACGCTTGGTAAGATGCAAGACCCGGCACAGGAGAGAATCAAGGTTGAAGATGTCTGCCAAGCCGCAACCTGGTGCAACAATATATATGTCAATATATGCTCTTCCAGGATTAATAAACAACAACAGCCACGAGAGAGAGATAGACAACTAACTTACGACCATTTTTTGGCCACATTCTGAGGGGGCGTCACCACTGGCGACTATTCTGGTTAGCCCCCCGGTTGTGTACACAGGAAAAACAGTCGTTCAGCTGATAACGTCTCGCTCGCTCTCTCTCGGCTGGCTTCCTGGATGATTGCTCTAACAACTCGTCGTGTGATTATTTCTCTCCTCACCACATTTACCACTATATTCCCACATTGAAAGTCGAGGATCATATCACATATATATACTAGAAGAATGACCCGGCTTCGCCAGAGAATTCCCCCGAGTGCAATTTCCTTCATACTGAAAGTACATCAATAATAAATAGTAGCAGTGCACACCTTGAAATTGTCTGAGTTGAGTGAGTGACTGCGATGTCATCTTCTAAGTAGGAATAAGAAAAAAATAGGTTTATAAAAAATTAATCCAAAATACTGACATGTAAATATTTTTCTGTAAAAAAATAAAAGAGCATATGGAAATTAGGCAAACATATGTGTTTGCTAATGACTGCGACTGCATTTTAAACGATTTTTTTTTGAAGAGTTAAGAAGATAAGAAATTAAAAGATATTTAAAAAAAAAAGTACGCAAACAACTTGAAAAAAATGCAGAACGCTCATTGGTCTCTTAATTGATCTGGTATTGTTACTTTGCCTCGTATTTACTCCGCGTAAAAAAAAAGTTCTTCAAATGAAAAAATAATAACCAAAAATATTAATCAAAATGTAACCGAAAATTTTCCTCAGGTTTATAAAAAGCGACATGCAAAATTTGGTACAATTGGTTCAGTAGTTTTTGAGTTTATCGCGAAACAGACAGGCATTGACTTTTATATATATAGAGATAAATTAATGTATGTGTGTTGTCCTTTATGCCTGACCAAACCACTCATTGGAACGCCATGAAACTTTGGGAAGTTATTTAGTATAGTTACTGGGAAGGTTTTCTAGCAAATATAATTTTTGAAATAACTTTTCGCCTAAAAATAATCAAGATAATTATTCTAATTTCTTGTTACTAGACGTATGACCGGCTTCGCCGAGAATTCCCCGATGGCTATTTCTTTTTTTTCATTGAAAAACTTTTTTTTTACGCGGTGTAATCCGGAAAGGAATGAATACCCAAATATGGCCATTTTTTTTTTATAAGAATCGGTGGTTCGTAGTGTAGAATGCTTGCCTGCCACGCGGGCGGCCCGGGTTCGATTCCCGGCGATGCATTTTTTTTACAATTTTTAAAACTCATTTATATTATATATAATATAATTTATATTATAATATCAATATTAATATATCAAATCCTAAACACTGATATAATACAATTTTTGCCATCACACACTTTTTTCTGTAGTTTATGTGTTACTGTATTGCTATTTTATGGCACTTCTAATATTTATTATTTGATGTGCTTTCAGTATGAAGGAAATTGCAATCGGGGCAATTCTCGGGCGAGCCGGGTCATACGTCTAGTATATATTATAAATGAGTATTAAAAATTGAAAAAAAAATTGCATCGGCCGGGATCGAACCCGGGCCGCCGCGTGGCAGGCGAGCATTCTACACTGAACCACCGATACATATATAAAATGGCCATTTGGGTATTCTTCCATTCCGGATTACTCCGCGTAAAAAAAAAAGTTTTTCAAATTGAAAAAGAAATAGGCAAAATACTAATAAAAATGTGCGAAAAATTTCCTCAGGTTTATAAAAAGCGACATGCAAAATTTGGTACAATTGGTTCAGTAGTTTTTGAGTTTATCGCGAAACAGACAGACAGACATTGACTTATTATTTATATATAATATAATTAGTAATTAAATTTTATTGCCATCTATCGTTAAAATTTTTCACAAATAAATTTATGGCAATGCGTTTCTTTTAAATTCATCAATATAGGTCTGTAGAGATAATATTTGATGGTATTTAGAAGAAAGCATTGCAGTAAATTTATTTGTGTAATATATATATATATATATTGTCGTAAACCCGGGTAAGCCAACAAGCGTGGTGGAAGCAGTCGGGGTTGAGTGGCAAGGCGTGCAAGTGGGAAGTCGCACGGGACAGTAAGGACGAAGTTTAGGATCAAAAGGAACTTCCAGACGTCTCAAGTGGCACCAGGTAGTGAAAATTAAGGACCACCAGAGGAGAGCTCGGCGTCCAGCTTGAGAGCCCGGGGGCAGGGGGAGCCAAAACGACTGCCACGAGGGTCGCCTGTGTGATGAAACGGACCTAGTACTGAGCGTGCCTGTCAGAGAAATATCAACTGTAACTCTAACTGTCGACAGCCAGCCAGCATTCCTCTTTCTCCCTCTGCCGGATCCCCGGGGATTGATTCTCATTGGTCAGTGACTTATGTGGGTCATCCTCCCCTCCCCTGCGGTCGGTGGCAAACTGGTGTCACTTTGAGACGACTGGAAGACGTATATTTATTACTCAAAGGCAGATTGTGATTATTTTGAGCAATAGAGTGGTTTAAAATAATCAATAGTGTTACAATAATATTATTTATACAAATTTAATGTGCCTTTTTCTATGGTACAAAAATAATAAAGATTTTATTATATTAATAAAGTTAAAATTAATTACACGAAATATATGATGAAGGCCAGATAGGGACAGAGTTATTGGTTATTAATATGGTACAAGATTAAATAAGGACTATCACTCATGTAGCTTTGTTTAAATTAGGACTATATATATATATTGTTAATTAATGTTTGTTTTTATTTTAAGTATAAAATGATGTCTTTTACATTAATGTAGTTTTGAAACTTTAAAACCTGAGTCATATTTTACTTTGTG
>CP092869.1:41418920-41541991 GCA_030710605.1 Cordylochernes scorpioides | reverse complement strand
TAATTTGAGAAGATAAAATAGTTCGAGATACAAAGGTAGAATATAGGCCCATAGAGCGAGGGGAACTTGCTTTGGGCCTTTCCACCTTAATTATTTTGATACTAAGAGACTCTAGTAGTTTTAGCTAATTGAAGGAAAGTGTGCGCGCACTGTGCCAAAAATTGAGACGAGGATGGTGTTGTCCTTTACAGGTGACAAGCTTCTCGTAAACGAGGTGTTTGACCCGTCGTGGGAGCTTGTACGAGGTGATGATTTCGCGATGGGTTGAACGTAAAACCCATGTCTGCGCGAAATGATGACGGACCGGACAAGATCAGCGACGATGTTTAACGTACTTCGGTGGGAAATATCGGACGTAGGTTATATCGTGCTGGTATGGACAAGGGACAAACATAAATTTGAAGACAGGGTCCGGTGGCAAATATGTGGCGCGAGGAGAAGGAGCGAACTGTGCCGCTCGATGCAGATTGTTCGAGTGCGAACAAAAAGGAGTTGATAAACATCTAGCAGTTAGTCAATCTGCATCCTGTGGCGAACACATCAGTGGCTATATGGTTTGGGTCGGTGGATATGTGCTAGAGAGAAACTACAAAATATATTATCGTACATGAAGAGTGGAGATTAGTGGCAAAAGTAGTTCGATAAATGATTAATCAATAATTTCATAGAGGGTCATGGGCTGGTAGAAGGTTAACAAAGTTGTAAGAATGAGAGGGACATTTAGGGGAAGATTGATAAGGGTTACACATAGCTAGATATATAATATGGATAATAAGAAAGGCTGTTAATAGAGGTGTAAACAATTGCACTCACAGGTTATGTTGGTATAGGGCGCAAGTTGGTTCATTGAGGGAGGGTTCTGTCTGCGGATACTGTACGTGCCAGTGTTGTCCGCCACAGTAGTGGCAGGGTTATGGTGGAGTCCATGGTGGTGGAAGGTGGCCTGCTCTGGCGCGGCGATCGTTCTTTGGCAGGTCTAGTGCTGGGAGAAGTGTATGGCAGGTTATCTCCGTCGTAGGTGATCACTTCTTCCGGATCACGGTTCAAGAGTTGGCCGAGGCAGAGGGTGAGAGCTGAAAGAGAATTGGCTACAGTTGAGTTGGTTGTAAATTCCTGTGGAACTTGGCCGTGGGTTTGTCCGATCACCATGGCTTTACTTTTTGTTTTCTTCATATTCTAGTAGATATGATAATTTTATTCACGGCCAGGTCTTATCCTGTCGACTTTTAATGTGGTATAATAATAAGGTGGGGAAAGAGAAATAAGGACACCACAAGTTTGGAAGAGGAACCCCAGACAACCAGAGAGAGAGAGAGAGTATCGCACACAATTCCCCTACTGTCTTAATAGTCCCGAGAACTCACGGGCCCCTCTGGTCGCCCCTTGGAATGTCGCTGGTGTCTTAAATGACCGGACTTTAGCTGCCCGTCTCTCTCTGGGTTGACTGTAGGTTTGCTTTATTATTCCAGGAAGAGTATATATTATGACATATATGTGTGTTTTTGTTCTATACATTCTATAAAGTAAAGATTTTATAAGAGATATATATTTGATAATTATATATTTTTTCTTCGCTGAATAAACACGTCTGACAATCCTTATGAATTCAGTGAAGTAAAAAATTAAATAATAAAACTTCTCAGCGAATAATTTCAAAAAAAAAAAAAACGCTCTTGTTTGTTCTTTTATGTAAATTAAAGAGGAAATTAAAACTAATTAAAAACCTTTTAAGATTCTCTCCCTCTGTACACCAAGTCAAATTATGTCCTCCTTTCTTTGAGCTTGGGATTTTTGCTCCTAGCTAATTTTTAGACCATGAATAACTGTCAGTTTCATTTTGGTGAAAGAAGAGAAAAGTTTTTAAATTGAGCTACCCTATCATCATCAGAGAGTTTAGTTTCAAAATGGCTCTCTTCGCTTTAGGCTTTAATATTATATTTTAGCATATATTATGTAAATAAGGAACATTAACAAAATTCGAAAGTTATATATATATATATATATATATATATATATAATGTATATATAGGTAAATATTCTGTAATATTTATTGGAATATTTTTAAATTTTATTTATACTGTGTGTATTTTATAGTTAATATATTAGAAAATTCGGTATTTTTATTATTATTATTTGTTGACAAGTTATCTCTCTTGATTATATTACATCAATTACAATATTATACACAGAAGATAGAGGTTACTTGTGTTATAAGTCCGCTACATGTCTATGATATAGTACCAGATTATCTTAATAGGCTAGCACTGCAAGTACACCATTTGTCTATACATGTAATACCAGACCATGAAGATCATTGTGGTTAGAAATATTATCATATTCATTTTTATATATGGATAATAGAGCTGGATACACACTGGAGAAAGATACATGGAATCGTTAGGCCAAAGAACAGACACATTAAAATAAAGAGAGATGTAGCTCCTAAATTGTCATGAAATCATTAACATTAAAATATAACACAGGACTACAAAATTTTAAAAAGGTTTTGATGTTTGAGCATTTAAAATGCTTTTTGGGTAATCCCATGGCGCTGATACCGAATCTGCTCTTAGATTTTCTGTATGTCATTAAAATCTATAGATAATGACCATAAAGGGTATTTCACCAAAATAATATTTTCATGAAGAAACCAGTCATGTCATCATGATTGCTTCATAATTTTTACAATCATCTCATCTCAAAGTTCTTCTAAAACATACGCCATTAACTTCATATAAAAATAAAATTTTAACAATTAAAATAAATAAATCACTTCCAAACATATACCATAACTTCTAATTTAAATTAGCAAAAATTAAATAAGTATTTAAATTTTTTTGTGAAAATATATTTTATCCACACAGATTAAATTTAATAAAAATATTATTTTAAGCATCATTCATTTAAAAGCTATGCCATCAACATTATGAAAATAACATTTTAACACATTAAATAATTGCAGGATCTTCTTTTGATCCTGCAAAAACGACCCAAATATTTTGTGTTATATATGTGGCAAATATACTGTAAAAGCGCAAAAAAAATGCAATAACAGACTTTGCAAAGCGGGCGTATTTCGCATATTTTGGTAAACACAAAAATATATCGAACTGGATGATTCTAGTAGTGAGAACTATGGAGAACAAGAATGTCCAAAACGTTTTTTACATCCAAACCTGAATGATTTGACACGTGACCCGAGACTTTCAAAGCAAGATGCGGAACTACTTGCATCAAGATTAAAAGAAATGAGCCAACTCGAAGACGATGTCAACGTAACATTTTATCGGACAAGAGAAATTTCGTTCCTTCCTTTCAATTAGCAGGATGCAAATCTGGTTTACTGCACTAATGTAAAAGGCTTACTACACATTTTAAAACTAGACGTATACCGTCCTGAAGATTGTCGTCTATTTATCGATGGTTCCGTGCGTAGCCTCAAATGTGTTTTACTTTATAATGGAAATAAATATGCATCTATTCCAATCAAGGAGAATGTTGGAAATATAAAAACCATCTTGAATAAAATCAAATACAATTAGCATAATTGGTTTATTTGCGTTGATTTAAAAATGGTTAACTTTTTACTGGGATTTCAAAGAAGATACACCAAGTATCCTTGTTTTTTATGCATGTGGGATAGCAGGGCACGGCAAATACATTGGAAAATTGTTAGAAAGGTTTTAGGGTTTTATATTATTTTAGAAATTAATACATACGATTTTAGTAATTGAAAATAGTTTATTTATGCAAAACTATATCTTTCCATTTATTTACAAGTAATAATATATAAGAATAGTGAGGAGTGATAACTATGCAAATATTATAATGATGATATACCACAGAATATTTAAAATAATTATTCAGTGACAATATTATATAAAATATTAAAGTCTAAAATTGAATTCATATATTCAACACTCCTTCTTGAATTCATGTTTTAGAGTTTTAATTACTCTATCAAAACATCTGTAGCAGTGAAGATCTGTGTTTTTCAAAAGTTTCCTTTGGCAGAGACTTGGTTAGGATATCAGCAACTTGGTCTTGGGTTGGGCAAAACTGAACATCAACATTTTCTCTTATCTGATCTTTCAAAAAATGATATCGAACATCTATATGTTTTGTCTTTCTGTTCATTTGTCCTGTCTTCATTAAAGTCATTGCACTTTGGTTGTCAATATTTAGTTTAGCAAGTATGGTTTCATTTGTAAGTTCTTCAATTAGTGCTTTCATATAAATGAGTTCTTTCACACATTCAGCTGCAGCAATATATTCTGCCTCAGTAGTGGATAAGGCTACAATTGGTTGTTTTCTTGAACTCCAGCTTATTGGTCCTTTACCAAACAAAATTGTATATCCGGATGTACTTTTTCTTGTTTTCATGTCTCCAGCAAAGTCTGAGTCACAATATGCATTAAGTTCCATATCTTCATCTTGTTTACTATAGTGAAGTCCAAAAGTTTTGGTTTGTTTCAAATATCTCATAGTTCTTTTAACATTTTGTATATCCTGGTTTGTCGGTTCATGCATCGAACGACTTTCATAACCAACTGCATAAGCAACATCTGGTCTGGTTTTGTTTGCTAAATATAGGAGACTTCCAACAGCTTCTCTATATGGAAAATTACCTTCAGATTTGTTTTCTAATATAGGATCAATTTTCACAGCTCCTTCTACAATTGGAGTTGTCACCGGCTTTGCATCCAACATGTTGTATTTTTTTAGAACACATTCTATATAGTCATGTTGAGAAAGTATCAGTCCCTCATCTTTATTCATGATATTCATGCCAACAAACATTTCAGGATTATTACTTATTCTTATTTCAAATTCTTGTGCCAGTTCTACCAACAAATTGTCCATTTCTTTTTCATCACTTCCAAACAACATTCCATCATCAACATATAAAGCCAAAATTAAACTTCCATTTTGGTTTTTGAAAATGCAATTTTCTAATTTTGATTTCACCAGTCCTTTTGTTTTCAAAAAGGCTTCAAATCTTTTATTCCACTTTGAAGGTGCTTGTCGTAGTCCATAAAGTGCCTTCTTTAGTCGACATATTTTGTTATCTTCATATCCTTCGGGTAAATACATGAAGATTTCTTCATCCAAATATCCATAGAGAAATGCAGTTTTGACATCAAAAGTTTTGAACTTTAGATTTTTCTTAACACTTAAGGATAACAACATTCTTAAAGAAATTGTACTTACTACTGGACTAAAGGTTTCATCAAAATCTAGTCCTTTTTGTTCATTTCCTCTAGCAACAAGTCTTGCTTTATAATGTCCACCATCCTTTATCTTGAATATCCATCTAGAACTGAGTATCTTCTTTCCTTTAACTTCTTCAGCATTTACAAAATCCCAAGTTTCATTTTTCTTCAATGAATCTTTTTCTTCCTGTATTGCTTTTACCCAGTTTTCTTTGTCTACTCCGGTTACAGCTTCATTGTATGTTAACAATCCTATTTCTCCAGAAACAGAATTCAACACTTCATAATCTTTTAGTCTTTCAGGTCTATTGATATTTTCTCTATTCCTTAACATATATCTTGAATTGGTCGAGTTCTGTGGTTTATCATGGGTATCCAATTCCATTTTAGTGTCTTGACTTTCCTCTATTTCAGAATCCAGATCTTCTCTGTATCTTGGCTGAATGACACTGGTCATTTCATTTGTTAGTTTTCCTGTAAACACCACATATCTTGCAATTATAATCCTTCTTTTCTGCATGTCCCACAATCTGTATCCATTTCCACTGTATCCGATAAGTGAATATTTTTCACTTTTACTATCCAATTTTTTTAGATTTCCCAATTTTTTGACATACACTTCACTCCCGAATAATTTTACATTAGAAAGATTAGGCCTTCTTCCAAACCACATCTGTGCTGGTGTTGTTTGTACTGTATTTGAAGGGCTTCTGTTGATTAAATAGGCAGCGACTCTTGTGGCCTCTCCCCACATTTCCTTATTTAATTTGGAATCCAGCAAAAGTGCTCTGGTTTTTTCAATCAGAGTTCGATTCAACCTTTCTGCTTTTCCATTCAATTGTGCAGTATATGGAACTGTAAAATCAAGTATTATTCCTTTCATTTTGCACCATTCTTTAACTTGCGTATTGGCATATTCACCGCCATTATCACACCTTAATTTTGACACTTTCGCATTTAAAAATCTTTCTACTTCATTTACATATTCTTTAATATATTCTTTTGCTTCATATTTATTGCTGAGCAAATACACATAACAGAAATGTGTATAATCATCCAAAAATGTCATTATATATTTCTTATAATCATGTGTTAAGGGTTCTATTGGGCCGCACAAATCAGTATGAACAATTTCCAAAGGTCGGGTAGCTCTAGATCTTTCATTTCCAAATGACTTCCTAGTTTGCTTTGCCATGATGCAAATTTCGCACACATCATTTTCCTGTTTTTCCAATTTGTTAAGCTCCATACCATCAACCAAACTTTCAAGTTTTCTTAGATTCTGCATTCCAATGTGTCCCAATTTTCTGTGCCATTCTTGGGTTTTGTTTTCACTTGGTAAGGTAAGGTTTGAGTCATTTTGCTTTGAAAAATGTTGTTCAATATTTACAGCATAAAGTCCATTTTCAAGTTGATCTCCTTCTAGAACTTTTTTTCCATCTTTCAAAATTGTCACTTTATCACCTTTAAAATTTACTTCTCCTCCGTTGTTAACAATTGAGCTCAATGACAAAAGGTTTTTTGATAATTCAGGCACAAATATTACTTCATTTAGGTTACATTGTCTCCCCTTAAATTGTCCTGAAGTTTTTGCTCTCATAACTTCTTCTTTTTTGGCAACATTGATGTTCACATCACACTTTTTTTGATGATCAAGCAACTTTTCTTCATTAATCATGTGACAGGTGGATCCGCTATCAACAATGAAAGTGACTGATGATCTTTTATCATATTCTTCTCTTTGTTCAGCAATGAAAGCAATGGGAGGTTGCTTTTCTTTGTTCCTGAAATAGCAGTCTTTTTCTTTATGATTAAACTTTTTACATATTCTGCATTGTTCTTTGTTTACTTTAGCAGCAGGTTTACTGTAGTTCTTAAAGAAACAGTCCTTTTCTTCATGGTTAGTTTTTTTACAAAATTTGCAGAATTTTCTTTGGGTGCAATTTTTAGATATATGTCCTGGTTTATTACAAGTAAAACATACCTTTTGTTTTGTTGCATTCATAGCCACTCGGTCTTCTGGTTGGCTCTGTCTATTTCTTCTTATTTCTTCAGTGGTCAATCTTGATATTAGATTTTCAATAGTTTTTTCATCTTTTCCAGTTGACTCCCAAGCAGTACAAAAATAATTATAATCTTCTGGCAAAATTGTTAAAATCTTTGAAATAACAATATTGTCATCAAAGTTCTGTTTTAGATTATTGAGTTTAAAAGCCAAATTTCTTAAATTACCTATGTTGGCTACAAGGTCTACATTTTTATCAAATTTATAAGTGTGAAATTCTTGTAGCAGCTTACATTTTAATTGTTCATCATCTCTTTCAAATATTCTGCATAAGGTGTCATACATTGATTTGGCATTTTCACAGTGTATTATGTGTGTTAATATCGTTTTATCGATGCTCGAAATAATATATTTTTGGACTTTAGCATCTTTTATTATCCATGCGTTTTTTTTCTTTTTCATCCTTTTGATCTTTAAAACACAATTTACCATTTATTATTTCAATTAAATTATTAGCTTTAAAAATAATGTTAATTTGAAATTTCCAAATATCAAAATTTTCAGAGTCTTTTAATTTATCTATAATCGAAATATCTTCCATAACAGCAGCCATTTTTATTTTTACGATTTTAGATTTTAAGTTTTAACCACGCTCTGCTACCACTGTTAGAAAGGTTTTAGGGTTTTATATTATTTTAGAAATTAATACATACGATTTTAGTAATTGAAAATAGTTTATTTATGCAAAACTATATCTTTCCATTTATTTACAAGTAATAATATATAAGAATAGTGAGGAGTGATAACTATGCAAATATTATAATGATGATATACCACAGAATATTTAAAATAATTATTCAGTGACAATATTATATAAAATATTAAATCTAAAATTGAATTCATATATTCAACAAAAATAAACAAATGGGCTCTTCGGGATGAACTTACAGTAGGAAAAGCTAATGGGATTAGCAAACCTTTGGTGTTTCGGGAAAAAATCATTCTACCACCATTACATATAAAGCTAAGTTTATGTAAGCAGTTTGTAAAGGCTCTAGATAAAAAGATAGAGAATGCTTCAAATAGCTTAGAATATTAGCTTAGAAAAGATAAAACATGAGATCTTGACGGACCTCAAATCAAGAGGCTCTTGAATGACAAAATTTTCTGGACCATGAACGGAATTGAAGAAGCAGCATGGTCAGGCTTTGAGGCTGTAGTAAGTGTATTTTAAGGTAATAGAAGAGACGATAATAACAAAGAGTTTATCCAAAATATGCTTAAAAGCTATGAAGCTTTGGGTGTAAGTATGAGTATTAAAGTTCACTACTTGCATAGTCACCTGGACAAATTCCCTGATAATCTCGGTGCATATAGTGACGAACACGGCGAGTGATTCCATCAAGACATGAAAGTGATGGAAGAGAGATATCAAGGTGTCTGGAACTGCCTCTTGATGGCAGATTACTGCTGGAATCTGTCCCGTAACCTGCCGGAATACACTTATATGAGAAAATCAAAAAGCTTGAAATTCATGAAGGATTGACTGTAGCATTATACATTTTTGCATAGATTCGGTTTTCTTATACTACAGTATATAAAGTACCTTTTGGTAGGGATGCTTTTGGCTATCAGTTTTTATTTACGTTCAATGCGTTTTTCGTACCGCTTATATGGACTGATGTACCACATTGTGTCCTAAATATGTTTATTTTATATCTCTAAAAATCGATGCGATACATAAAAACCAACATTACTTTCGTGATCAGCACCTCTAATTAAGTTAGAAACTGATGCTTTATAAAAACATCTTTTTCAGTGTAGACCAATTAAAATCATTGATAATTTTCACATTGTAGTTAGTGGATTGTGACAACACAGGTAGCTATAATAATTATATTAAGTTGAAGGTTGTAACTGATTGTGCTGCGTGTACACTTCCTGTCTATACATGTGAAGAGAGAAATGTAACTATTTGTACTGTAAGCAACAAATAAAAGCCAAACCATGATATTTGTGGTGGATGTAGATAATTATAGTAAGTAGAAGGTTGTAACTGATTGTGCTGCGAGTACACTTCCTGTCTATACATGTAAGTAAAGAATTGTAACTATTTATACTGTAAGCAACAAATAAGAGCCAGACAATGATATTTGTGGTTGGTGTAGAGTTGTGTCAGCATGTAATGTAAGTGCACCCAAAGTCTACCCATATAGGCCCATGTCATGATACTGATTGCGGGTAGAGACTTTCACAACTTGTAATGTAAATACAACACACGTCTTCACATGTAGTGCCAGACCATGATAGACATTGTTGGTATCGAGCTGTAAGTACATCAGGCAGGTCTATACATGCAGTTCTAAGCAATGAGAATCATGATGGATACACTTTCGGGACTGCCTGTACTGTAAGTACATGTCTATATGTCATGTCTGTATGTCTATAACCAGAGGGAGTCTTTATCTACTTGCACTTAATATTGTCGTAGAATTCATTTGGGTGTCGGGTACAGTGAAAGGTATATTTTACTTCTGGCTAATTAAGGAATTGATCAATGGATAATCGAACTTAGATATTTTTATATGTTCTACAATGATTGGCCATAAATTAACTACAACTTTGCCAATCAAATTTGTATAAATGGAATTGGCTTATAGCAAATAGGCTCCTTAGAGTTTATTCACTAAATCCAATTAGAACCAATTTAAATATTCTCTGAACCTATAACTAAGGATATTTTCAACATCATCTAGCGGTCATTCATTTTCAAACTACAGCTGACACTCAGGGCAATGTCTAATTTCCAACGTACGTCTTTACATCTATCTCGGAATCTCTGATACCCGAATATCTACTGATTGTTTGGTATTTCATCTTGAATATACAGTCGACTCTCGAAAATTTGAAACTCGTTAATTTGAATCTCTCGATAATTTGAAAAAAATTCCGATCTCTTGAAAATAATCGATAAGTTGAATAAAATCAATATTAATTGGTCCCCCTCGTTAATTTAACTATAAGGAATAGTATCTTGCCTCAAATGAACATTTTAGAATAACTACAAATGCTCAAAATAATTTTTCATGATTTTGATCACAAACTGGTGTTTACTTAATTTTATTAATATGAAAGATTCTATCTGAAAATGTTGCCGGCGACTTTCTCAAGCCAGACCAGACGCGCGAACTAAATAAACAAAATAAGAGCTCAATTTTCCCACGCCGAGCGGACAATGATGAGAGTTTGGTTGAGTGGATTCGTCGGTGTAGAGGACAAAACGTTCCCGTCGGCGGTTCCATGTTGAAGAAAAATGTCAAGTATTTTGCGCAGTCTCTTGGAATTTACGGTTTTGCAATAAGTAAGGGGTGACTCTCAAATTTAAAAAAATCGTCTTGGCATATAAATTTTTAAAAATCTGCGGAGAGAGTGCCAGCGTGAATATTTATATTTGTTCTCAATGGATTAACGACCTAAACCAACCTTTGAAATGATATGACGCTAGGAACATATTGAAAACAGACGAAACCGGGCTTTCTTTAGAAATGTTTTCCTGATCGCACTCTGACGTTTAAAAAAGAAAAGTGTCATAAAGGGAAACTCAGCAAGGATGAATTAACTGTTCTTTTAGCATGTAACAAGAACGGTTCTCAAAAATTGAAACCACTTACAATAGGGAAATCTGCGAAACCACGCTGTTTTGAAGGAATATAATCGCTGCCCACAGTTTATAGGTCAAAGGAAAAATCGTGTATGACGACAGTTGTTCAACGAATGGCAGACCTCAGTTAACAGTCACATAAAAGAGTAAAAAACGAAAAATATTACTATTTTGGACAACTGCACTGTGAATAATAACCCACCAACATTATACCACGTAATTATTTTCCAACCAACACGACATCAAGATTGCAACCGTTAGACCAGGGCATAATTCAAAATGTTAAAACTCTCTACCATCGAGAAATTGTTTTTCTTGTGATGGATAGCATTGAAAAAGGTTAAAAGGAAAACATTACAGTTTTGACCACCATAATCATGATTTATACGGAATGGAAATATTTACACCCGACTACTATTTATAATTGATTTAGAAAGTGCGAGTTTAAGCACACCAAAAGCATAGAACAGTCATCCGAGCCGCCAAAAATGACAAATTCTGACTCGGGGTGGAGACGTCTACCTGACTATAGAGAATTAACATATGAGCATTATTTTCATGTCGATGATAACATCAGTGTCCACGATGCCCTAGCCGATGCCGAAATATTGAATTTGGCCCATCTGAATGAGAAGAAGGAAGAAGAAGAAGAGCAACCGCCAATTCCAGTCGCATTCAGCGAGACAAGGGTATATTTTACTACCCTACATTTCTACGCCCTCAGAAACCGACACAAGTGATGATTTCTTCGCAGCATTCACTCCTATCGAAAATTCATTGGATAATGATAGACTGGAGTCCCTCACTCAACAAAAAAATTACAGACTTATTTTTAAAATGAACAATTGTGAATCTATATATATATATTAAAAATAAAGAAGGCATCTCATGACCAGGAGCACATGTGCTTTTTAGATGGCAGAGCGCCATCTAGTGGAGTAAAAATAAACTAAACGTTTATTTAGCTTGCTCCGTGATATTTGGCCAACCCAATTTCTTGATAAATCAAGAAAAGCCATCCACGAACGCGTTTCGTGTTGTTGGCGCTCGTCAGCGTGGAGATGACTGTAACCACTGCGACCAAAAAATATTTTTGGTCCCAATGGCTTCCCGAAAAATCAAGAAATGGGTATTTAAGGCCAAATTTGCGTAAAGACGCTTGACACATGAAAAAAACAATAGAAAAAAATTAAAGATAAGTGGGTCAGGTGTTGATATTAGAAATAAAGAAGGCATCTCCTGACCACGAGCACATGTGCTTTTTAGATGGCAGAGCGCCATCTAGTGGAGCAAAAATAAACTAAACGTTTATTTAGCTTGCTCCGTGATATTATTGATTTATCAAGAAATTGGGTTGGCCAAATATCACGGAGCAAGCTAAATAAACGTTTAGTTTATTTTTGCTCCACTAGATGGCGCTCTGCCATCTAAAAAGCACATGTGCTCGTGGTCAGGAGATGCCTTCTTTATTTTCAATATTAACACCTGACCCACTTATCTTTTATTTTTTCTATTGTTTTTTCATATATATATAAATGAATGTATGTGTGTGTGTGTGTGTCCTTTATGCCTGACCAAACCACTCATTGGAACGCCATGAAACTTTATGAAGTTATTTAGTATAGTATTGGGAAGGTTTCTGAAAAATAATTTCTTGAATATCTTGAATATCCTTAGAGTTATTTGCAGATTTGTAGATTTAACTCGCAAGCAGCGCCACTATTGCGGCGATGAAAACAAGTTTTTTTTATCAATAAGTTTTATTATCACTAAGTTTATAATCTTAAAGATTTTTTAATCAAAAGTAAGATTATCTCAGGATGACACGGCAATTTATTTGAGACAAGAATAATGACACAATTCCAAGGCAAATATATTATTCCTTTAACTTCCAATTACCGAGGGTACCAATTAATATTGATTTTATTCAACTTATCGAGTATTTTTCAAGGGACCGGGAAAAAAATGTTCACTAGATAAAACGATGATTTTGTAATGTAGAAAATTAGGAAAGACAAAATTAAAGATGACACGGCAATTTATTTGAGACAAGAATAATGATACAATTCCAAGGCAAAGATACTATTACTTTAACTTCCAATTACCGAGGTAACCAATTAATTTTGATTTCATTCAACTTATCGAGTATTTTTCAAGGGACCAGGAAAAAATGTTCACTTTATCGAGAGATTCGTTAGACAAACCTTTACTCGGGTAAAACCCGGGCGAAGCCGGGTACATCCATACAAGAATAATGATACAATTCCAAGGCAAGATACTATTCCTTTAACTTCCAATTACCGAGGGAACCAATTAATATTGATTTTATTCAACTTATCGAGTATTTTTCAAGGGACCTTGAAAAAATGTTCACTTCATCGAGATATTCGTTAGACAAACCTTTACTCGGGTAAAACCCGGGCGAAGCCGGGTACATCCGCTAGTAATTATATAAATGTTTAAAATAATAAATCGCGAATTTTAATAGTAAGAGATCAAACTCTTGTTTGAGAAATGGCAAGACCTAAAGCTACCAATTTAAATAAATTGCGGTAAGTCACTTATTTAATCTTGTATCAACTTAGTATGTATATCCCGAAACGGTTGAAACTCTTGTTGAGTGCGAATTTGTAATTTTTGGCGGCTCCGATGACTGTTCTATGCTTTCGTTGTGTTTAAAATTTTCCAGGCAGTATCAATCATGATTATAGTAGTCAAAACTGTTATGTTTACCTTTTAATCTTTTTCAATGCTATTCATCTGAAGAAAAACAATTCCTCAATGGTAGAGAGTTTTAACATTTGAATTATGCCCTGGTCTAACGGTTGCAATCTTGATGTCGCGTTGGCTGAAAAAAAAAAATAATTTCACATTGTCTAATGTTGGTAGGTCATTATGCACGGTGCAGTTTTTCAAAAACAGTAAAATTTTAAATTTTTGCATTTTCACGTCACTGTTAACTGAGGTCAGCCATTCATTAAACAACTCTGTGGTCATCCACTATTTTTTGTTTGACCTATAAACTGTGGGCAGCGATTTTATTCCTTTAAAACAGTGTGGATTCGCAGATTTCTCTATTAGAGGTAGTTTTAATTTTTGAGAACTATACATGTCACACGCTAAAATAATTGTTAATCTATCCTTTCTGGGTTTCCCTTTACCCTTAATTAAACGCGCCCGTTTTTAGGACGTAGATACTCGTACCGAGCTTCCCGAGCTCAAACTTTATAATGATAAAAAATGATAAATTTATTTTTCAAAAAATAAAAATTGTATTTTACCTTAGTAGATAGACAATAAGGATTTAAATTGATAGCAAAGTTTAAAATTTTATTTTCATAATTACCAAGTAATGCATAAAAATATAAAAACATGTGAAAAAGCAGAGATTTTCGCAGGCTTTGCGCAAATTCTTTTATATCTAATAAATCGCCAATATTCACTGGTAATTTTGGCAATATGGTTTGAATGTTATTTGCGAATGTTCTTATTGCATTTACAGCAAGTCATAGTTGACATGCGGTTCTTGGCGCAAGGGCAAATATAGCACCGCTTTACTAGCCATTTTCAGAGAAAAAAAAGCTCTAAAATTAAACCTATATATTAAAAATTCAATATATTATAAATTAAAAAATTAAATATAGATAAATAATTAAAAAATAAGTTTTAAAGGATTCCACAAAAAAACGTACCAGTGACGAGAGAGAGGCCAGGCAGCAAAGTGAAACCTTAACCAAAAGTGTTACGTCAGCACTCGCGACGCGCTTTTGAGGCACGCCGACAATTTTTTTTTTTTTTACACTCTCCTGCTGCCATTGAAGTTCAAATATGGTTTAAACTGTCGATCTGCTGATTAAGTACAGCAATGAAAATTATCTTTTTTTTTTGCATTTTTAAAATTTTCATTTTAGATTTTTGAAAATTGAGATGAGCTTTGGAGGCTCGGCGCGAGTAAATAAGGGTTTATGACACTTTTCGTCTTTGAAATATAAAAAAAGCCCTGTTTTGTCTGTGTTGAATAGGTTCCTGAGGTCATAGCCATTCAAAGGTTGTTTTAGGTCGTAAATCTATTGCGAACAAATAAAATATCCACTTTGGCGCCCTCTACGCAGATTTAAAAAAAATTATATTACTTGTCGATATTTGAAATTTGAGAGCCACCCCTTACTTGCTGCAAAACTTTTAATTCCATGAGACTGCGCAAAATACTTGGCTTTACCTTCAACATGAAACCGCCGACGGGAACGTTTTGTCCTTTATACTGACGAAACCACTTAACCAAGCACTCTTCTTTGCCCACTCAGCGTGAGAAATTTGAGGCATAACTTTGTTTAGTTAGTTCGCGGGCTGGTCTGGCTTGAGAAAGTCGCCGGCAACATTTTCCTTCATATTATAATTTTTAAAAAGAATCTTACATGTTAATAGAATCAAGTAATCAAGAGTTTGATAAAAATCATGATTTATTATTTTAAACATTTGTACAGTTATTCTCAAATGTTGTTTATTCGAGGCAAGATACCAATTCTTCAACTTCAAATTACCGAGGGGACCAATTAATATTGATTTTATTCAACTTATCTAGTATTTTCCAAGGGACCGGAAAAAATCAAATTATCGAGTGATTCAAATTAACGAGTTTCAAATTACCGAGCGTCGACTGTATATTATATTAATATATTTTTAATATGTGTGTGTTTCTTTTCATATCTACATATATTTTTCAATTCCAAAAAAATATTTTCGTAATTATTGATATTGAATATTTCTACTTTTTAAGCTTGTTTCAATTGTGTGTAAAAAAATACAATATATATATATATATATATATATATATATATATATATAATTAAAATAATAGGAAACAAATCTACACTTAATCTATTATATTTTAAAAACTTTATAAATGCCGAATAAAGACATAATTAGATACGTAAACGAAAAATCCATGTCATATTTTATTAAATAATATAAATATTCACAAATCTAAAGTACTCGTAACATACATAGATATTGACAACTTACAAAAATTTCCAATAAGATATTCACCTATCAAATGAATATTTTGACGTCAAATTTAGCCAAACATTCTGCATATTCTAAACTAAATATTAGGCTTGCAGACAAAAAAAATGATTATCTTCTATAAAATAGACCAAAGGTTTTTATAGGATAAAATATTGAAAAAAGGTTGTGGGATATATTTTAAAAAATATTTACGTCTTCCATTATATCTACCAAGCAATTTTTATATATGTCTAGTAAAATATAGGTATTTTTACCTTTCCATATTTAAACTATATGTTCTAAGGAAAATTTAATATGAATAAAGAGATATCCTTTTTAAATTCGGAGATAAAAATATTTAAAATATATCGTATCGTTTTCCAATTTTCGATTTATTTATTTGCAGACGGATTAAGAAGATATAAGTCAAAAATCAATAATAATTTTGTTTCCATTTTACAGCATTTCCTGCTTTTATATAAGGTTTTATTTTAAAGCTTTGTGGATTATTCTACAATAAATATCTTTATTCTTTTTTTTTATCTTGGTACAGTATACACGAATTATTTAAAGATATTTTCAACATTTTTAAAATAAGGAAAATGTTGAAGCCAAAAGTAATTTTGGATATAAACCTCCTGTTAGAACTCATGGCATATTGTATGTATATATGTAAATATTACAACTACTTTCATATTTCTGTTTTTTTGTGTGTGTGGGACCCCTCAGCAAGGGAGAATCTATTTTTTGATGTTTATTCTCCTCTTTTCACACACCGGCCCCCCACCCCCTGTCGAGAGAATGTAATCGTCCGCCGGCCGGATGGACAGTCCAAGTACCCACCGACCAATCGGAAGGGCAGAGGGGTCAAGAGGTCCTGGCGCGGGGCCAGAGTTGGTGACACAGCGGTGCCAAGTAGACAAGAAAAAAGCCTCGCGGGGGCTTGCCCAAGATGACCTCCGGGAACTTCGTCCATCTTCCATAAACGACCATACAAGCGGTCTGATAAGGGATTAGGTGGCTGACATCTCAAATAAAGGTGAAGCCGAGACGAATCTTTAAGAGATTCGCATAGTGATTGGAGTACGTCGAGAGCGACGAATTGTGCTTCATCTGAATATATCAGGAAGTTCGTCGAGGACGACGAATTGTGTTTCCAAGGCTGAGCGCTCGGGCAGGCCGACCTAACAACTGAGAGGAACTGTTTTTTGGTGAGCACTCTCTCACACGCTTTTATTTCCTAAATTGATATATTTTTTATGTTATTTTAGCATATTTTTTGTATTTTTTATTTTTTATTTTTACTAAGTATTCTATTTCGTCAATATCATAATTTTATATATTTTCTTTTGTTAAAAAAAACATTCAATTTGCATGCAAATTTTTGGAATACACAAAATAATAAGTTTTTCATATTTTTTTTTTATCCTTTATTTTATATCTATCAAAAAATTAAACAAAAACCTAATATTGTAGCATTTGTTGTCTTCCTTTTTTCTCGCTTGAACACCCAAGGCAGCCCAAAACAATATCAAAACTTTAGGTTGAAGTTTTTTTTTTTTTTGTTAAAAAGGGGGTTTTGTGGAGCGTTCTGAATATTTCTTTTCCTTCACGAGCTTTTTTAATTACCCCTTTCTTAACACCTCCTATCAATTTTTGCCTATATTCAAAAATGTTTTATTTATAATATTTCTAGGCCTTCTAACAGTAAATTAATTAAATAAAATTTCTAACTAAGAATATAAATTTCCAAATGTATATTATCTGTAACTTTTTCCAAGACCTTTTCTGCTATTTCTTATTTTTTTCGACGCGATTTCTTCCTAGTTTTCCTCTTCGCATTCATTTTTCTGCCCCTGTCGTACCTGTTGTAATTCTTTGTCTTGTCTGCCCTCCCCTGGCCCTTTTCTTCTTATTAACGAGTAGTAAACAGACTGCCAGACACTATTGTGTGTAAACCATCTCTACAATTTACCCGCACAGACACACCGACGCTCTCCTCTTAGGCGCGTCCATTTATTCCCGCACAGAGACATCATGTGGTTTCTCTGTGCCATATAAATCATTCAGGGTCGTCCAGCAAGGCCCTTCAATACGATATATTCTCAACTTGGGACAAATAATAGATTTATTGCAATATGGCTTGAGTTCAGGATGACGGTCTCTAAATAATGCTTCATTTCATATATGGCTTTATTTCAGAAATAATCTTCATATTTGGCTTAATTCTAGGTTATTTACTATTGTTTTTATATATTTATTTATATCCTAGTCAACTTGTTTCAATATAGCTACAAACAAATGATTGCCTGTTTGTATAAATTATGAAGACATATTTTTTCTATGTTATTCATCGTAGAAAAGCTAGTATATTTGTTACTAGTTTCAATCCAGATGTTGCTCTTCTACAGGAGTACGCAAAATCGTATTTATGTACTCCTGTAAAAGAGTAGAAATTCCCGAAAGCTCGAGAAAACACTTAAAAAGAAAAAAACTCATCTCCAGAAACCTGTAGAATTGTTTGATAAGGATCTATTTGTTTCAATGTTACTTTAATCCATGAGATGGTATATTTGTGTCTACAGGGCTTTATTTCAGGATGATGGGCTTCATATAAAATAAACACAACTAACAATGATATATATGGCTATTAAAATTATATCATGATGTGTACTTGATTTGAAGAATTATATATATATATATATGTAGTATATTTTGAGTTAGATAGTTCACAACCTTCTTCTAATATTTATTATATAACCCCATATCTATATGAAAATATGTATCGACCTTGTAAAAATGGATGTAACAAATAAAAAAAGAGGCAAAGGTAGACCAGACGGCGACAACGACCAACGGCGCCAGAAGGTGGCGTGATTACAGGAGCCAATCAGGACTCACCACCATATGCGGGGGTCCAGTATAAAAGGGCCCAGAAAATGAGACAAGGGAGTTGTTTTCAGAGTGACGCCGTTATACGGTCGGTCGGATCTCTCACCCCTTCCTCTATCCGCGATGTAGGCTTAGGATATCCGCGGCGCCCGTGGTCCGCCTGCCTCCGTCCGTGGTCTATCTCTACCTCTTGGAGCTACCATCTAGACCTGCCTCTGTTCCTTGCTGTCCCCGTGCGGGAATCCCATCACGCACCCACGACCACGACTGCCCAGTACATTCCACGTCGGCTTGGTCGGGGTTACTACAGAACCCGTTTAAGTCGACAGGATAACTGAGGACAGCAGCATGCAGAGGATGACGGAGGTCAGAGACGACTACTTCGCGGATGCCCTCACCAATATGCAACCCCACTGCGAAGACCTAGTAAGCCGCCTAACAGACGCCATTGGGGGAATAGCCGTGCCTCGTGCGGAGGAAGCCCTCATCTCTCCTTTCGACGGATCCTACGCAGCAAGCAACTTCATCCAGCAACTCGAGCGGACGAATGAGGGACCGCAAGATGACGCCACCCTGCAAGCCCGGCTCCGCACGCTACTCAAAGGTGAGCCCCTCTCCCTCTACAACGAACTGAATCTGGCCTCTCTGCCATACAGTCAGGCAAAACAAACTCTCTTGGACCTCTACCAATTGTGACAAAAATGCACCCAGCCAAACTTTAGCTCATTTTCCCCACTTATATTTATTACCCCCACTATATCCCTATGAACATCAATGTAAGATTTTTAATGATTCTTGTAATTTATGTGTTAGGAATGATATCCCTTTAACTTTTATGAATATTATTAAGAATTACTCTAATATTTTTTCTACTAACCACTGCAAATAACCCTCAAGCTAACGGATTATGCGAGTGTCTTAACGCGACACTCACCGGGAAGCTGAGGTTACTGAACCTCCTGGACTAAGTTAAATAATATAGTAACTAATAAATATAACGATACCCCCATACGATAACTGGAATTCCCCCCTATTTTTAATGTATAATATAAATAATCCCCTCAGACTTAAATAACCACATAAACCCCTACCCCAATATAATAGAAAGTAGAAAACTAGCAATACAACGTACAAATGACAGGCACGACAAAGAGAAAATTAAATTTAATATCCTTCTAACAGAGGAACCTGCCAGATTAAAACGAATAGGAAAATTATATAAAATCTCTTTTATAACAAATCTTATTTTGATAATGTTATAGGATAGTTTATCGTTTTGTCAACCCCGTTTAAAAATTGGTCCCCATCATCTCTAAAATTGATCCTGTACATGAGACCAAAGGAGACGCCATCTTGGCCTCCTAAAAGGACAATTAAATCCCCAAAATGGCGTCCATCGCCACGACAATATTCCAATCTTCATCCCAACGACAACCAGCTCAAGGACACACTAAACCCCCCCCCCTAGTTTTTTTTTCTACTTCGTCTTTCTTTCCTACTTCTTAAAGGGTGGAATGACCTTTGTATCCACCATTGGCAGAGATATTCCTTTCTACTTCAACACTCTTGCCTGTCAATCATTCAATTATAGGGCTTTTGGGTACAATTTAATACGAACATACACTACATTACCGGCTCCCTTGTTAGGAATCAAAAAGGTTTTAACTTTTCTTTTTCTTTTTTTTTTGGTCAAATTTGTCGCCTCTCATTTCCCCATGTGTAACGTAATGTTACATGAAGAAAAGATCTGTTAAGTTAATATTTTAAGTGATGTTCCCCAAACGTAATAAGCCGGCGTTTGGGTAGGCTCACCTAAAAATTTTGCAGACCAACTGCATAAAACGCTCTGCAAACTTTTTAGCGCCTAAGACATGCACTACATACTACACGTATCTAAAGTCCTATCTTCCACTACAATGACAGTCTTAGGGAGAAAAAGAGAGAGAAGAAAGAAGGCGCTGTAGAGAGGAAAAATGGCTTCTTTCAGAAAAATAAAGAGAATAATTAAAGTCGCCGTAGGGAGGAAGAATGGCTTCTTTTAGAAAAGGAAAGCGAGGAAATAATACGTCTTAGAGAGAAAGAGATGCTGCAGTTACTGTCTCAAATGGAGATTCATTTACAGAGGAAGACAAGTGCGGCCCAGACAACCTTGTCAGCGAGGGCCAGGCGGAGTCCCGGAGGCTGGAGGTCGAGCCGGCTCACATGGGGGATCTCGGAGGTGCGGTGATCTCGCTGACAAACCGCGAAATACCTCTACCGGCCTTCGACGGAAGAACTTCCCTCGAGAGGTCCAAAAGACAGTTGAATGTCGTTTCTGCCAATAATGAAGCCAAGAGAGCAGAAGGCCTGATTATGGCACCTCAAGGACCTACTCTGAATCTTCTGCAGGCAGAGCCGCGAATGAAGCGGTTCAGGCGAATGAGGGGGTCCCAGCGAAAGAAGCGGTGCCGGCAACAGGAGCGTTGCCGGCAAAAGAAGACGGTTTTGGCGCGAAAAGCAGTATCGGCGAGCAATGCCGCGAGAGAAGAGGTCCCGGCGAGAGGAGTGGTCCCGGCAAAAGGAGTGGCCCCGGCCAGATAAAGCGGTACCGGCGAGAGAAGCGGCACCAGCGAGAGAAACGTGCCATCAAGGCGACAGGACCGATGGGACCGGATCAGAACGACCCGCCTTAAGGGGGAGGCAGTGTCGCGTATAAGAGATTGAAAAACACCAACAACCTCCTCCAATAGATGGCGCTTCGGCCTATATACCGTCTAGAACTAGTGTAGAATCGCCGACTGCTGTAGTCCTGTTTCTTGGAGCAAATAGTTGTAAATTGATGTTTATATTGGCTCTGGTGTATAATTAAATGTAAATACCCGTTAATTGCTATTCGAGTTTTATTTAATGTGGTTTAAATATGACAATAAAACAAACGTGTAAGAAGTCTTTGTGCCGGTTGCTGTTATGACTCTCTCGCCATACCACAGTCGCTACTCTTCTGGTAAGTCTCTCGTGTCCCCCCACTAATGGTATGGCCGAGAGATACCTCCAGAGGAAACACCAGTGGTTCCAGATCAGAGTTTGGTGGAACACATTATCCAATAAATGGTTTATGACTGTATTTAGATATTTGACATATTTCACATGAGCGAACATAGTCTTTGATGCATTTGATAGCATTCGGCCACCAATAAAATGGTGTTATCAATCTTACTGTCTTCTTCTTAATTGAGAGGTGAGAATTATTATCATGACATTATTTGAGAATTTATTCTTGAATTATTCTGGAACAACCACTTTTAGAACTCCATTATGTTTCACTATAATAAGATCTTGAGGAAAATGAAAATTCTTTACAAAACTGAGATCCGTTTCATGTTGGTATACTCTAAGATTGGGGATTGATATGTGGAATGAGACTGGTAATCTTGACAATGCATCGACATGCGTTTGTTTTGATCTTGATTTGTGAACTATTTTCACTGTCTTAGTTGACAGTGACTTTATGTTGGAGAGCAATTCTAAAGCCGAATGATCTGTAATTATTTCAAATCTGTTGTTCTCAAGATAAAATTCAAAGTATTCAACTGATTGAACTATAGCAAAGCGTTCCAAATAGTGGAGCTAGTATCAATAAAAGTGTCAATTAATCTTAGAAATTTCACTTTTGGTTTCTTTATGTTGAAGAGCCATTCTAAGCCGAATGATCTTTAATAATTTCAAATCTGTTGTTCTCAAGATAAAATTCAAAGTATTCAACTGATTGAACTACAGCAAAGCATTCCAACTCAAATTTAGAATAGTTCTGTTGATACGGTGGAAGTTTTCTTGAATAATAGTAAATTACATGCTCCTGCTTATTATTTCCATTTGAGGTAAAATAGCACTAATTCCTAGTTTAGGTGCATCTGTGTAAAGCTTACATGGCAATGAAGGATCATATAGAGTGAGAACTGGGTTTGTAGATAAATGGAACTTTAGTTTCTGAAATGATTTGTCAACTTCAGTAGTCCATTTGAATAACTTATTATTCTTGTCAGGCTTTTTGAAGGATCTGAAAATTCACTAAACTTAGGAATAAATTCCCTATAGTAACTTTCTAAACCCAAAATTTGCCTTATTTGTTTCCCTGTATTAGGCTGAGAAAACTCATTTATTGCCTTTTTTAACAGGGTCGGGTTTAATATTGTTGTGTCCTATGAAATGAGTTGTGAAATGAGTTTCAGCAGATATGGAAAAAAATGTATTTCTTTTAAAATACACAGCTCTGTCTCTTGTATCAATTATTAATACAATTTTTTTCCAGCTAAATCCAATGAGCAATGGATAGCTAAAGGTTTTCACTACCTGAAGTTTACACTTGATAAGTTTCGAATGGATTTTCAAAGTTACTTCCACTGAACCTGAGGTATAAGTATAACTGTTCACCTGCTCAATTTTAATTATATAATTTCTATATTATTTTAAGTTGCTTTGAAAGTGACCAACTGATTAATGAAATAGTGGAGATAGTATCAATAAAAGATGAAATGGGCATATCATTAGGTGAAACTTTGACATAACAAATTCATACGGAATAGTGATATTTCATATGCAAATTTAAACCGTTGTTGGTTGATTAGCATCTGTGGTATTTGGTTGATGTCTCTGCTTGTTAAATTTATAATTTGGATCAAAATATTTACAGCCCTTTTTCCAATGTTTGAGTTGCAATCCTTTTTTTTTTTACAAATAGGGCACCAATATGGCCAATCATTTGAGGTTTTAGATTGTAGTCATATTAAAAACTTTTCTTTCGTTTCTCTGTTGCCTTATATGACTATTATAATTTTCAATTCCCACGGCTATTTGCATCTAATGTAATGGATCTTTAGGCAGAGTTTACACAAAATAAATTTTCCATTTAAACGGTAATTCATCTGTTATCATTTGCAATTTTTTCGATATTATTGAGGTTTGTTTGATTCAATAGTCGAATTTTCTCCCTATAATCTTCAACTGTATCTTCTCTTCTAAGTCTTTTTATGCTGCTACACTACAGGGTTTTTAACTTTGTAACCAAAACGATGGCTTAATTTAGACTTTACAGTGTCACATTTTTTAAATAGATGAATTGCCTAATATCTCATCAGAGACCCATTCAAAAGCATTTTTAGATAAATAGTAAAATAAACTATTAATTCTTCACTTTCATCTAGCTTGATAGTTTCTAATTCATTTAATTTAAGCCAGGATTCATTACGAATTGAACCTTTTTAACCGCTAAATTTTTCTAATTTGTTTACGCCTGCCACCATTTTACTTTTCTTGCGTCGTAGCCTTTGTACTAGTATGGTATCCTTTCGTAGCTGCGCAAAAATTTGATGTAACGTTTTGTTTTAAATTCTAAAATGTTTTTGGAAATGTTTGTTTTTACAATAAGGAAAATATGCAAATTAAATTATTGGTGTATGTATATTTCCTTTATTATGACATTTTGTCAATATATACATCGCATGTAATGATGATTACAGATGACCTTTTTTGATTTAATATTCAAAAATATGTGAGAAAAAATTAATTTCAAAATTCACAAACACAGCAATATATTCTCTTTATAAATAATAGAATCAAAGCGTGCGAGGATGCGTATCTTTTGAGTTTTAATGAAGGCGAGCTTTCGGGTCAATAACCCTTCTTCAGGTCATCATATATGTCGGATATGATGACCTGAAGAAGGGTTATTGACCCGAAAGCTCGCCTTCATTAAAACTCAAAAGATACGCATCCTCGCACGCTTTGATTCTATTATTTATATTCTTCAGAGGATTTCAACCTACTTTATATTCTCTTTATAAAAAATCTTTATAGACTCAAAAATGTCGCTCTTATTGTATAATATAAATGAAACATTTGAATATTTTTCAACAAATTTGGTAACATTAATGTTATATTCAAGAGTTTCTAGACTGATTCGCGCAGTGAAAATTCCTAGCTGTTTCTGTGTATATATCGTAAAGGATCTATTACTCAAGTGCCCAGTATTTCAAGACTATCGACATAGTAATGGTACTGATCTAATAATACTAATATCTAGAAATTGTTCCTACATTAAATTCAATAGATTTTGTAAATACTTATCTGAATAATTATATTGTTAAGTATGATTGTAGAATATTTATAATATATTTTTGTTTTTACTAATTTTATTTGAGTTCAATTCAAAATGAGTATGTTTATTATAAACCTATTTTAAGCATAATTTAAAATTTCCTGTATATAGGTTTGGATATGTAGATATATAATATATTTATTTTCCTTTCCTTCCTTTCACTTTGGCGCAGTCCTCAAAGATACAGCGCACTCTATTATTATAGTTAAACTAGCCGAATGACCCGGGCAACGCCCGTGTTTTACCCGATTGAATGTTTTTATTCAAATACTATTTGTTACAATTATGAATTGGCGCCTTATATAAATGCATATATTAGTTAATAACTATAGCCTATGTGCTTTATCTGTCTATGTACTGTTGGCTTCCGTAGGCGTCTCATACTGGGAAAAAGAAAGATAGGATTCCATTTAGTTATTAACTAATATATGCATTTATTTAAGGAGCGACCCGCTCCAACACAATAGTTACAAAAACGAAAAAGCGAGTGGGGGAGGCATGATGGGGGTGGGAGAAAGGTGGCGTGATCGTAGCCAACCAATAGGAAGGCGCCATTCCAAAAAAAAAAAAAGCAAACGGTGACAGAGTTGATTAGGAGATGAGGAATGACGCTCGTTACTGTATATAGAATGAAGTTGACTATCAATTTATTTCTTAAAACAATTTGTTGAAGGACCTTTGAGCTTATTCACAATTTCAGAAGCTTTATATTTTTTTATTAATAATTAACTTGTTCTCCAATGGCTTTTAAGAAATGTTATTCAATGGTAGTTAATTCGTTAAAAATCTAAATCTTATTAGGAGAGAAATTTATTGTTCATTGCACGCTCTGTCAAGGGTGGATTCAGTGGAATTTTCATCATTGGTATTGAATGTGCCATTTTCCACCTCAAATTATGTTATTTTAATGATTTTTTCGTTTTTTTTTCTTCCATCCACCTCAACGGCCAAATATTACTGGTCAAAGAGAAATCGAGAAATTGATAGATAAGGCCAAAGTTGCGTAATTTCGCTAAACAGATTAAAAATAAAAATAATAAAAAAGTACTAGTGCTAATATTAAAAATTAATATTTGCATTGTAGAGGGTCATAGAGTTGAATAAAATAAATTAAACGTTGATGGAAGTTATTTCATAACATTTGGCCGACCCATTTTTTTATCAAGAAAAAACAAATACGGACCCATTTTGGGCTGTTCGCCCTCATCAGAGTGGTTCAGGCAGTACCTCAACCGGCCAAAGATTTGGTCGAAGAAGCTTTCCGAAAACCGCATACGTAGTTATATTTTTTTGATTTATTAAAAAAATGGGTCTCCAAATAATATGGAATAACCTACATCGACGCTTTATCCCAAGTCTTATCTTGGTCATCCCTTTTGCACCCAAAGTAAGATTCATAGCACTTTATCATGAACGGTGTAAATGTTTCGCCTTTGAGCTATAGAAGTTAATTCTTAACAGATGTAACAAAGTATCTTAATTATTCACCCAACACCTTGGCATATTGACACCGTCTTGTGTAAACGATATATAAAAACAATTCATTAAAATACAAAAAAAAATTAAACTATTCAGCCTTACAAATATAAATATATATATTTTTATAGATCAAATCTTTCATCTCCATTACAATTATACAAAATAAATCGTTGGTTTACATATCAATGTCGAAGCAAGAATAAACCGGCAGCAAATCGATAACTACCATAGTGATGTAATGACGTTTAAGCAAAGAGCTTATATAACATTTTTTGCATTTATTACGAGATGTTTATTCCAATAGGTGAAAAGGTTTTCAATTGGAAACTTTGCGTGATATAAAAAAAACTAAAGGTATTTTTGGAATCAGCATAAAACGTCACATTAAGATATTGTTTCAGATAAGTAGCCATAAAACTATTTGACATGATTTTCATAGCATGGCACTAAATGTGCAGACATGTGGTTAATTTACAGTATGCTTTCAGAATTCTAGGCATCAAGATTATTATGGCATGGTGCTACATGTGTAGAAATGTCGTGTATACACACTACAAGCATTCACAATCCTATACCCATTATAATTGTCTGGCCTTGTATTTCAGTAACTTAATAAGATTATTCAAATTGAACATCTCAAGATAATATATATATATGTGATGAAATCCTGTCGACTAACTATGTGTTGAAGTCCTGTAGCCTCTTGTAGAATCCTGTCGAATAAAAGTGTGGTGAGGTATAGAGTTGACTTAATATATGGTGTGATTCCCTGTAACTCTCGCTATACTGGGTTGACCGAGAGGAACAGTCAGGATGGGGAGTTTTCCAGTACCTCTCTGCACCTTGTAAGACCTTTAACAGTTCTCACAGAGTACAGGCAGTCGTGGTCGAGGCAGAGTGGAAAGCTTGGGAATATCCATACACAAAAACGAAGACACAGCACCTCCCACATGGGTCCTTGAGGTTGGTCAGCCAGCACAAGGAGTGATGGTCAGTTACGATAGTGAATGGACGTCCAAAAACATACGGCCGGAATTTGCCAATGGCCCAAATAATAGCAAGACATTCTCTCTCAGTCGTCGAATAATTTCTTTCCGCCTTATTGAGCGTTCTCGATGCATAGGCAATGGCTCTTTCCTTTCCCTTTTGAATTTGCGCTAAAACTGCTCCTATTCCATAGTTGCTCGCATCAGTATGTATTTCTGTTGGGGATGAATGATCAAAATGTCCCAAGACAGGCTCAGAAATTAGGGCTGACTTGAGAGCTTCAAATGCGTGCCGCTCTTCTATGTTCCAACTAAACACTGAATCTTTCTTTAAAAGAGCGTTTAATGGTTGGGCTATATGGGCATAATTGGGTATGAAACGGCGGTAGTAGGAAGATAGCCCTAGGAAACTTCTAACTTCTTTTAGCGACTTTGGTCTGGGGAAGTCACGGACTGCTCTAATTTTTTTCTGGATCGAGACATATTCCATCTCCACTCACCTCATGGCCAAGAACTGTAATAGTTTTCGCACCAAACCTGCATTTTCCCGAATTGAGGCACAAGCCAGCCTTCCTCAAACAGCCCAATACCAGCTGAAGGCGTCTCAGATGTTCCTCAAAATCATCGGAAAAAACGACTATGTCATCAAGGTAACAGAGACAGATTGTCCACTTAAGACCCTTCAAGAGGCCGTCCATCATTCGTTCGAATGTAGCTGGAGCGTTGCATAACCCAAATGGCATCACTTTGAACTCATACAATCCATCTGGGGTTATGAATGCAGTCTTCTCACGGTCCGCTTCCTCCACGTCGATCTGCCAGTATCCAGATTGGAGATCCATAGAGGAATAAAATCGTGCTCCCTGTAGACAGTCCAAAGTGTCGTCGATCCTTGGGAGCGGGTAAACATCCTTTTTTGTTATCTTATTAAGGCGGCGGTAATCGACGCAGAATCTCCAGCTGCCATCATTTTTCCTGACCAAAACGACCGGTGAGGCCCATGGGCTCGCAGAGGGCTGAATAATACCAATTTCTTCCATTTTATTTACCTCCTCTTGAATAATTTGACGTTCCGCTGGTGCTACTCGGTACGGTCGTTGTTTGGTGGGAAAGTGGTCTCCAGTGCTAATTCGATGCTTAACATTATCGGTCTTGGACGCTTTTTTTTTTCTGAAATCAAAAATATCTCTATAGTTTCTCAATAAATTTCTTAATTTTTCTTTTTGAAAATCGTCAAGTGAATCATCTATATTTAAAATTTCCGCAAATTTTGAATCCTCGGAATGGCCTATATCTGTTCCTACGTGGTTGCCCTCAGCAAGTACACAAAGCTGGCTATCCTCGATGACGACACCATCGGCCACGTGCATCCCCTGGGGAATTATCTTCGGATATGGGCTCCAATTTGCCACCCACAGTTTTCCCCTGTTACTGGTAAGTGAGATGATAGAGGAGGGAGCCATTAGTTCTCTTTCCAGCGACAGACCTTTTTGACTTTCTGCCACCACAGCTGCATTATCTGAGATGTCTCTGCTTAATACCTCTATCAGCTGACAAGATGCGGGCTCTATTCTGTATTCCCGTTCCGCGTAGAGAGGTGAGTTGTTCTTGGGTGTGTCCTCGACTAGGAATTCCTCTAAAAAAAGTGTATCTTCTGCAGAATCAATTACCGCCCTGGATAACTTCAAAAAGTCCCATCCGAGGATCACATCGTGACTACAGTCCTCCAGAACAATAAATTCGAAATTTTCCTGCAGACCATTTAAGTCCAATTTTAAAGAGCAGCGTCCTTTCGGTTTTATAATTTTACCGTTGGCCACTCTTAAGCTCACGTCAGTTTCGGCAAACATTATTTTCTTCAATTTGAGTCTGAACCTCTCGGACACGACAGAATAAGAAGCCCGAGAATCAACAAGAGCACTGGTTATATTTCCTTCTATTTTAATATTTATATAATTTCTTTCATATCCACTGTAGTCGATGAGGGAGGGTTTCCAAATTTTGCGGCCCCACCTCCAGAATAGGTCGCAACCTCTAGGTTTCCTGGCGGGAACGGCGAGGTGACCGACTGGACCCTCTAATAGGCGACGAATGTTGTGCGTTTCGGCCAGGGTATGGGGAAGGGCTTCGGTAACGTCTAAAATTATCTCTTGGCTCGTCGTCATTGAGCGCCGGGAATTTGGAACGGGGTCCATAGAAGAACATTGGTTCTTGCCTCCTTTGGGAATATCCGTTTTCTCTTTCGTCATTCTGTCTCCTTCTGTCACGGCAGTAACGGGCGACATGGCCAGGGCGTCCGCAATGGAAGCAAATTGGTCTTCCCTCAGTGGTCCGCCATTCATTTGTGTCCAGTCTTTCTCCCTGTTTCGGGTACCGAGCTCTGGGACGGGGAGTTTGGGGGGCGGCCGTCTCTCTTCTAGCGATTGGTGACGGCGTATAAATTTGATATTGAGGGGAGCCTCTGGAAGGATTTGATATTGGAGCGAGGGTTTTATCAATTTCTTCCCTCACCATATCTTCAATGGTGGCGATTCTTGGTTCTTCACGAGGAGCGGCCAAGGCCCGTTGCACCTCCTCGCGGACAATTTGTCTAATCATGGATGACAAATCAGTATTATCATCGCAGACACCAAGGGATGCTACATTGGGCAAGCGTTCGTACTTGGCGGGGGTCACACGCCGACGATGAAGCGCTTCAATGCGGCGGCACTCAGACACAAATTGATCCGTATTGTTTATGTCTCTTGGAAGAAGCGCCTGATAAAGTTCTTCCACTATTCCTTTCATGAGGTGGGAGATTTTATCCCCCTCGCTCATTTGGAGATCCACCTCTTTGCAGAGTCGTAGGACGTCTTGTATATAGAACTCGGTGCTTTCACCCTTTAGCTGAGCCCGAATTTTAAGTTTTTTCTCGGCAAGCAGCCGCAGACTCTCACTTTTCCCAAATACACTCTCCAATTGAGTAGTAAACTCTTCCCAATTCCGGATGGTCTCCTCATTATTCTCAAACCATTTAAGGGCAGTTCCATTTAGGTAAAAGTAGACATTGGCAAGACAGAGGGTTTCGTCCCAATGATTATGCTTCGCCACACGTTTGTAACCTTTTAACCAGGTAAGGGGAACCTCACCATCCTCCCCGGAGAACATGGAAGGATTCCTTGGTAGGTGCTGAACAAAATAATTGCCCACCTGGGTAGCTTCCTCTATATTCACGGTCATCTCCTTGAGCTCTACACTATCTTCTTGTTTAACAGTTTCAGTCCTTCTTTTATGTCTGAAGGGATATCGGTCTTGACGATCCAGCGTCTCCACCAGTTGTAGCGTAGCAGAAAGGTAGAGTCGGTGATCCACAAACGAAGAACGTTATTTTATTAACCAAACAAACCGAGGTCAAAAGAAGAACAAACGAGAAATATGAATGAATTAATTAATTATAATTAAGTGATATCTAGAAATAGCTATATTTAAAATAGTAAACAAAGGAGAGAGGGCAAAGAATAAAAGTCTCGTGGCCACGCGGCCTCGCAGGGGTAACCTCCACCGGCACGTGACGTCAGCTCCAGCGTTGCTGAGCCAGCAATTTCACTTCGCTACAATATATATATAATTTCGAACTATATTATTTTTAATGTATATGAAAAAATCTAGCATATATGCCTGGATACCTAAATTTGCATCTATACTTAGTTGCATATATTTTCAATCAATATTTCCATCTAGGTCATCAATAGCACCGTTTATCGATGCGTTTTCCAATTAACTTATGTTTTCTCCCGGGCTTTCTTTCTAATTAAATATTATTTTTTTATAATTTACGCTTCGCCTACTTTAATTTAGTAAAGGTTTTCGTGAAATTTTTGATATTTAAAACCGAAATAACTCTCACTTTAAAACTTTGAAAGTAATTTGTTGTCTCTGTCAGAGCTGTTTGCTTTAAAATAAAATAGATTTTAGTTTAGAAAGTTGGATAAAAACTTAATATTAACACCTACTATAATATACCTCTTAGTGTTGATCTATAGTTATGGTGTCAAATTTATTCGCTCGCTTATTGATATTATGTTCTCACGTGGCCATAATTAGCCAATAAATAAAAATCGAATTTATTACATAGTTATACTTATGAATTGAATTATATTTTCTGGCTTTTTTATTAATATATAAATGATAAGGATCATACGCTTGATCTCCTAATCAATAATGTTAAATTTTAGCGCGACGTGAGAATAGTTGGATTTTATCATATCAATCCATGCCTCGAGCACAGCTCTTTAGCTGAAGAAAAAACAGCAAATATAAAGGCCTTGGCAACATTTGTGAGAAGAATAGGTAACGCAATCTGTAGTCTAGGATTGAATTATTCAGTAGTCATTTTTAATCATATAGGGCGAATTTAAACGGTTAGTGAACTGAAGATGAAAACGATTTGGCAAAGCTTATCAGTGACGAACCATTTCAGTGATTTCTCGCCAATTTAATTTAACCTGATCGCTACAGATATTGTATTTTTAATTATTATTTTATTATCTGCGTCATATGATTTATTATTGGGATAGTGTTTGACGTAATAGGTTAAAGGTAGATTAAATTGCCGAAATCGCTGTAAAGTTTCAACACTGGTCAACCTGACATCCACAAATCTTTTCATCTTCAGTTCACCAAATTTACAAAAACATTTTAATAATCACAATAAATAGTGCTGGATAATTCTATATCCAGAATTAAGATGCCATTTCTACATAGATATAACATTAAAACAGTTTTAATTGTGAAGTTTTAAGAAATGTCTTCCAAAAATACTGACCTATAGATTAGCGATCTACACTGCGTGACATTGAAAATGGAGCACCAAGAAATAGTGGCCAGAAAGTGATGAAACTCGGCAGACAGAGAGAGACAGGGACGAACAATAAGTGATCTTTATTTCAAAATGATAGTCATAATACAGAGCGAGAACGGCGTCGGCTTAGTAGCAAGTAAGACCACCGCGGACGGCGATGCACGCAGCAACACGTCTAGGTAGAGAGTCATTCAGAGTACGGATGGCGTCCTGAGGGATGGCTCTCCATTCCCTCTCAACCATTTGCCACAGTTCGTCTTCTGAACGCGGCTGTGGCAAGGCATGCAAACGGCGTCCAATGATGTCCCAGACGTGCTCGATTGGTGAGAGATCAGGAGAGTACGGTGGCCAGGGAAGCATCTGTACATCTTGCAGAGCTTGTTGGCTAATGCGAGCAGTGTGCGGTCGGGGCGTTATCCTGCTGATAAAGGGCATTGGGTACCCCCTGAAGGTAGGGGAGTGTCACCGGTCGCAGCACATCATCAACGTATCGTTGGGCCTTCATAGTGCCCTGAATACGAAGTAAAGGTGACCTGGAATCATACGCGATTGCGCCCCAAACCATTATTCCACGTTGTTGCACGGTGGGGCGTTCCACAATTGCTGCCGGATTGGACCTTTCTCCACGTCGACGCCACACGCGTACACGGCGACTATCACTGGACAAGCAGAAACGCGACTCATCTGAGAACACGACCCTGTGCCATTCCGTCATCCACGTCGATCTAGCCCGGCACCATTCCAAACGTTAGCGCCTATTCGGTGGGGTCAATGGCAGTCTTCTTAGCGGACGGCATGAGTGCAAGCCATTAGCAACCAATCGACGGGAAATGGTTCTGGTCGAGATGGAATGATCTAGGGTGTCTTGCACATGTTGCAGGATGGCGGTACAAGTGGCTTGTGGGGCCGCCACTGCTTGTCGAAGGATACGCCGATCCACACGTGCTGACGTCACTCTGGTTGCACCGACATTCCTATAAATTGCCACATTTCCTTGTTCCAACCATCTTCTCCACAGTCGGTGCACCGTGGACGCACCAAGGTGTGTATCAGCTGCGATTTGACGTATGGACCAACCTGCCCTTTTCAGTCCTATCACCATGCCCCTCGTAAAAGCGTCTGTCTGCTTGAACTGCCTCCGTTTACGATGACCTGGCATTCTCTGTTATTACACGTGTCTTTTGACACAAGAACAAAATTTCTACAATGATTTTCCTTGAAGAAATAACGACACGAATACTGTCCTTTCTGCAAGTTCCTTCCCTTATATCTTACTCCATGTGCGCACGAGAGCTGCGCATATTACATCATTTGTATAACTCGGTTAGGCGCGTCTACCCTGAAATTTGCATAATTTTCTGGCCACTATTTCTTGGTGTTCCATTTTCAATGTCACGCAGTGTATATACCAAATATTTCGTTAAAATTGCTTCGTATGTTACACTTATTTTTATTTTCTAAATATTAGTAGGTATATTTATTTTTTTAAATTTATTTAATTTTCCAATCGTATATTTTTTGCTTTTATATTTTACTTTTTTTTTTTTTGCTTTGTTTTCAAAACATTAATTTATAATTGGGCTAAATCACGCGGGCATGTGATCCACTCACGCTATACAAGACCAAAGCGAAAAACCATTTAAATAAAATATATATAACTGTAAATACATGATTAATTGAAATTGTAACTTTTATTCCTTTAGAAGGGCAGCTTGCGCCCGAAAGCTCGAATTAATTTTTCAAATAAAGAAACTCATCCTTTTTGAATCTATTCATTATTATAATTAATTTATAATGATAGATATTTCGTATTTGTAATTTAATTGTTATAAATACCTTTATCCTAATTTTGATAGTATACTTTTGTTATTTTTATTTTTAACTAGCGAAAATTGCAAAAGGTCAATAAATATTTTAATATATTTGTCATATTTAATTAATCGGATTCCAATATATCACGCCTATCATATAGATAATACACTGACAGAGATTTTGTAAAGTTTTAAGAAATCTTCTCCAAAGATATCGAACTATATATAGCGATCTATATCACAAAAACTTCCATAGTTTTTTTCTTCGTGTGTGTCACACTTATTTTCATTCTCCAAATATTAGTAGTTATAAATATTTTTTAATTATAACTTTTAAAATTTACGAATCGTATATTTTTTGTTTCCGAATTTTACTTTATTTATTTATCATCACCAAATGTCTTTGTTTACAAAACATGGTATTATTGAATTCTATTAATTTATAATGTTAGATAGTTCGTGTTTCTAATTAAATTGTTAATTAACTTTATCACAATTGTTAGTATAGTGTTATGTTTCATATTTTTCATTAAAAAACATTTTTTTTACCAGCAAAGCTGCTGAAGTTAATAAATGTTTTTCAAAATCTGGTATATTCCAATAATCTTATTCAAATATGATCAAAAATATATCCATAAAGATAATACACTAACATAGCTTTTAGTTCTAAAGTTTTAAACAATCTCCTCCAAAGGTACTGAATTATACCATGGTACATAGTGATTTATATATCAAAAATTCGATATTTTTCTTCGTGAGTCACACTTATTTCCATTCTCCAAATATATTAGTAGCTATGTTTATTTTTTTAATCGATTCAATTATACAATCGTATATTTTGTGCTTTAAATTTTATTTTTCAAAACAATTGTGGCTCGCCTCTCAAGGGACTTTATGCATTGTGACCTTGCTTTTAGCCGAAAGGTTTTTGTTCTTTGAAGGGGACTTTCTCCAAGTGCTCCCTTTTGCACCTCGAGCTTCAAGAACTGAGATTGTTGTTGCTTGCATTGAATACAGCAAGCCATGGCCATTTTTATAATTTTGCGCATTACACAGAATATGCGAGCCTGTATTGATGCGCAGAGCTTCTCTCAATGGTTGCTTAAAGTTGGTAATGGGAGTCAATCTACAGACCAACAGAGCTCCAATTCTCTGCCGGAAAGCTGTACCTCTCATGGAAATTTTAGCGAGTTTGTGATTTTAACGTAAAAAGACACAGCTTAATTAGAGATTAATGAGAAGGTATTGGATTGCTTACCAAACAGGTATCAGTATTTTCTCAGCTTAAACATGGTGGAATGTGGTGAAAAGTAGAAAAGCAAAATAACTATATTTTAAATTTCTCAATAGCTTTACTCCCCACAGGAATACCTTCAAATCGGCTACACCTTAAGGTTGGTGCTATTGTTAAGCTTCTGAGAAATTTGAATCCTAAGCAGAGTCTCTGCAATGGCATACGTTAAGTTATCCAGCGCATGTGTTCTTATGTCCTTGAAGCTGATATATTGACAGGGAACAATGTTTGATGAACTGTACGGGTACAAAAAATATATTTTGTTCCCTCAGATACTAACTTTCCTTTAATTCTGAAGAGTCCTCAGTTCGCAGTTAGGTTATATATATATATATATATATATATACTAGCGGATGTACCCGGCTTCGCCCAGGTTTTTCTCCAGGGAATGTTTGTAGTCTAGTAATAAGAAAATATACTACACCTAAAAACTATCAGAGAAAAGAGAAACCACGGAAGGTGAACAGAAAAATGCTTACAATGGATGTTATGTTTACGATATCAAGTTAAATAAAAACAAAGATAAAATTTGCATATGTTGGTCACTATAAATTTGTATATTTGTTAGGCGAAATTAGAAACATGATAAAACAATTGGGTATTTAAAAACAAATGTAGAAATAAAAGTTGAAGTATAATAAACAATGTTAAAGATTAGTTTTAATTATTAATCAAGATTGTGTGTGAATATGTGAGAAAGATGTGATATCGTTGTTGTTTTCTTGGCCGACTGTTTTACATATGGTGTTATCTTAAAATTGCTTGTTTTGAATATTTTTTAGATTGAGATTATTAGCTAGTATGTAACAAAAATTAACTCTGTTGAAATTTAATTTTGTATATATATATAAATAAAATTAACTCTGTTGATTTTTTTTGTATTTAATCGATAACAGCGAAGTTACGCATGTTAATGTTAGGAAATATATTTTGATGTTAAGCAAAACCTGCTCCATCTCGTTTTACATAAATGTTGAAAATTTGGTTGAAATTGATGCATTGTAACGAAAGTTTTTAGTGATGTCCACTTATGAAATTTTCATTTTATTAATATAGATATATATATTATTTTTATTTTACATAACGAACGCGATATCCCAGCCATTTTAGCAGCTTATATACAATTCATTTTATATTCAATCCAATAAACAAGGCTAAAAACAAAATTAAAACTGAAAGGTTGGTTATTTCAAACAGAAACGAAAGTTTGAAATGAATTTACAAAATTTATTGAATTTTACATAGGTGTCATTGTTATATAAAAATTCGAACAATATTTCGGTGGGATAAAAATGATAACTCTGTAGCTGTGAAAGACTGAACATTCTATTAATAAATGTATTGAGTTTTGGATTTCTTTTCCACAGAGGCAGCTAGGATCATCTGTTGCCCCGATTTTCGCCATAGATTCTCTAAAATTACCATGAGTTTTAATCAATTGTGCGTTGTAAAATTTGGACAAAAATAATGGGAATTCCAAATGGGGGGGGGGGGGGGGGGGGAAATATCCGGAGCCATTCTTGATTCATGAACCTTTGAATTATAGTTGAGGCATGCGGTCTAAATAAATTAATGTCTTATTCTAATAGATTAGCCAATTTATATTTTATTATTAAAGATTCTATGTGATCTCATCCCAAGTTTTATCAACGGGGAAATCATTTTTATTACTGAAAAGGAAATACAGGATTTGTGCTCGAATCTTATTGTAAGAAAGGCTCTTGGTCCAGATAATGTGAGTAATAATATGATTACGCACTCATTATTATCAATCCTACCCAGTTTAGTCAAACTCTTTAATAGATTCTAAGTTACTATCCTGAAAGCAGGAAACATTCAGTATTAAAAATCAGTGCGAAACCGCATAAAGCTGACTAGCAATTAATAGCTATCGCCCAATTTCACTGACATCAAATTTCTCAAAAATATTTGAAACGTCATTAAAATAAAATACTCGATTATTATAATCATAATAACTTACTGATCCATAGACAACATGGATTTACGAAAAGAAAATCAACAATAACGGCAATGGACAAAATAACCGAGACCATACTGAAACACAAACAAAAATAATTGATTGCATTGATTACTATTGATATAAGTGGTGCGTTTGATAATTCGTGGTGGCCTGCTATAATAAAAAGAATGGATGAAGACTACGTCTCGACAATTCTTATAAAAATCATCCAATAATTTTTATATCAGATAAGAAAAACAAGTCTCATCTTTTCGAATACGACAATTTCAAAATATTTATCAAAGGGATGTCCTCAAGGCGGACCTTTATCATCTTTATTATGGAATATACTTTTATATGATTTGTTGATCAAATTTATGTCCAGAAATTCTTAAATAATCTGTTATGTGGATGATGTTTCCATTATTTGCTGGTACAAGACCATAGAAGAGTGTACAAGAATGGTGTACAAAAACAAATTGAAGCTAAGCCCGAGGAAAATCAACTTACTTCATCTGAATAGCATACAAAATATTCCAATGGGAACTCCAAACATCATAATAAAACCGGTAGAAGAAGTAAAATATTTGCAAAAAATTTCTAATCACCGAATTAAGTCAAAAATTAATTTTACACCCCACATTAATATTTTATGTAAAACCAATTGTATGAAAAATCTGTTATTTTCACTTTGCGGGTAATGTGGGGATTGGATGCTAAAACGATTTATGCTTTACGAGATATTAAAAAGGCCAAAAGAATATCGTGGAGGACCTTTCTAGAAGAAAATAATTCTATCAATCCTTATGGGAATTTATACAAAATATACAAAAAATAAGAGGTAACTCGAAAAAAACAACTACAAATATTAGAAACAAACACATATCAAGAACAACAACAGAAAACTGAGGAATCAATAGCGGCTCTATTTCCTGATGACAACCCAGGTGAAAAAAGAATACACATACAAATGTAAGGAAATATGCATTAAGACTTTCGAACACAACAGAACCTATAATTACAATCAATGAAGTAAATGCTATTATTGAAAAATTGAATCCGAAGAAATCTCCAGGAATAGATAACATTTCTAATAATATGATAATACACGCAAAACAATTCGCGGTACCACTATTGAACAAAATTTATTCAGAAGTGTCTGGATTTGAGTTTCTTACCTGAAGAATGGAAAAGAGCAGAGGCGTTGATCATTCCAAAGCCGGGTAAATCCGATTATAAAGATTGTGGCAGCTATAGACCTCTATGTCTGATTTCAAATCTTTCAAAATTTTTGAAAGAATATATATATATAATAAACAACAAAATCATCAAATTCTACGAGAAAATGAAATTATTCAGTAATCGTCAACATGGTTTCACAAAATCTCAATCAACCATAACTGCATTAACTGAAATAATTCACACTGCATTAGAACACAAAGCCAAGGAGTATACGGCTATAATTGCAATAGATATTAGTGGTGTTTTTGACAATACCTGGTGGCCAATGGTGATAAAAAGACTCAATGAGGATAATATACGAGCATCAATTATAAAGCTCATGAAATCCTACTTCACTAACCGGAAGATAAGATTTAGGTACTCTTCGAATGAATTCACCAAAAAAACTAAGTAAAGGATGTCCTCAAGAAGGACCCTTATCTCCGACGATTTGGAACATCATAATGAATGATCTATTAACCAACTATCAGGAATCTAATAGCGAAATTATAGGATATGCAGATGATCTAACGGTAATAAGTTGGAATACAGATGAAACAAATCTTAAGATTACAATTGAAAATTCAATAGGAAAATTAAATACGTGGTGCGAAAACATCAAACTTGAAATATCAAGACAAAACAAAGATTTTATATTTATTCAATTGTAAAAAGGATGTAATTACTTTGCATGATAATCTTGTCAAACCAGTTGAAAACCTGAAAATACTAGGATTGACTTTCAAGAATCATCGAAACAAGAACAAATTAGATTTTATACCTCACATCTCTCGACAGTGTTATTGCAAAAACAACTAGAGCTAGTGGATATCTTCTTGGTTTAACAAAGAAATCGTGAGGATTGGATAGTAGGCGATGATTAACATTATATAAGAACTTATTTAGAAGCACAATAACTTATGGTTCAACAATCTGGTGCCCATATATAAACACGAGATCGAAAACCAAATTGGATTCACTACAGTATAAATTTCTTAAACACTGTATACATTCTTATAATACAACATCTTCGAATTGTACACATGTTCTCGCAAGAATACCCAAAATTACGGATTTCATTCTGTCAAACATATATATATATATATATATATATATATATATATATATATATATATAAAAAATGGCATATCCTGACCAGGAGCACATGTGCTTTACAGAAGGCAGAGCGCCATTTCTTGATTTATCAAGAAATTGGGTTGGCCAAATATCAGGGAACAGGCTAAATCAATGTTTAGTTGATTTCTGTTCCACCAGATGGCGCTCTGCCTTCTGTAAAGCACATGTGCTACTGGTCAGGATATGCCATTTTTTATATTGATTTCAACACCTGATCTTTTTATCTTTTATTTTTTTATTTCGTTTTTTAATATATATATATATATATATACTTAAAGTTTAATATATTATAATAGAAATGATGCATCAAAAAGAGTGATAATATCTAACTTTAAAAATGAAAAAAATTAAAAATACTATAAGATTCAAATGATAATTTCAGATAATTTTTTGAAAACTCAAGATTACCCAAATTTATCCAGCCAAATTTCTATAATATTGAGGCGAAAAAATAATTTATTATTTAATTTAATTTAATTATTCAATATAAAATAATGATCGAAATATTTCTTTGCGTGCTTGCTCAAGATTCTCTAGCTGTGGATAGTTTTGTTGAGTGGTTGATTGGTTAATAATTGTCGACTTGCCGTGCTGACGTATTCAATAAATACTTTCACATCTCCAGATATAAAAAGACTTAATTTTCTACGCTACAACAGGTGGAGAAGCTGGACCGATACCCATTAAGAAATAAAAGCAAAATTGATTCTGTTGAACCAGAATAAACTTCCATGAATGTAAAGAAGGAAGGTACCCAGGTAAGCAACTACGTTGCTCAACATCTGCCAAGGAACCCTACCATTTTCTCCGGGGAGGATGGTGAAGATCTTCAAAAATGGTTAAAAGGGTATGCACGTGTGGCAAAGTACAACCAATGGGATGAAACTCTCTGTCTTACTAAAGTTTATATTTATCTGTTTGGAACTGCTCTAAAATGGTTTGAGAACAACTAAGAAAGCATCCAGACTTGGAAGGAATTCACATCTCAATTAGAGAATGTGTTCGGAAAAAAAGAAAATTCAAAATTGCAAGCGGAGAAGAAACTTAAAACACGGGCGCAATTAAAAGGTGAGAGTACCGAATTTTACATCCAGGTTGCCCTGTGCTTGTGCAAAGAGGTTGATCCTCAAATGAGCGAGGAAGATAAAATCTCCCACCTCATGAAGGGGATAGCTGAGGAGCTTTATCAAGCACTCCTACCGAGGTATGTACAGAGTACAGAGCAATTCATTACAGAATGTCGCCGTGTCGAAGCGCTCCGTCATAAGAGAGTTACCCTAACCAGGTACGAGCGCCTACCAAATGTAGCCTCTCTCTGTAGCCAGGATGACGGAGAAGATCTGTCATCTATGATTAGGCAAATTGTTCGTGAGGAGGTACAGCGGGCATTAGGCTCTCCTCGGGAGGAACCAAAAAAATGCTACTATCGAAGAAATGGTAAAGGAGGAGATTGGAAGAACCCTGGCGCCAATCCCAAAGTCTAGGAGAAGTCCCCTTCAGAAGGAAAGACCCCGACAATTTTTAAATACTAGATATGAGGCCGAAACGATAAGACCGCACCCTGAACCTCGATACCCAAAACAAGGAGGAAGACGCGAGACCAATGATTGACGGACAACTTAAGGAAAGGCCAATCTGTTTCTACTGCGGGCGCCCAGGTCACGTCGTCCGCTATTGCCGCGACAGGAAGAGGCACAATAAGGAAAGGAGAAATGACTATTTCCAAAGAAAGCAAGACGCAATGGTATCCTACAACTCTCGAGCTGAATCTCAGGACCCTAATGACGAATCATCGAGGAAAACTTTCATTCGCTACCGAGCCCTACTTCATATCCCGGTCAAAACAGACAACATTTATCACCTGCTAGAAGATCTAGCTGGACGCCCCGCTATTAAAACTAGATGATAGACCATTTGGGAGGAGAGGCCGCAAAGTTATAAAATCCTCCCTTGCCGAGCACAGTAGAAATAAGAAAAAATTACATTGACGTAAATATAGACCTACCAAGCCCTCATGAAGAAGATATCTCAACTGAAGAAGACATCCACCGCAGACTACAGAAGAGATCTCTGGCCCTATTAATATATCCCGGAGAACTTTAAAGAAGCAATGGATAGTGGAGAAAGAAATGAATGGCACAAAGCAATGGAAGAAGAGCTCGGTGAGATAGAGAAACATAAAGTATGAACACTAGTACCAAGGGAAAATGGCATGAAAGTCATCAATAGTAAATGGGTCTACAGTACAAAGAAAACCTCAAGTGACAGCCAGGCTGCACTAAACTGGATACAATCTGACAAAATTACTTCACGAACAAAGCACATAAACCGAAAGTATTATTTTGGGAAAAAGGAATTTAAAAATGGAATCAAGCTGGAATACACTAAAAGTGAAGACATGGAGGCGGATATACTAACGAAGAGTCTACCTAAGGACAAACTACGGAAATGTGCAGATAGCCTTGGACTTGCTGATTAGGGCTTTCACACAGGGGAGCGTGTGTTGTATATATATTAATTAATTGTTACCACAGAGTGTGTGTAAACTCACAGGTAAATAGGCGCTAACCGAAACAAAAAAAGTTCCTTTGTTCAATATTAGTTTCCCTTTTATATTTTGTTCTCTCTCTTATAAACCAATAAATATAATGTTTAATTAATAATTATTGGAATCAGTTTCATTAAAAATTCTAAGCAAAGTCAACAATAAGGAGATAGTTGATCAACTATTAAATAAATACCATGTTTGGATGATCCGTATTTATGTAATCCCCCTAAGGTATCTATAGAAAAAATATGATATGGTTCTGTGGCTGTGGGTAATGATTGTAAGGGTCCATATATTGGTCTATTATCTCTCGATTCATCTATTTGACAGGTTTCACAATGCCTAATATAATTAACTATATCTTGTGTCATATTTGACCAATAATATTGTGGAAAAATAGTTTTTGTCATTTGTGTGGTGCCTATATGTCCAAATTGTGTATGCACTTTTTCTAACAAGTTTTCCCTAAGTTTAAGGCGTAAAATGAAAAAAATGAAAATCTTATTTACATAATGTACAAATGTTTTGAGCCGACTAACGGGGAAGAACAACAACGAGTTTTTATAGGGGAAGCATGACCTCTGGCGGTCGATTTAGCAGTATTCGTATCTATGAAATATATTTTTTTAGATAAAATAATATTTTAATATAACATTTTAAATAATACCTTTATATTACATACATATATGGACAAACTTAAGAGTGGTTTAGAAATAACTGTGTCGTTCTAAATTCTAAATCTAAATCCTTTCGTAGAACGGGAAGATGATTTATTTCTTAATATGCAGTTTGTTTGGTTAAAATAATTATTATTATTCTTATTCCTTATTGTTATTATGCTCTATTAATTCGTAGATAAATTCATTGATTATAATCATTATAATTTTATAATTAATAAAAAAATACTTAAAAAAAAGGTTTATTTAAATGCACTAAAAAGTAAAAAATAAAATATTTCTTCATCCTCTATCATTCAGCAATTAGATTTAAATGAGTCAAAATAAAAAAAGAAGGGACGAGCATATTAAGAGAAGAGGTAAATATTTAGTGTATTTATAAAAATCGGTAATCATTTGCTACATATTAAATCACATTAAGTTCAAAATTAATGATGATCGTCCCGCCGCTTCTATTTTTACTCATATAAATCTAATGGCTAAATCGTAGAAGATGAGAAATATTTTTTTAGTGCATTTGAATAAAAGCTTATTTAAAAATGTATTTTAAATTTATTAATTATTTCAGATTAGGTCAAAATATAAACTATATATTTAAACTATACTAGACGAATGACCCGGCTTCGCCCGAGAACTCCCCCGAGTGCAATTTCCTTGACATTGAAGGTACATCAATAATAAATAGTGGAAGTGCTATAGAATAGCAATACAGAAGTAACACATAAACCACAGGGTAAAAGTGTGCATGATGGCAAAAATTGTATTATATTAGTGTTTAGGTTTTGATTTAATTATTTTTTGCAATCCATTTAGTTGTTTCAAAATCCAGATATTTTAAATAGATGAGAGCTTTTCCACCCAACCCCCGAGGTACCCGCTCCAGCGCATTAATCCTTGAAATTGCCTGAATCGAATGAGTGACTGCGATGGACCTTGACTGCGATCCCCATCTTCTCAATAAGAATAAGAAAAAATAGGTTTATAAAAAAATTAATCCAAAAAACTGGCATGTAAATATTTTTCTGTAAAAAATAAATGAGCACATGGAAATTAGGCATGCATATGTGTTTGCTAATGACTTTGACTTCATTTCAAACTACTTTTTTAAAGAAATAAAAAAACAAAGGTCAGAACAAAAATTAATTAAAAATACGAAAGCCATTATTTACTTACAGTAACGTTAATTTTGTAAAGTTGTTTTTTTTTTTAATTGCATTGTGTCCACTTACCGTAACTTAGAGAGTAATATAAACTTCTCTCTCAATACTCAATACTTTTATATAAAAAAGTGCCACTCGTATAAAAAGATATTTAAAAAAAAGTACGCAAGCAACTTGAAAAGAAATGCAGAACGCTCATTGGTCGCTTAATTGGCCTCGTGTTGTTACTCGCCTCGTATATACTCCGCGTAAAAAAAAGTTCTTCAAATGAAAAAAAAAAAAAAAAAGAAATAGCCAAAAATACTAATCAAAATGTAGCCGAAAATTTTCCTCAGGTTTATAAAAAGCGACATGCAAAATTTGGTACCAATTGGTTCAGTAGTTTTTGAGTTTATCGCGAAACAGACTGATATTGACTTTTATATATAGAGAGATATATTAAAATATATATTTAAATATGAATATATAAATCTTAATATATATTACTGATATTTAAAATAGTTTTGATATACTGCTCTTCACCTTATCTACGAGACTGTCCGAATTTGCAGAAGTGAGATATCGATTTTTCCTGATCTAAATGTTTAACTTTCTTACAACAACCACTTTGTCTATAAATATTATGAACTATGGCGATTAATACATGTAAATTTGTAAATATTTAACTTTTAAGTTTCTTTTTTTTTCTTCTTGTAATAGGCGTAGATATTTCAATATCGCGCCTGGTTGATTAATTAAAAAAATTGAATTTATTTTTATATGTGAAAAAACAATAGAAAAAAATAAAAGTTAAGTGCGTCAGGTGTTGATATTAAAAATAAAGAAGGCATTTTCTGACCACGAGCACATGTGCTTTTTAGATAGCGCCATTTAGTGGAGCAAAAATAAACTAAACGTTTATTTAGCTTGCTCCATGATATTTGGCCAACCCGATTTCTTGATAAATCAACTTCACGCTGACGAGCGCAAACAGCGCGAAACGCGTTCGTGGATGGCTTTTCTTGATTTATCAAGAAATCGGGTTGGCCAAATATCACGGAGCAAGCTAAATAAACGTTTAGTTTATTTTTGCTCCACTAGATGGCGCTCTACCATCTAAAAAGCACATGTGCTTGTGGTCAGGAAATGCCTTCTTTATTTTTAATATTTTTATTTATGAAGGTATAAATGAAAAAAGTAATTGAAATTTTAACTTTTAATTTAAAACCCACAATTAGAAAACTTTGGTATATAAATACCTCAAATAGATTTTCAAACTGCATTAAAATGTATTGGTTATTTTACAGAGAATATATATACCAAAATACTCAGCTTATTTATTTATTTATTATCAGTTGCATATAAGACACGCAATATCCGATCTGGATAATTACGCCAGAAACTATTTACAATATATATATATATATATATATATATATATATATATGTAATAATGTGTTGAGATCCTTATCTGTGATTAGGGATCCTGTCGACTAGCTGTAATAATGTGTTGAGATCCTTATCTGTGATTAGGGATCCTGTCGACTCTCTGTAATAATGCGTTGGAGTTCTGGTTGACTCTTGTAGTACCTCGTCGACTCTCTGTAATAAGGTGATGTAACCGAGGGTCAAACCTGTAGTAACCGCGAGGGACAGTCAGGGCGTGGAGAGTTTTCCAGTACCTCTCTGCACCTTGTAGGATCTTTAACAGTTCTCACAGGGTACAGGCAGTCGTGGTCGAGGCAGAGTGGAAAACTGGGGAATGTCCACACACACAAAACGAAGCGACACAGTTGAAAGAAAGTTCCTTGAATAGATAAAAAGTCGAGCCAAAAGCAAGATGGAGATAGAAGATTCCTTACTGTTTTACATGGTGGATGGGTTGGTCCCTGGAGACGATAAGGGGTGACTTTGACCGGAAGGCTCACTGGACTGAACTCAACGGGCTGTTGCTACGCGGGCGTTTTTATACTACGCCTCCGACCAAGAGAATTGGGTCATACACGTGTCACACGTGTCTCTGTTACTCGAGAATGGCGCCTGGCTGTCGGCCCCCAATCTATCTTTAGAAGTTACTTTGTAAATCTCTCAATCTTGCTTTTAACTTAGTTTTTAATCTATTATATAGTTTTATTTATTCATCCTCAGAACATTACATATGGTGAAGCAAGGAGACATGTCAATTATGCATATAATTAGTTATAGTTTATAATTAGTTATATATACAACATGACAATCTTGTTATAAATATTATAATATATAGGGTTGTTGGTTTAAATTATCATAGATGGGCCCCGTGAGTGAAAGGGTTTATCCGGGTTTAAGCGGGTAAAGCCTCTCTAACACAGGTAAGTAATTAAAATTTCTTTTAATTAATTTAAACTGTGAGGGTAAAGGGCTATAACAAGATGTTTATTTGGCTATATCTGAAAATTGTAAAAATAAAACTTATGTTTAATTTAAAAGTTATGATATTCATTATAAAAGAGAACTGTAGATAAAACCTTTGTTTGCTAAAAAAAATAATGATGATAACAAATGATGTTCTAAAAGATTGTTGGCGGGCGTTGGAAAGGGTTAGGGGTTGAAGAATATGCAATTGTAAGTGTTGCACAGACAATCAAATACTGAGATCCAGGTGCAAAGCGAGGATATAGACTTGTGCGTCTTCCTAGGCAATGTTTCACCTGTGATCCTGTATAAGGTTACAGTGCTTTGTCACAATTGTAGGGTTATTGGGTTGAAAGTTGTTGAAGAAAAGATTTAATATGATTGAAAGGGGTGGTAGAGCCATGCGATAAGTAGAATTGTTGTATCGACAGTAGGTGGTCTGACTTGACTTGAAATCAAAGGTTGATTGTGGTCCGCTAGTGCTGAAAAAAAATTGAAAATTGAAAAAAGTGAACGCTTTGTGCATGCGTTGGTGATGTGCTCTGCGGATGATTGAAATAAACTTTTGAAACGTGTTCAGACCAAAAGTCGAGACTTGTACTTCTGGGGAACGGTGTTTTCAAAGAGTTTGTTGAATTACGAAATCAAAAGAAAAATTGTCAAGCAGTGCTGTCGTTTCTAGCAATGGCTGAAATAGGTAGTGAAAAAAGTATAGGGAAGTGATTAGTAAGTAGGATTATTGAAAAACGATTGTTGTATGCCCGGTGGTTGCTGATAAATAAACATTGTCATATAATAAAGTTACTTAAACAAAAATAAAATATGGTGAATAAAAAGATAGAAATATGATTGCTGATAACAACAGTATAAGGGGATAAGATCAAACATGTAATATATAAAAGACATAATAATGAATTAGTAAAATATAAAAGATATAATAATGAGAATTAGTAATATATAAAATATATAATAATGAATTAAAAATGATTATTGAAAGAATTAAATGTTTTGCCATACTAAATTAATATCATGAAAAATAAATTTGTTAAAATAAAGTTGTTAAAATAATGTTGGAATAAAAATTTGATTATATAATTGAAAAGTAAAAAAAAATAAAAATAAAAATAATTATTCAAGATTTTATACAAAAAATATAATATAATTAAAGGTTATTAATGATTAGATAAATGTTAAGTAGTAACAAATGAAGCAAAAAATGTCTCTTTTGAAGAAAAGTTAAAAGAAAACAAAAAATATTCGTTCCTGAAAAAAAGAACATACTTACACACAATGTCTATGTGTAGGTGCAATATTATTAATGTCTTTAGTTCGGCCTACGGGGAGGCAATGTGATCCTATGTCGCTTTGGTCTGGTCTGAGAAGTTGGTCTATGCCAGATCTTCCCGATTATATTATGTGAGACCAGACGGGGAGCGATCTTGATCCCTAAAAATGATGTCAGTGTCTTGGAAGATGGGGACTTTGGGTACATGAAGTGTGTAGTGCATGTCTTAGGCGCTAAAAAGATTGCAGAGCGTTTTATGCTTGTTGGTCTGCAAAATTTTTAGGTGAGCCTACCCAAACGCCGGCTTGTTACGCTTGGGAAAAAATCATTTAAACTATTAATTTAACAGATCTTTTTTCCATGTAACATTGCGTTACCTATGGAGAAATGAGAGGTTAAATTCTTTTTTATTCCTAACGAATGAGCCGGTAATGTTGTGTTTGTTCGTATTAAAAACGTACCCAAAAGTCATATAATTGAATGATTGACAGTGAAGAGTGTTGAAGATTGTAACATTGTCGTGGCGATGGGTGCCATTTTGGGGATTTAATTGTCTTTTTACGATGGTATAATATGGCGTTTCATATGGTGTCATTTAAAGGATCGACAACCTTATAAAAATAAGATTTGCTATAAAAGGAATTTTATATAACTTTCCTATCCGTTTTAATCTGGTAGGTTATTTGGACACGAAAATCTAGCATTCTGCTGTGCCAAAGATACAGGCCTACTGCAATTGGAGGTGTCATGTTAACCTGACGCCGCTGCAACTGGTGTCCATTTCAGCTGGGTTGTTTGTTTTTGCTGGCGGTGCGATGAGTCATTCTGCTGGCTATGGGTAAATCTCTCTGCCTGACCTAATTGAAAATACTGGGATTTAAATGTAAAAAAGGCTGTGAGCTTGTAGGCGGTATAATTCGGAATAATTGTGTTTCAAAGATATCTGGAGTCAATTGATTGAATTCAATGAAATATACATCTTGAGGCAATCGCTGTGGGTGTTGAACGAATCGGGGCTGTGGCGGTGTTATGTACAACACATCCTCTGTGTAATATTTTAATTTATTGACATGTATGGTGTCACTATCTCTATTGAGGGGCTGATTTGGGCGATCTATTCGAACGACATTGGGTGAAATTATTTCAATTATTTTGTGGGGTCCAGTAAAATATGGTGCTAATTTACCTGTGTCGGGATGTCTGTAATTTTTTACCAAAACAAGATCATTCTCTTCGAAATGTGGTGTTCTGTGCTGCTTATCAAATGTTTCTTTATCTTTTTTATGTTTATTTTGAGTACGAGAGCTTGCTATCTCTCGAGCTATATTTATCTCGGGATATGGGTTAAGATGAGTTCTTAGATCTGGGGGGATAACATTGAACATTAAGTAGGTAGGTGGAAAACTTGTGACAGAATGGGGTGTGTTATTGTACGTCTGAGTGACGCGTTCAACTAGTTGAGTCCAGGAAGCTTTCGGATTTTCTAGATAAGCTAGTCTGAGCTTGCCTGTAATGGTCGCATTTAAGCGTTCTATTAAACCGTTTGCTTGTGGATTATTGCTGGTAGTTAGTAGAGGTTGTATACCATGCATTATTAGAAATTTACGGAATTTTTCTGAGGTAAAAGCGGGCGCTCTGTCAGATAACAGACGTTTTGGAGATCCTTGCTGTAGTACAGTCTTGAGGGTTTGAATGTACGTAAGGGTACTGGTGGACTTCGATGGAAAGGTCCAAGCATATCGCGTTAAATGATCCACTATTACGTGTAGATAGGTCTTGGAGTGTCCATATTTCGAAAATCCAGCTATGGTATCTATAGAGATTAAGTCGAATGGTTGTTGAGGTGGTGGAATTTGTCCGAGGGCACCATAGGGTTTACCTTTGGGTCTTTTAATGATTTGGCAGGTGTGACACGACCTGACAAACTTTTCTATAGATTTAGAGATACCTTTCCAGTAGTACTGGGTAGTAATTATGCGGGTCATCTGAGAGATGCCTGGGTGGTTATATTCTTGGTGAACTTTGTTCATGAGAGTATGTTGCAGGGTTTCGGGAATTATTATTTTAGTTACACCTTTTCGGGTAATGGTATGTAAGCCGTTTGTATCAATGTTGAAGGGGGATGTTGTTGGTTGATGCTGTTTTATAATATCAGTACTGATAAATCCTACAAAGGGGTTTCTTGAGAGTAAATCTGCCTCATACTGTTGACTGCCTTTGATGTAGTGTATTTCGTAATTATAGGTAGATAGTCTCAGGCTCCATCTAAATAGTCGGCCTGACGGATTTTTTATAGTTTTAAGCCATTGTAAAGCTTGGTGGTCTGTGTATATGGTGAATTTTATACCGGTGAGGTATATTCGGAATTTGTCTACACTTTCGACGATGGCGAGGCACTCCAGTTCGGAAACGGTGTAGTTTCTCTCATGTGCCCTAAGGGCGCGGCTGAAATATTGTACAGGATGTACTTGTCCGTCTGGGTGTACCTGTTTGAGTATGCCGGCAATCCCTTGGGTGGATGCGTCGCAATAAAGGCGGCATGGTAAACCGACTTGATACAAGTGTAGTACTGGTTTACTGGTTAAACTCTCTTTGAGAGTGGTGAAAGCTTGTTGACAGTCTGGGTTCCAATTCCATTTTACATCCTTTTTAAGTAGTTTATTTAAAGGTGCTCGTAAGCGGGCATAATCTGCTATAAACTTATTATAAACGTTTACTGCTCCTAAAATGATTGTAGTGTTTTTTGATCAGTAGGTGGTTTTATGGCATTTATAGTATCAAGGTTGCGCGTCTGTGGTGCATAAGTACCTGCGGTAACAGTGTATCCTAAGAAATCTATATTTGTTTTAAAAAATGAACATTTATTATAATTAAGTTTGATGTTTTCGTGTTGACACACTGTTAGAAATTGTTGTAGGTGTTGTAGATGATCCTCTAAGGTGTCAGAAAAAATAATGAAATCGTCGAAGTAATGGGTAACAAAATTTAGTTTATATTTTTGCATGACCTGGTTTATGGCACGATGGTATATCTGTGGTGAATTTTTAAATCCGTAAGGAAGTCTACAAAATTCGTACTGACTATCTAACGTCACGAAAGCTAGTAGATTACGTGAGTTAGGTTCTATTTCCACTTGCCAATATGCGGATGCGGATGCTACAGAAGAGTAGTATTTGGCTTTTGACAATTTGTCAAGAATGGTTTCTATTAAAGGTAAAGGATGTACGTCTGGAGCGATGATTTCATTAAGTTTTCTGTAATCAATACAGAAACGTTTCGTTTGGTCACGTTTGGTAACAAGCGTTATGGGACTGGCATAAGGTGAAACTGACGGGGCAATGATTCCATATTGGAGCATTTGTTCTATTTGGGTTTGTATTTCTTGTTGGTCGTGTAGTGGCACTCTATATGGGCGTAATGCTATTATTTTATCTGTGGTGGTATTGATCTTTACCGGTGGTATGTTCAATTTGGGCGCATTGTATTTATTAGTAGAGAACACTTGCGAGAATTCATATAGAATTCGGTGGAGTTCGTGTGGACAATGTTCTAACTGAGGTGCCGCATTAGAAGGTATAGAAATCTCAATATCATGGGTAGGAGATATAGGGGGTGAACATATAATTGGAGTAGAGTCCGCCACGTGTAAACAGGACTGGTGCGAGGGGAAAGTGGTAAACATATCCGTTTCCCTCGGTTGAGTGGGACATAAATCCTGTTTGCACTTGGTGAACTTATAGACATTCGTTGGGAGAGCATCATTATTTTGATAAATTTGGAGATTATTAAAATCTATAATTAATTTAAATATTTTAAGGGTATTAATAGATAAAATACCAAAAGGTAGTGAAGCTTCTACTATAAAAAATTTTAGTTTTTGGGTGAGGTTACCGATTTTAAGTTTTAAAAAAATATATCCAAGGGTATTTACATTGTGTGCTATTGCATTTATAGTTAAACTGTACTGATGGATAATAATTTTATATGGTAATCTATTTTCTATGGTTCTTAAAATATCTAAGTTAAGTAGGTTTATAGATGCTCCCGTGTCTATTAAAAAGGGCAAGTTTAAATTTGGTGACAATTCAGTCCATATTATTAATTGTTCAACGAAAATAAGTTTCAGGTTTTCCTACCGTTGAGCTGCTCGCGGGGCTTGCAGAGTCGTCTGGGCTTGCAGCTTGGACTTGGGGAACATGGCTCGGAGGTTGGACCTTGGGCTTGGTGTGGGTACCACGTTTTGGTACAGTGGTTGTGTGTGGTCGGGCGCTGTAGACTGGGCGTGTTTGGTCCCGTGGGAACCGTTGTTCACACTGGGAGTGCCAGTGCATGGCATTGCAATACTTGCAAGGCGAGGGGGGAGGTGTAACTGGGTATGTTACACGTGATGGCCGCTGGCTGTTGTACCGCGGTGGTGGGTTGTGGTAGGTGGGGTGTGGAGCCTTGTCTACTTGGCGCTGGTTCACTGCACTGGTGGCACACTGAGTTATTCTTGACACTAGGTCGAACCATTCCTTAATGGTGTTTGGCTGCACAGTTGCGACTAATCGCTGGTCTGCGACGGGTAGTCCGTCGGTCAGAGATTCAATTAAAATGTCGGCGGGTAGGTCGAGTTTCATACCCATAACAGTTTTGTTTTGGTAGTAGTCTTCTAGGGACATTTGTGATGTCAATTTGATTGCCAAAAAGCGTGCAAACGACGCTTCTGTCGTTACTGGGAATAAGTCTATTAGTCTCTGGCGGGCTTCAATATAATATAACCTATCTAACCGTAGGCTTCGGAAATATTGGAGGGGCTTACCTTGTAGGTAGCAGGGTAATTTGCGTAGGCGATCTGTGTAGGTCAGTTCAGTTCGGTCTGCTTGGGCATCGAAGTTGTCGAAAAAGCTTTGGGCTTCAAAAGTACCATCGTATGGACTTACGTCTATCTCCCTAGGAGATCGGGCTACCAGTAACTTACTCAGGGCATCGGCGATCTGTGTCAGTGGGTCTGCGGAGGTATCTTGGGGCGGCGACGTTTCCTCCTCTTCCAATGTCGTCTCTTGTTTGGGGATAGTTTGTTCGGCTGTATCGTTGGACGGGTTGGTTTGCTCCTCCATCTTGCTTCTTGGCTCTTTTCTATCTGGACAGTCTTTACCTTCTTCGTTGTGGTCTCCTTCGTTGTGGTAATCCTGTCGACTAGCTGTAATAATGTGTTGAGATCCTTATCTGTGATTAGGGATCCTGTCGACTAGCTGTAATAATGTGTTGAGATCCTTATCTGTGATTAGGGATCCTGTCGACTCTCTGTAATAATGCGTTGGAGTTCTGGTTGACTCTTGTAGTACCTCGTCGACTCTCTGTAATAAGGTGATGTAACCGAGGGTCAAACCTGTAGTAACCGCGAGGGACAGTCAGGGCGTGGAGAGTTTTCCAGTACCTCTCTGCACCTTGTAGGATCTTTAACAGTTCTCACAGGGTACAGGCAGTCGTGGTCGAGGCAGAGTGGAAAACTGGGGAATGTCCACACACACAAAACGAAGCGACACAGTTGAAAGAAAGTTCCTTGAATAGATAAAAAGTCGAGCCAAAAGCAAGATGGAGATAGAAGATTCCTTACTGTTTTACATGGTGGATGGGTTGGTCCCTGGAGACGATAAGGGGTGACGTTGACCGGAAGGCTCACTGGACTGAACTCAACTGGCTGTTGCTACGCGGGCGTTTTTATACTACGCCTCCGACCAAGAGAATTGGGTCATACACGTGTCACACGTGTCTCTGTTACTCGAGAATGGCGCCTGGCTGTCGGCTCCCAATCTATCTTTAGAAGTTACTTTGTAAATATCTCAATCTTGCTTTTAACTTAGTTTTTAATCTATTATATAGTTTTATTTATTCATCCTCAGAACATTACATATGGTGAAGCAAGGAGACATGTCAATTATGCATATAATTAGTTATAGTTTATAATTAGTTCTATATACAACATGACAATCTTGTTATAAATATTATAATATATAGGGTTGTTGGTTTAAATTATCATATATATAATTCATATTGTAGTAGAGTAGGTAACAGAATTATCAAAAATAAAATAAACAATTAAGAAAAAGAGCATTGAATAAACATATACATTAAACAAATAAGTAACAGCATAAGCAGGAAGAAGATACGGCAATGTAGTTATTTACAATATGTTGAACAATGATGGAAGTTGATTTAATAAATTATCTTAAATAATTCGTATCGCGGAAAGATAAATTTGATTAAGTTGGGCTATTTACAAAGAGTTATATTATAAAGTAACTAATTATTTACATTACATTTAATTTGCTCAATTTTCCCTTGAGTGACTGCTGTTGGTGGTCGACCTGAACGAGGTTTATCTTCAAGGTTGGTTTTTCCAAATTTAAATTCATTACGCCGATTAAAAACTGTTCTAATAGAAGGAGATTTATCTCCTAAAGCTTTCATTAATCTTTAATGGGATTCTTTTAAACGTTTATAATTATAAAAGATCATGGCGCGTAAACTTTCTCTAGTCAACTCCATTGTGTCTGATGCAATGTTTAGAAATTGCCGCTGCCGCTGTTGACAAAGTTTCGCGCTCTATGAGTCACTGTTGTTACTACTCTATGAAAATGTTTATGTTAAGTAAATAATGCATGTAGATTTTAATGGTATAATTTTAAAAAAATATTTTAATTATTTAATATTGATTGCAAAAGCCTTTGGAGTAACCCTGTTATAATCCAGTAATATGTTTCTAATATCATCTTGCATGTATTTATATTCAATATGTCTAAATATGAATGCCAACGTACTTGTCAACATAATATATATATGTAAAATATTTAAGAGGCTTAGAAGGGACGTCCCTCTAGATCCGTTCATAGGCGGAATAATATTCTAGTTTTTAATATACTGCTAGACCACGCAGAAGTCTGGTATCCTATAGACTATTTAAATCCTGCTAACAAAGCATTTGTACAAAAATAGGTGATACGGTTTAGACTAGAGAATAGAATTCGTATATTTCCTATTAAACGGAAAAAATAGGTGAATGGTTTCTATAGCACAGGAGCGGCTAGCATTTTATAAAAATGTGGTCGGAATGATAGAGAATATACTTTTTAAAAACTTTTATTTAACTTGGTTCATGTTTATTCTCATATATTTTAATTAAATATATATATATATATATAATTAAGTATAAAATAATATTTTAAAAATATATTGTCGTGTTTTTCGCCTCGGTCCTTCGCATCGATGCCGCTTCTTCCGCTGCGTATACCTACCCTGGCTCCGCTGCTTCACCTCTACTTTGCTGACTGCCCTAACCCCCTTCTGAGAACCTCCACTCACACGGATCTCCTTTCCCTCTGGCAGTATCTCTCGACCGTACCACTGTGGGAAGACACGAGAGACTTACCAGAAGAGTAGCTACTGTGATGTTGGAAAGGGAGCAACAACAGCAGCTGTATCCGCGGACAAGTCTACTCACCAACCTTTATTGTAAATCTTCACATTACGCTAGATCTTGAATTAAAATTGACACATATATTTACAGTAATTTAAATTCCACAACCAATGTAAAGAGGTATTTACAATTATAAGTCCCAGGAAACAGGACCACAGCATTAGGCCATCCCCACACAAAGCGCCACCTATCGGAGGAGGTTGTAACTGTTTTTATCGCAACACCGCCTCCCCCTTAAACCAGATCGTCACGATTAGGTCCAATTAGTCTCCTTGGTAGCATTCTAGTATTTTTTTATTTATCATTTTCACCCTTGATTTGGAACTTAGCTGGACACGGTAGACTAAGTCATTGATCTTTTTTATGATCTTGTTTGTCTCTTCCCATATTGGAATCAACTTTGGGGATAGTCCTTTCTTTCTTCAGGGATTAAACAGCCATACCAAATCATTTTCTCTAAATCTTTCGTAGTTCGCCCTTTAGAGAGTCTTCATCCGGTGACTTGCCGTGCGGATCTTGGCCTTAACCAATTCATGAGTCTCCAACAGAATACTCTCGAATTGTTTACATGATCAGTCACCTCTGCCGGTGGCTCCCCAGGCCTGCAGAACTCCAAATCACATGAAAGTCCTAATTGTCTTCCAAACATTATCTTGGCCAGTGTTTCCCCAGTTGTCTCGTGAATGGCGGTTCGGTACTTCATAAGAAATGGCGGCAGTCTTACGTCCCATTCCTTGAGGTTACTTGACCTTCATGTTTATCAATTCTCTCACAATGCTTGCAGTCGCCACAAGGTCTTCTGGAGAGCATCTGCATTGTTATGTTTCCTTCCAGTCCGGTGTTTGATCTGGAAATGGTATTGCCGTAATTTGTCAAGCCACCTCGCCACTTGGCCCTCAGGAACATCTGCCTATGAAGGTATTTATGGAAATGCTCCAATGCTTTTATAATATCCAAAAGCTACTTCCGTGTGGCACAGTAATTCCGCTTCGCTTTAGCCAGTAACCGATTTATGATTTCAATAACTTGTTCATCCCACTTCTGACACCATTTGCGCGTATTTCTCCTCTGGTCCTTAGCGACGACGCCGCTCCTTCCGCCGTGGATCACCTATCCTGGCTCTGCTACTTCACCTCTGCAGCTCTACCCGCAAACTGCCCTGAAACCCCTCTGGAACCACCACTCACGCGGATCTCCTTTCCCTCTGGCAGTATCTCTCGACCTTACCACTGGTAGGGGGAAACGAGATACTTACCAGAAGAGTAGCTACTGTGATATTGGATAGAGAGTAATAACAGCAGCAGTAACCGTGAACAAGTCTACTCGTCAACCTATATTATAAACTTTCATATTACACTAGAACTCGAATAACTCTTTTGGCGGAGGTTATAACTATTCCTATCGCAACAATACTTCCAGAGCACGTAGAAATCTAAATTTTGTACACTTCTTAGAACCTGATAAAAATGCAAGTTATAAATTTTCAGACTTCTGGGTTGGCAGTGCGGCCGAGATCAGATAAATTTCTAAATTGCCTCTTAAATTTTGTAATTTAATTTTAATTTTTCCAGACCTTTTACCTTCAACTACTTAATCAATTGAATAATCAAAATTCACACATATAAATTATATATATATATATATATATATATATAGATGGAAAATTTGATGGCGTCAGGTTTTGACGTTTATTTTGACGGGAGAGGCGCCCATTGCTTCTGTGGATATATATATATATATATATATGTGATGATTTAAGACCATGGAATTGTTGTAAATAGTCTAGATATCTACTACCACATGTTCCACCCCTTGACTGTATATAACTTCTTATGTACTGCACATAGAAAGCCTCAACTAACATCAATCTGTACCGCGTAAGAATCTAATAAAGTATAACAACTGTACAGATAGAAGGAATGGAGACTAACAGGAGAAAATTAAGGTTAAAACTAATCAGGCTAAGGACAGAAGTCGAAGCAAGGCCTAGCAAAAGAGGCTTAAAACTAGCCCAACTATAAATAATTTACAAGACAATATTTCCTGGGCAAGACCGGACGTATCTTGTGACCGCGGAAACCATAAAAGTCGAGTAACGCCCCGTATTTCCGGAACAAGACCGGACGTATCTTCCGTCAAAGGCAGTAGCAAAGACCAATCAGAAGACATCACCTAAATAGGTCAACCAATAGAAAAAGGCCATGTGACACCTTTCGACCAATGGGAAAGAAGACAGGTCTTGGTGTTAAATCGAGAAGCAAGAATAGTTAGTATACGCTTGGCTCTCAACAAGGTAACACTTGCTCTAAAGATCTCCCTCTCTCCTCATCCCATTCCTTCTTGACGTCAGACGCTTTTAGTGGAATCTCTGTTTGTTTATTTCACCTTTGGCCCAGCTGTGTCGCCTTCCACCACGACTGCACGGTAGAGTTGACATCGAGGGTCGTCTAGCATCAGGTAACACTGGTCCCAGAGGTCCCAAGATATCACAGACTCCCCCGTCCGAAGAGTCGACAGGATAGTGGACGCCAAGGTACAAGTAAGCAAGTAGACCACTGTCTGTACAGAAAGATGGAACAGGGAAGAGAGGAGGATTCAAAGGAGCCCATGAAGACCGATCCCGACTACGAAAGTGGCGAAAACCCCACTTTTCCGAAGAAAGAAACCACCCTCGGTAGGACGCAGGAAATCGTCCCCAGCCAGGAAGACGTCACGCCCCCGCCGCCGGTGTCAGATGTCCTGGGGAGGTCGACGACGACGCTACATCAGCTTTCTGCCGTGACCGGACATCGCGAGAGGTGGAATCGCTACGATGGTTCGTACGAGGCGCAGAGCTTCTTCACCAACAACGACGCCCAAGCAGATCGGGCCCAACTACAATACTCTACAAGACTGAGAAAGCCAGCAAACTGCCTGCAAGCACCCCTCCGAGGTACCAACACGCGAGCGTATGTTACCTGCTCCCCCGACCATCTCTAAACCACGAGCCCAGCGCAAACAATGAACTCTGACTGTCCCAAGAATCCTCCAACCACGGCACAAGACCAGGACTGTCCCGACATACAAGACAGCACAACAGTAGGTTCCTCCATCTATAATTTTTATTGAACAATTTCTCGTTCGAACTGAACTGTCCAATAATGTAAACCTACCTCTACTACTTGATACAGAAGCATCTATCGATATAATTAGTCGGAATACTTTTAAAATAATAGAAACCAATTTGCAAAAGAAAATACCTGTTCACCCATTTAACTTAACTATTAATGCCATAGCTAACAATATTTTCACCATAGGTTATATTTTTTTAAACGTGAAAATAGGTATCATAACGCGGAATCTAAAATTCCATATCATCGATACACCCTTGCCTTTTATCATATTATCCCTTAACTCCATAAAAAGATTTCTACTAATTATAAACTGTTCTCAGCTACTCCTGTATCAATATAATGTACCTCTACCAACTACCTTGTACAAATTCACTTCGTGCAAGCAACACGTGTCCCATGGACAGGTTAATACAACTGTCCCATTTACTAAATTTTCCCCTCCTGGAACGGGTTGCTCACACGTGGTGAACTCCAACACTCTTATTTAACCTCATTATAATGTTCCTAATCCCATTTTCAACGCCCCTATGTCCTTTTCTTTCATAGCTTTAGACAGAAATAACCTAAGTCACAGCCTTCCAAAACTATTCCAATCGTTAAATTCCCACATAACTACACTCCTTCCTTTTACATGCATAGTTAATCAGCGACAAATCTCTCTCAACAAAATAAACAACTCCCTCTCTCATCACTTCCTCCAATTGGCAACAAATTTTTAGTGCGCGACTTCACACCCAAATCTAATTTCGAGCCACACAAGCTTTATTACGTCGCCCTACTAAACACACACACAAAAAAAATAATTTTTTCACATTAAACGTGTCATATCCACTAACAATATAAAAATTCTCGATATGTTCGTACAACCAGCACCCATGACGTTAGTAAATTTGTTATTCTTAGTAAAACAGATTAGATTTTGTACAAAACAAAGACTTCACGTGACACCTTTTCATTTACAATTTTTTTCGCTTCGTGTCACAGAGCTACGCCACAAAACTCTTTCACTTCTCAGGCCAAAGACGCCTTCATCACGCCTGTGACACATTTACCCACACATTGTTCACGTCGATAGTCGCAATTTCATTCAATTCTAACCCGATATCATTGAATAACATTTTTACTAGGTCCGCCAAAAACCATTCGATTTAATATCAATAGATACAATAACCGGATTTTCGAAATACAAACACAAATCGAACAAATGCTTGAACACACAGGATAATTACAACTTCTGTATCTCCCTATGTCAATCCCATAACGCTTGACACCAAACGTGACAAATCAAACGCTTTTGTGTTTACAATTATAGAAATAATATCTCCGAACGTAGTCCGAATTAACAGACCCAATCGACCCCTAAATAAAAAAGATGTCACGAATACATAGCCATCAGAAAACCAGGCAAGAACCGCGTTTACAAAGGTGGGAGACAACCAGCAAGCAAGCTGCCCCCACAAAGGGCCTCTGACCCAAATAAATATGCCCGCCAGCGCCGGAACTCGCTAATAATAAATTCGAGGGGAGATGAGCAAACAAACAGCCGACATCTTGTTACGACCCGTCGCCACCCCGATGTCACTCTAATGGATTTTCGCTACCTATTAAATTAAATATTAGTGCGTGCCTTTTATTTTTAATCTACGCCGATATCCCGTTTAGCTACTAAAACTTGATTAACACGTTATTTTACATTTACTAACAAATCTGTTCACTAACATTCCCTCGCCCTCGATTAACTTGTCCACTTAACATCGACACTTAGAACCAAGGACAACATTTTACCTAAAAATCACACACACCCACACATGTTTAAAAAAAAAAAAAAAAAAAACGACAACAACAACCCTTTATCGGTTAGAATAGATCGCCGTGTCTCTCCTGCACACACAGAATAAATGCCGCTTTAGGAAGAATCACGTTTTCACCTGAACGTGGCGCAGGGAACAAAAAATCGACAACATTAGGACTCAGTTAGTTTCACAGTTAGAAACAATGTGATCCACGAGTCACGTCAAACATAAAACAAATTCGATAAGTTAGAAAAACTTAGGCCAACAAGACCAAAGATATCGCGATCGAGGACAATTTAAAGCTCTCTCCACCCATCCTAAAAAACAGGAACATTACGTTTGGCCTACAACTTTCCATTCTTTCACGATATATAATTTCTATGTTTAATCTTACTTGCTCTTCTTTCTCGATGAACATTTTTTAAAATTTTTCATTTTAATATTCTTTATATAATCATTATCTAGCTCTTATAATTGTTTTTTTTTTGTTGTTTTACGTCAACCAATCAGTTTAGATTATTGTCGTTTTATTTTATTTTTCTTTACCAAAACTTATTTACTTTTGCTTTATGACTCTATTCTATAATCAACTTTATATTTTATCTTTCATATCTAATAATCTCAAGTTAATATTTCATGTTTATATCACTAATTTGTATTTTGTCATTTTATATTTTCTCTCACTTTATAAATTAGATGTTATTTACATTGTTTCATCTTCCGCTACCATGTCAATGCTATCGAGTATATTATTGCTCATTATTAATTCTCATTTAATATTTTCACTTTCTATTTCCCCTTATATACTGCTGTAGTGTGTTAATCTTTGTATCATATCATCACTATTTTTACTTTTTTTTTAAAAGATTACTTTGCATTTAACTTCGCAATTCTATTTTCGATTTTTTAAATCCTTTAACGCTATATGCAAAGCCTTAATTTCGCAATTTCACATCTCAATCAAACTAAAAATCATGATTAAAAACAGGGCAATCTTCAATAACCTCTTAAACAACCACTTTAAAGGTTACTTCTTAATAAATACTAACCCTTTTCCGCAGGAACTTTTAACTCCTTCGCAGGCTAGACTTGACCTACTTTGATTTCGTAATTAACAATCTTGACACACCGTCCCCCAGAATTACCTTATCCCAACTTCTGGCTTGGATACGTGCAAATTGTATTTTTTTTTATATATTCCAGGGCACTCTCATGCCACACGCTGGCACATCTTTTTTTTATTTTACTCTTTTTCTCGCTAAGCCCCTGACGACTCTAATTAAAACTTTGATTTCTGGTCACTGATCTTCGCCCTCATTTATCCTGCATGCGTACGTCTTAACGACTAATTACTAAAACCCATAACAATCCCCCTTATCTTACTTTTCGATTGTGGTACTGTAACTTTATTTCGGACCTTAAATTTACATGTGAAACATGGCCTAGGTTTTCCGCGCCGTGCACATTAAATGGTTTGGGACTTGAGTCAAAGTGACATTGCCTCAACCAAGTAATAACTAACCCCTCAACCCTTTCTAACGCCCATCACGAAGAGATCATGATTGTCCCATCCAATCGTTTTTATTTTCACCTATAATCATTATATGTTCTCTATTAAATATTTTATTCATATTTTTATTTTTACTTGTATGTTTAGTATTAGTTGTTTATGCTTTATTATCTCTTATGGATATACAGAAATCAACCCCATGTTATATACCAACTCATTTCAATTAATTTTTAAAAATTACTTCCTTAATAACAGTCTTCCTATTCCGCTCTCTTAAATCCCTCCATATGAACCCTCTCACATCCGGGGCCATCTGTGATGATTTAAGACCATGGAATTGTTGTAAATAGTCTAGATATCTACTACCACATGTTCCACCCCTTGACTGTATATAACTTCTTATGTACTGCACATAGAAAGCCTCAACTAACATCAATCTGTACCGCGTAAGAATCTAATAAAGTATAACAACTGTACAAATAGAAGGAATGGAGACTAACAGGAGAAAATTAAGGTTAAAACTAATCAGGCTTAGGACAGAAGTCGAAGCAAGGCCTAGCAAAAGAGGCTTAAAACTAGCCCAACTATAAATAATTTACAAGACAATATTTCCTGGGCAAGACCGGACGTATCTTGTGACCGCGGAAACCATAAAAGTCGAGTAACGCCCCGTATTTCCGGAACAAGACCGGACGTATCTTCCGTCAAAGGCAGTAGCAAAGACCAATCAGAAGACATCACCTAAATAGGTCAACCAATAGAAAAAGGCCATGTGACACCTTTCGACCAATGGGAAAGAAGACAGGTCTTGGTGTTAAATCGAGAAGCAAGAATAGTTAGTATACGCTTGGCTCTCAACAAGGTAACACTTGCTCTAAAGATCTTCCTCTCTCCTCATCCCATTCCTTCTTGACGTCAGACGCTTTTAGTGGAATCTCTGTTTGTTTATTTCACCTTTGGCCCAGCTGTGTCGCCTTCCACCACGACTGCACGGTAGAGTTGACATCGAGGGTCGTCTAGCATCAGGTAACACTGGTCCCAGAGGTCCCAAGATATCACATATATATATATATATATGCTTGAAAATAGAGCAATCCATATATTACAATATTTAAAAATGCCTATTTTGGATCATAAATTTTTATTTCCGATATTTCGTCAGGCAACTCGCCAGGCATCAAGACCATATACCAGACACCATCCAACTTGAAAACACTTCTCCGCCATCCCGATACCAAACATAACACAAACAACAGTCAAAAATCCAACCTCATCTACAGAATCCCGTGCCGATCTTGCCCAGCTACATACATAGGAGAGACAGGAAAAACTCTGGAAGAAAGAACCAATCAACACCGGACAGCCCTTAAAAACTATAGCCCTCTTTCCCTTTCAGTAGACCACGCACTGAAACAGGACCACATACCAAATTTCGACTCAACAGAAATAGTATATCAAAATATCAAGGATAAACATTCAAGACTTTTTCTAGAAAGCTGGAGCTCAATAGAAGATAAAAACAGTATCAACCGAAAAATAGACATTCCTCAACTATACTTACAATTTAAAACCACATAGCCCACTACTATACACGTATATATGTATATATATGGTAAATTGCTGATTTTCAATTCGTTTATTTTAAATGTATATATTTACTTAATTCTCTATATATTAATGTTTTACATATTATATTATTATTAATAATTATATTCATAGAGGCATGCATATTGTAGATTCTAGATATTTAAATTTTATAGCGGTTGTATATACTCGCGAAATGATACGCGAGCTTCTCTAAAGCGATTTTGTTCCCAGAGGAAGTTTGGCGAGTTGCCTGACGAAATATCGGAAATAAAAACTTTATGATCCAAAATAGGCATTTTTAAATATTGTAATATATGGATTGCTCTATTTTCAAGCATATATATATATATATATTTATATAATTTATATGTGTGAATTTTGATTATTCAATTGATTAAGTAGTTGAAGGTAAAAGGTCTGGAAAAATTAAAATTAAATTACAAAATTTAAGAGGCAATTTAGAAATTTATCTGATCTCGGCCGCACTGACAACCCAGAAGTCTGAAAATATATAACTTGCATTTTTATCAGGTTCTAAGAAAATATCCGAAATAAAAACTTTATGATCCAAAATAGGCATTTTTAAATATATATATATATTATATAATCTAAAAACTCAAATATTTCTATATATTAAAATATATTTTTTTATTTTATTCATTGATGATATTACTTTGTTATCATCGTTTTTAGATAGACTTTCAGTTTAGTTATATAGTTTTGTTGTAAATATGCGTAGTTAACATATCAATCCTTTTAAATCACTAATATAGGATTAAATTTATAAATTCTATATAATGTGAAAATAACTAATGTGTAATCTTTCCTCAAGTAATTGAAAATAAAAGCTACTTGACGGTAAATAATTATCTTTTTTTTTATCACGACTGCACCTCAACCCTTTATCTTATCGATCATTTGTCTTATCAAGCCTTATCTAACAACAACAAAATATTCTTAACAATAAGTCGACAGGATTACCTGAATTTTCAACCTAATTGCTCTATAAATTATTCAAATTTCATAAAACTATTTTTACAAAATGTCTCGCAAACAAAGGAATGTAAAATATGCCATGACGCCAAATCCAAGTACTATAGAAATAACGAAATTTAATGGTCAAAATTTACACATAATATCTTGGCTCAAATTATTTAACAAAAAATGTTTACTGAAGCATCTTGATGAAGATTTTAAACAAAATAATATATCAAATTATCTCGAGGGTGAAGCTTTCAATTATTATATAGAAGAATTACAAGATATAGATAATTGGGGGGAAATTGAACAAAAATTAACATCATATTTCACAATTGAAGATTCAAATTCATTCAGTAGGTTTCTAAATTTAAAATATAATGATAAAGATGATTTGGAACAATATTTTAAAGAAAATCTGCTTTAGCCAAAAAACTAAACCTAGAAAAAACACTTTTATTAGAAGCACTAACAGATGTAATGCCAAGTCACCTCAAAAATATCTAATAGCGGCAAGAGTACAAGAACCTTCAGACTGGTATAAAATCACAACCCAATTAAAATCATCAACAAATAAAGAAGAAGAACCCCAACAACCCTCTACCAGTACAAGCACTCCAGTAAAAAAATTTAACTTCAACTCCTCCCTAGCTCATCAATACCAGCCTTTTCCCAGGACAGCAGCAGCAGCTCACCACCAGCAAGAACTGTAAGAGAATTAGAGGCTGGATCTCAGAAAAGATTGTTTAATTATCAATTATATTATATTAAGATGACAAGAAACAAAGAGAGTCAAACAAAAGGTAAGCGTAAGGGCAAAGAACAAAGGCTAACACTGAAGCCTATATACAGGTACAGCCGGCGGTTGGTGGCGTCAGGTCACGTGATGTCTGGGGGAAGTGGCGGTTGCTAAGCGACAGCCGACGTGCGAGTTATTCCTCTAACACTCCCATCAACGAGCACTCCGTTGTTTCAAACAGTCCAATTTGGCTCCTTAGTATTTTATACCTTTCTGGAGGTAGAGCTTTCGTAAATATGTCTGCAGCTTGATCATTGGAGCAGACATAAAGTAGGTCAATTGCATGTTTTTGAAAATGATCTCTGATAAAGTGATACGAAATATCAATATGTTTAGTTATTTTGTGGTATTCTGGGTTGTGAACAAGTCTTATGCAGCTTTGATTGTCGCAAAAATTGTTGTAGGCTTTACTTGTTCTTGATGTAGCTCGCGTAGAAGTTGTCTCAGCCAAATTGCTTCTTTCGTTGCTTTGGAAGCCGCAATATATTCAGATTCTGTTGTTTACAGAGATACACAATTCTGTTTTTGACTGCACCAAGAAATAGGTCCATTATTCAACATGAACTAATATCCGGTGGTTGATTTTCTTGTGTCTAGGTCTCCAGCAAAATCAGCATCGGAAAAACCTATCAGAGTTTTAGTGCAGGAACTCCCACCAAAACAAATACCGATGTTTTTCGTAGCTTTTAAGTATCCAAATATTTTCTTTACTGCGGTCCAATGTGAAGGTCCTAGGTTGTTCATAAACTGGCAAACCCTGCTGACTGCGTAGGCAATATCAGGTCTAGTTCCAGTCATGAGGTACATTAAACTACCAATTGTCTGTCTGTATGGAATCTTGTTCATTTCTTCAATTTCCTGATCATCCTTTGGGCACATCTCTTTTGTTAGTTTTGAGTAAGGATCAGAAGGTACAGATTGTAACTTAATTTCAAGAAGGTTGTAATGTTCAAGTGTTCTTTCAATGTATGAGGCTTGATGCAGAAATAACATTTTAGTTGTTCTATCTCGATATATTTGTAGGCCAAGGAAATAATCTGCAGTAAAAGTTTTTATTTAAAAATTGGAATTCAAGTACTGTACTATATCATCTAAATGTTGTTTATTTACACTGCAGATTAAGCAATCATCTACATATATTGCAAGTAATATGTAAGCCTGTTTACATTTCATTGTATAGACACATGAATCTGATATGCTAGGTTTGAGATCAAACTTAATTAAAAACTCATGAAATTTCTTGTTCCACATTCTGGGGGATTGCTTAAGACCATAGATGCTTTTCTGAAGAGAGCACACATGATTAGGAAAATCTGGGTTTTCATAACCTTGGGGTTGTTCCATGTAAAGTTCTTCTTCCAAATCACCATTCAAGAAGGCAGATTTTACATCTAACTGAATCATTTCCATATCAAGTGATGCACAAAGTGATAAGATTGTTCTAATTGAATCGAATTTTACTACTGGAGAAAAAGTTTCACCATAATCAAGTCCTGATTTTTGTGAATAACCTTTCGCAACTAGTCTAGCCTTAAACATTTTATTTGATCCATCTGCATTTTGCTTTATTTTGTATACCCACTTGCATGCAATAGCTTTTCTGTCTGATGGTAGTGTCACATAAGTCCATGTTTGATTTTTCATCAAGGAATTGAATTCATCGTCTATAGCTAGTTTCCACTGTTTTGAGTTTTGTCCTACAGTTGCATCTTCATAGTTCAATTGGTTTTGGTCATGGACATAACAAGCATATGAAATAGCTCTTGTAAAGCTGGTTGATGATTGTTCCTTTTCTCTGATTCTATTCCTGAGAGGGTATCGACATGATTCTTCTGGTTTGGAACTGGTATTTGTGCTATCAACACTTTCTTCACTATATATAGTTACCTGCTCTTGTTGGTTATCCTGAATATTTTCTGATGTATTAGCTTAAGTAAATATTACACCTCTGCTTATGATAATTTTTCTAGCAATAGGATCCCACATTCTATAATTTTTGTTAGTTTCAGTATAACCAACAAAAAATGTACGAATACTCTTTTTGTCTAATTTCTTTCTGTTATCTTTTGGTATATGCACATAAGGGTTACATCCAAAAGTTTTCAAATGTAAGATGGAGGGTTTTCTCTTGTACCATATTTCATAAGGTGTAGAATTTCCCAATACTTTAGTAGTACATCTATTTAAGAGATAGACTGCTGTGTTTACGGCTTCAGCCCACAGTTCAAGCGGCATTTTTCTTCCATGTAACAAGCATCTAGCTGATTCAACTATTGTTCTGTTATCTCTTTCAGAAATTACATTCTGTTCCGGGGTATATGGAGCAGTGAGTTCATGAACAATTCCTAGAGATTTTAGATAATCAGAAAAATTCTTATTTAAGAATTCTGTGCCATTATCTGTTCTGAATATTTTTATTTTATTTCCAGTTTCAGTCCTAACTCTTTTTACAAATTCTTTAAATTTCTCAAGTACATCTGATTTATGCCTAATGAAGTAGGCCACTCTAAATCTTGAAAAATCATCCTTGAATGATACAAAATATAATGATCCACCTGGTGATCTTTTACTCATTGGTCCACAAACATCTGAATAGATCAGCTCTCCTTGATAGGTCGAATTTGGACTTGTTGACGTGTGAAAAACTTTTCTATTTTGTTTTCCATAGATGCCTGCTTCACATAGTAAAGAATCAGGCTTTTCTCTAATTTTAATGTTTTCTTCAAAAACATTATTTTCAAACATTTGGGTTAATTTTATAGGATTTACATGACCCATTCTTTGATGCCATATATCTAGACTTAACTGAGCAACATGAGTTTGTGAAGATTGCTTTGCTTTAATAAAAATTCTATAAAGATTTGAATTGTCCTTTATTCCAGTAACTAGCACTTTCGAATTTTTTGTCAATTTTATCTGATTTCCTTTACAAATGAGCGTCAAACCATGTTTTGTTGCAGTAGATATTGAAAAAAGATTGGTCTCCAATTCAGGTATATAGAGAACATCCAAAAGAGTTGCATTAATTTCCTGACTATCAACATAAGAGAGAATATCAATATTTCCCTTACCTTTTGCATAGATCTTATTTACATCTCCAAGGTACACAGGATGAACACCTTCTGGTATTTCTTCGAACGTAGAGAACCATTCTCTTCTGGAAGTCATGTGATCCGTTGCTCCAGATTCTGCGATCCAGGAATCCTTTGTTTCAGCGAGGAAGGCACTTGTCTCAGCTGAAAAAGCACAGCCATCATCTCTGGCTGAAGAACTTGGCTGTTGTCCTTTTTGTTCTTCCTTTCTTTTATAGCATACTTTCCACCAATGTCCTTTCTTCTTGCAATATCCACAGTGTGTGTTCTTCTTTTTATCTTTAATGGATTGTTGATGCTGCTGTTGTTTGTTGGAAGCTGTTGAATTTCTGTTGAACTTTGAAAAAGTCACCAAGGCATTATCTGGTTTAAAATTTCCTGGAGAATCCCAATGATCCTGTAAGCTTTCTTCTTTCAGTAATCTTGCCGTCAAGTTTTCTATAGTATTTTCTTCTGATGAAACTGAATCCCATGCTGTTATGAAATTCTTGTATTTATCAGGCAAGCTGCAAATTATCTTTGTAATTAGGGCAACATCAGAGATTGGCTCACCTAGATCTTTCATTTGTTGTGCCAGAGTTTCAACTTTGGAAATGTGAGTAGCAATGTTATCATTTGGATTCATTTTATATTCGAAAAATCTTTGTTGCAGCAAATATTTGTTTGTTTCAGATTTCAGTCCATATATTGTTGATAATTTCTTCCACATTTCTGCTGAAGTCTGGCAATTAACAATCTGTTGAAGATATTTAAACTCTAGAGCAGTAGTGATCAGCATTTTGGATTTTGCATCTTTCTTTTTCCATTGAGAGAATTTTGCAATATCCTCTATTTCAGGTTTTACTTCAGAGCCATCAGTTATACTGAGAAGATCTTTTGCTTCTAGAATAATCTTCATTTGAAATTTCCATATATTAAAATTATCGCCGTTGAATTTTTGAATTTGTGAAAGATCAGTTGTCATCTTGAGCAAGCAAACGAATTTCAGCTTAGATAAACAAAAATATTTGATACCAACCAAGCTCTGCTACCATGTAAGAGAATTAGAGGCTGGATCTCAGAAAAGATTGTTTAATTATCAATTATATTATATTAAGATGACAAGAAACAAAGAGAGTCAAACAAAAGGTAAGCGTAAGGGCAAAGAACAAAGGCTAACACTGAAGCCTATATACAGGTACAGCCGGCGGTTGGTGGCGTCAGGTCACGTGATGTCTGGGGGAAGTGGCGGTTGCTAAGCGACAGCCGACGTGCCAGTTATTCCTCCAACAAGAACCCCACAAATCCATAAACCAGCCCCCATAACCCTGCAAGATGTGTGCATCTCACCAACTACCCACCAGATTCATTTCCATAGAGACTGCCCACTTAAGAACAATAATCATCCGAAGCGCATCAACCCAGGTAGAACAATATTACTATTCTGTGTATTTATTAATCAAATATCTTTACCTTGTGTACTTGACACTGCATCATCCATATCTATTATCCCTTTAAAATACATAAACCATATTTATTATAAAATACTAGATAATTCCCCAAAAGAAAGAATAGGTCAGGTAAAAGGATTTACTTACCCATTATACAAAATATTAGTTAGGCTTAGCTTAGGTAAAATTACAAAGTATCAAGAAATGTTTTTTTTTTTGTGATACTTCAATAGAATATCTCATTTTAGGTTAACCAACATTTTATTTATTTAAGTTGCAGATATATTTCTCAAAAAAAACCTTCTTTTTTTTCCAAAATTATAAATTCTTGTATTCTTTTAATCGAAAAACAGATAATCAGAAGTCATATGCTACCACCTTATGTATTCCAGATCCATACTATGTTAAAAATTCATCTCTTTTAAATATTAACCCATTGGGTAATTTCAATTATTTTGATATAACAACTACAAATGTTAAACTTATAGATCCTAATTCTCTCTCAAATCCCATTACTGATTCTAACGCATTTCACAGTATGCGACAACCGTACTCTATAACAAATTATAATTCATATTTAGACTTTAGTAAAGTAGATATTAATCCAAATTTCTCAAATCAAACAATTTCAGATATATTGCATAAATATAAGAAGGTTTTCTCTAAGCACAATTTTGATATAGGACACATAAAGACTAACCCAATTTGCATATCTCTTTTAGATAATATTCCCATAGCACAAAAGCCATATAGGACTTCTTTTTACAATAATGCTGAAATACAAAAACAAATAACTGAATTATTAAAATAGTATATTATTAGACCCTCATCTAGCCCCTATAGTTCTCCTGCATTATTAGTGAATAAATAATCTGATACCCCAAATCACCCCACAAGACTCTGTATAGATTATAGGAAACTTAATCAAAAAACAGTTCCAGAACATACCCCAATTCCACTTATAGAACAAATTATAGATAGGTTATCAGAGTCAAAAATATACACTATTCTAGATGTTAAAAATGCATACTGGCATATACCAATAGAGGAAAAAGATAGACATAAAACTTCATTTGTAACACAATTAGGATGTTATGAATGGAACAGACTTCATATGGTCTAAAAAATGCACTTTCACAATTTGAAAGGATTATGAAATCAGTTTTCACTGAACATAACACACACTATGCCTTAAATTATTTTGATGACATTATTATATACTCCAAAACTTATGAAGAACACATTAAACATTTAGATGACATATTAGGTATATTCGAACAAGAGGATATAAAGCTGAATCTCAATAAATGCAAATTTTTACAAAAGAAAATACAATTCTTAGGATACACTATTAACTCAGAAAAATATACACCCATTAACACAAATATTGAAGCAATTTTTAAATTAAATAGTCCATATAATATTAAAACCTTACAGAGATTTTTAGGCACCATAAATATTTATAATAAATTTATTCCCCATTATGCGCAAAATAGGGCACCTTTGAATGAACTTTTGTTAAAAAATGCTCCTTGGCTATGGAGTGCGAAACATGAAGAAGCCTTCCAAATACTTAAAAATTCACTCATATCACAACCTGTACTATATATTTATGACCCATCAAAACCTTGACATTTATTCACAGACGCGTCAAGTCTAGGAGTAGCAGGAGTTCTTAAACAACCAGATGAACAAGGCATTTTACACCCCATAGGTTACTTTTCAAGAAAACTTCACCCATATGAACAGAATTATACTGCCTCAGAAATTGAAACATTAGCTATCATTAATTCAGTACAAAGGTTTCATACATACCTACACAACATACATTTTACCTTGCACACAGATCACTTACCTTTAAAATGGATCAAAAATGGAAAAAACCCACAAGGTAGATTATTTATATGGTCCTTAATTCTATCTCAATATAGCTTTGACATTAAACATATTAAAGGATTAAATAATATAGAAGCAGACATGTGTGCTGTCAAGAGCACCTGTCTCATTTTACCTAACATATAATGAGTTAAAAGAACACCAATAAACAGAACAAATTAACAATAGTAAAATTTAAATACAAAATGGTCTCTTTACAATTATTAGAAAGGGTTTTAAAAGAGCTTATGTACCACAGACACTAAGACAGAAATTATTAAGCAAAGTACATACAAAGCATGGACATATTGGAACAACTCAAATAACTAAAATAATTTCTCCACACTATTATTGGCCACATATGACTAGGGATATTGCTAATTACACCAAACATTGTGAAACTTGCCAGTTTAACAAGTCTAGGGATAACAGAATTGTTTATGGACCACTACAACAGATGCCAATAGCCACACACCCAAATCACATTTTTTCTCTAGATACATTGGTCGGGTTACATAATTATGGGACAACAAGACACAGTATCCATATGATAGTAGATCACCATAGTAGATTCCTTTGGGCTTTTTCAACAAAATCTGTATCAACTGATTCTTATATAACTTGTTTGAGAAATTTATTTCAAATTAATAAACCTGAGATGTTAATAACTGACAGAAATGCAGCTTTTCTTATCAATAAATTTAAACACTCTTTAGATAGAAATAATGTTAAGCATCTACTCACCAGTGCTCATCACCCAGAAACAAATGCAAAAGTAGAAAGACTAAATTCCACTATCATTAATAGGTTAAGATGTGAATATAATGCTAATTTAAAGATTCCTTGGACAAAATATATTTCTAAAATTACTGAAAGCTATAATGAAACAGTAGATACCACAACAGGCTTTACTCCTAAATTCGTATATTATGGAATACAACCACAGTATATAGAACATAACACAGTAACACATACACCAATAGAAAAGGCAAGAAAATTAGCCATTGAAAGAACCATAAAATCCCATGAACACAGCAAACAACTTTATGATATTAAACACCGAGAACCCATTTTCAAAGAAGGAGATCAGGTATTAGTAAAAACCTTTATTTATCCAAACACTGGTAAATTAACTCAAAGATATATAGGCCCATTTACTATTTTAAAACAACTTTCTCCAGTCACATATGAAATTAATAAACCCAATTTACCCCAAAGAAAACAAACAGAAATTTTACACTCTAATAAGCTTAAATTACTTTACCCAGAAGCAGATTTTCTACTTCTCTATAGCACTAACATAGGAAATGACTTAATAGCAAATCAAAATTCTAACACAAAGTTAATATATATTGATGGTGAACCATATTTTTTACAGGAAAACCATCTTTTGGACATGGACAATGAAGAACAAATATCAATCCCAATTCTTAAGCCTTCACAAATAACTTAATGTCACTCCATACATCTATTAGCGTTTCATTACTCAACCATGTAAAAATAACATTTTCTACTGCTTTTTGATATTTTGAAGTGTAACTAGCATAATGTCATAATTACTCAATTTTTAAATACCTTTTTTGCTTCATATCCATATTTCCTATGAAGCGCCTATTAATACTTCTTATATACACTTTTATTATAATTTCATATTTATATAAATTATTTGTAAACAAACTTTCTTTTGTTTATTTTGAAAAATGTGGATATTGATTTTTATTGTTTCATTTTTAATTATTTCTATAGATTTATTGATTTCGTTTAATTAATTATTTTTAATTACCAATTTTATTTTAAAATTTTATTTCTTTAAAATCTTTTTCACAGGGGGGAAATATTATATAATCTAAAAACTCAAATATTTCTATATATAATAAAAAAATATATATTTTATTTTATTCATTGATAATATTACTTTGTTATCATTGTTTTTAGAAAGACTTTCAGTTTAGTTATATAGTTTTGTTGTAAATATGCGTAGTTAACATTTCAATCCTTTTAAATCACTAATATAGGATTAACTTTATAAATTCTATATAATGTGAAAAAAACTAATGTGTAATCTTTCCTCAAGTAATTGAAAATAAAAGCTACTTGACGGTAAATAATTATCTTTTTTTTTTATCACGACTGCCCCTCAACCCTTTATCTTATCGATCATTTGTCTTATCAAGCCTTATCTAACAACAACAAAATATTCATAACATATATATATATATATGTCAGGATGTGGTGAGTTTTCCAGTATCTCTCTGCACCTTGTAAGACCTTTAAAAGTTCTCACAGAGTACAGGCAGTCGTGGTCGAGGCGGAGTGGAAAGCTTGAGAATGTCCACACAAAAAAACTAAGACACAGTTGCACTAAGAAAGTTCCGTGAACAGATAAAAGTAGAAGAGTTCTTACTGACTACATCATGGTGAATGAGGTGGACCTGGGGTACAACCTACGAGGGCCCACGCAGATAGTGAAGTGACTGTATTTATAGGTTAAGACGGGGGCCTTATGCGACAGGGGCGTGGATCGTCTGGTGAAATTCTAAACTGGCGCTGTGGCAGTTTCCATATTTAGACCATGTTGTTTTGTGACTTCCATCTATCTCGATTTTAGACGTTTCTGACTTCTATCTCTTGCTTCAGCTCAACTCTTAATCTATTATAAAATTTTATTTATTTATCCTCAGTTTGTACAAAGTACATTACATATGGTGATGTAATGACACATGTCAATCATGCGTATAATCATTTACAGATGTGTTTCTATTATACAATATGGAAACATGGAAATCTTGTTATAAGTTATATACAATATGGGGTTGTTGGTTTAAATTACCATATATATATACATATTTAATTCTTTAGATAATAAATATTTTATTAAATCCAATACCAATACCATATAGTACTAAAAAGAACCAGCAAATAACTCCATAGCATTATCCTCAACATGATCTAAATTCAAACAGAAAATCTCTTGTCTTTATATTATAAGATATATATATTTTTATACATAATTATTGTTGTTTAATTCACATATTTAGATTTACAACAGAGTAATTGTAAACAATTGTGTGTATATATATTAGATAATAAAAAGACATATATTGGATTTAATAAAATATTTATTATTTAAAGAATTAAATATGGATTGCTCTATTTTCAAAACAATATATATATATAAATTATGAATTAATGGTGAACAATTCTTTAAAATAAAATAATGAATAATTTACAAAATTCCCTGCCAAACATGTCAAGCTACTTATATTGGAGAAGCCGGTAAATCAATCACTTAAGGATCGTATCAATCAAAATAAAGCAGCCTTAAAAAACTATAAGCCATTAACCCTCTTAGTAGACCACTCCATAAACAATAACCATGTACCAGACTTCAAAGAGGCATCAATTATATACAAAAATATTACAGAAAAGCATTACAGATTGTTTTCAGAAAGTTGGGCTTCTACCGAGGATAAACAAAGTGTAAACAGAAAAAAATATTTTCCAGACATTTATAAAGAATTTATATCTTAATTATCTGAAAATAACTAAGTATATACTCTATATTATTCATTATTTTTGCTGGACCGTGACGTCGGGCGGTTTACTTCGGCAACACCGGAGCTGACGTCACACACCCGTACTTTCACTTTTGGTTTTGGTATCCTGCAAGCGGCGTAGCCCTGCTGATTTATATTATCTTTCTCCATGATTACCATTTCAACAATATATTTAATCCTTTCACCTTGTTGTTGTTAATTAAAGAATAATTAACGTTATAAATACAACAAAGATAATCAGACTGAAGAAGCGCAAGACCTAAAACGTCAGAACGAAGAAGCGCAAGGCCTAAAACGTGAGCAACCAAATTTCCTTTGATTACTTGGCCCATCCTTTTTCTACTAACCAAATATTTTGTAAAATGGCAAACACGACGATTACAAAATTGAATGGTGCTAATTACTCCAGCTGGAGCTTCCAGATGAAACTCGTTCTAATCGAAAACGACTTGTGGAGTTTGATCAATCCAGGAGAGGCTAAGCCTGACCCTAGTGACCTTGTTGCAACAAAACTTTTTTGTCGCGGGAGGGTAAAGCGTTTGCAAAAATTTGCCTCGGGATTAATGATGAACAACAATTGCATGTTCAACATTTGAATATTCTGAAAGAGGTCTGGGAGGAACTAGAAAATGTATACGCACCTAAAAATTATACAACTAAGAAGGCAGTTATATGGCGAAAGGTTGACTCAGCACAGCAATATGGAAGGGTATATGGGGAAGATAAACCACACTGTAAACGAACTGACCATAATTGGCTACAAAATTGATGATGGCGATTTGCCTATGGTTCTTTGGGGTGAATTACCAGAGGATTGAGACACCGTTGTCTCAACCATATGTAACTTGCCTGATTCAGACTTCACAACCGCCACAGTTAAAATACGGCTGTTGGCAGAAGCAGAAAGGCGTTCGTCAAATCTACCAAAAGATGTGAGTGCCATGATCGTTAATGCCTCTTCGAAGCCCATTGAAACAGAAAAACAATTTAAAGCAAAGGTTGTTTGTTTAAAATGTGGAGGTAAAGACCATTATGCAAGGGAATGCAGGAAGAAAGGAAAGAATGAACAAAGACCAAAGAGGTTTGACTAAAACAAAGGCGTAAATATGTCGGCAATGTGCAACACTTTGTTTGGAGCTACCGCCGAGACCTGGATCATAGATTCTGGAGCGACGCACCCTATGACTCCCAAGAGAGATTACTTCACATGTCTGAAAGAGTGCACAAGCAATATGAGTTTCATCACTGTTTCGAATGGCTCTTCTATAGAAGCATATGGTATCGATACTCTCAGTGCCAATATTGTTGGACACAAGGGAGATGCCAGCAATTTGGTTGCCCAGAACACCTTGTACGTTCCAGATATGCGTCACAGTGTTCTGTCTGTACTACAAATGATAGAAAACGGTAGAAAGGTTGTCTTCAACATGGGTGGTTGCCACATTATGGACATGAAAAGTAAATTCTTGATAGAGGGAAAGAAGCTGGGTAGACTTTACTACGTCCAGACTACTCCATCCTCTCCGATAGATCAGAATGATCGTGTTTCTCTTGCATCTGAATGCAAGGAAGAGTTTACATTGGAACTTTGGCACAAAAGGTTGATGCATGTAAATGCATATACGATGGCAAAGATGGCCAATAACCAAAGCGTAAGAGAACTTGTTTGCAGCCCGGCAAAGCCAGAAAGGTGCGAAGACTGCTTGATCGGCAAGTCTTACCGTCTGCCATTCCTTCAGCACTCACACAAGGAGGAAAAAGAAATCATGCCGTTGGACTTGGTGCATGCGGACTTGATGGGTCCACTTTACGTGTTGAGTTGGGGAGGAGCCAAGTACGTCTTAACCATCATTGATGAATCTACGAGATATGCAAGTGTATTTTTCCTGAAAAACAAAGGCGGAACCCTAGGAAAAGTCAAATAGTCGATTCAAAAATCTGAGAAACAAACCAGCCGGAAACTAAAACGAATACGTACGGATAATGGCTTGGAATTTTGTTCCAAGGAATGGGACACTTTCTGCACGAGCGTTGGAATAGTTCATGAACACACTATGACGTATACGCCCCAACAGAATGGTGTGTCAGAAAGAATGAATAGGACACTCCTAGATCTTGTCAGGAGCACTATATCTGGAAGTGGTCTGCCAAAGGCTTCCTGGGCGGAACTGACTTACACCGCAGCCTATGTCAGAAACAGAGTTCTTAACAATCACAATGGTGAAAGCACGCCATATGAACTGTGGACAGGGAACAAGCCTAGCCTTAAACACATAAGAGCTATTGGCTGTCAAGTATTTGTCCATATTCCAAGACAAGTCTGTAAATCCAAACTCGAAAGGAGAGCTGTCAAAGGTAACCTTGTTGGATATGCACTCAGAGGACGTGGCTACAGAGTGTGGATTCCTTAGATGAAGAAAGTGGTGGAATCTCGGGACTGTGTCTTCAAAGAGAGTGATGTATCGAGGAACGTCAGCAACCGGGAGGTGCTTCCATCAGGTGAACACTACAGCTATGGGACTCAACAGGAGATAGAATAGTATCCAGTGTCTTTATTAGATCAAGAAGACGTGAAACCTACAGAAGAGGGCAGCCATAATGAAGATACTGTGAAGCCTTCTCCTACTCGATCTCATCAAATGATTCTAAGGAACCAGAGAAATGCTCAGAACTTAATTGAACTCCTCAGTACTGAAGTAAATAAGGGAGATCCTACTTCGTATAAAGAGGTTATCCAAGGCCCTGAAGCTGAGCATTGGCTTGAAGCAATCGAAGAAGAATTGGAATCCTTGAGCAAGCACAAAGTTTAGGAACTAACAGAACTACCAAAAGACTCTGCCCCAATTGCTTGTAAGTGGGTACTACACAAGAAGACCAACGTCGAGGGTCAAGTAGTTAGATACAAGGCCCGACTTGTGGCAAAGGGCTTCACTCAACAAAAGGGAATCGATTATGATGAGATTTACTCACCTGTTTCTAGTTTTGAAACGACAAGACTGCCCACAGCATTAGGTGTTGAAAATAACTGGTTCATAGATCAATATGACGTGAAAAGTGCTTATATCTACGGCAAGCTTGACCCCGAGTGATCTACATGGAACAACCAGAAGGCTTTGTTAAACCTGGTGAGGAACATATTTACTGCCAACTCAAAAGGTATCTGTACGGACAAAAGCAAAGCGGCAGATGTTGAAACAAGTGCCTTTATGGGTGGTTGAAGAAAAAGGGATTTATGAGGAATCCAGTTGACCCTTGTGTCTACAAACTCAAGCTGAACGAAGGAATGATAATCTTATCATTATACGTGGATGATATTATTACTCTGACGGAGAATCAAGAAGTGAGAGAAAAGTGCATTGAACTGCTGAGAGGTCACTTCGAAACAAAGTACATCGGACCAGTATCCTACCTGCTTGGTGTCAACTTCACTCGATCAAAGGGTGGATGCGTAACTCTAACACAAAGAGTCTATATAAAAGGTCTACTGGATTGGTTCAATCTTTAGGAAGGAAGAGAAGTCTCAACGCCGATGGAAACCAGACCAGAATTTCTTGAGGAAGAAGATGAGGAAAACTTCCAAGACTTTCTCTACCGTGAACTAATTGGTGGACTGCTCTACATTTCACAGCGGACAAGGTCAGACATTGCCTATGCAGTAAGTCAATTGGCTCGCTTTTGTTTAAAGTACACTAGAAAACACTAGGTTGCTGCGAAACGAATTATAAGATACTTAAAATCTTCAGATCATCTAGGCATCACCTATAGACGGACTGAGGAACAACTGTGTGTCTATTCGGATGCAGATTGGGAAACCTACCTGGAAGACAGAAAGAGTACATCGGGTTATGTAGTGATGTTTGCAGGCGCTCCAATCCTATGGCGAGGTTCAAAGCAAACTGTCACCGCCCTCAGCACAATGGAGGCGGAATACATTTCCCTATCATCGTCAGTCAGGGAAGTGACATGGATCAGGGAGTTCCTGAACCATTTAAATATACCACATAATATGGTTCAGCCAATTCCGGTGTGGTGCAATAACCAAGCGGCTATAGCAAACGCCAAGAGCTACATCGGCCGATCCAAGACCAGGCACATCGCTATTAGATAACACTTCGTCAGAGAAAAGGTGGATGACGGTGTGATTCAACTGGACTATGTTACAAGTTGAAGAAACCTAGCGGACATTTTGACCAAGCCACTGGGGAGAAACCTACACGAACTTAATCGTTCGAGACTCTTAAGCGGCGAAGTAATCCATGAATAAGAGATCACTTCGAAGGAGGAGATTGCTGGACCGTGACGGCGGGCGGTTAACTTCGGCAACACCGGAGCTGACGTCACACACCCGTACTTCACTTTTGGTTTTGGTATCCTGCAAGCGGCGTAGCCGCGCTGACGTTAAGCGCTGTGTGTGTGTAATCAAATTGAAATACAACAATTTTATTTTAAAAAAATTATTTACCATTAATTCATAATTTATATATATGTGGTGAGGTCTGGTAGCCTCTTGTATAATCCTGTCGACTAAATATGTGATGAGGTATCCAGTCGACTTAGACTATGGTGTGAGTCCCTGTCAACTCTTGCTATACTGTGTTGACCGAGAGGAACAGTCAGGATGGAGAGTTTCCCAGTACCTTTCTGCACCTTGGAAGACCTTCAAAAGTTCTCGCAAAGTACAGGCAGTCGTGGTCGAAGCAGATTGGAAAGCTTGGGAATGTCCACACAAAAAAACGAAGACACAGTTGCACCAAGAAAGTTACGTGAACAGATAAAGGTTTAGCTGGGGGCGAAGATGGAGATAGAAGAGTTCTTACTGACTACATGGCGGATGAGGTGGACCTGGGGTACAACCGACGAGGGCTCACGCAGAGGGTGAAGTGTGTATTTAAAGGTTAAGACGGGGGCCTTATGCGACAGGGGCGTGGATCGTCTGGCGAAACTGTACACTGGCGCCATGGTAATTTCCATCTTCAGACTTTGTTGTGGGAATTCTAAATCTATCTCGATTTTAGACGTTATGACTTCTATCTCTTGCTTCAGCTCAACTCTTAATCTATTACAGAGTTTTATTTATTTATCCTCAATTTGTACACAGTACATTACATATGGTGATGTAATGACACATGTCAATCATGCGTATAATCATTTAAAGATGTGTTTCTATTATACAACATGAAAATCTTGTTATAAGTTATATACAATATGAGGTTGTTGGTTTAAATTACCATATATATATACACACAATTGCTTACAATTACTCTGTTGTAAATTTATACATGTAGATAAAACAACAATTATTATGTATAATATTATATATATTAATATTAGCTAAATATATACTAAAAATGTAATATTTAACTGTAATATTTCATTGGTCTTGTAGAACGAGAGTGATACACGTGTTCTCACGTACTTTATGGAGAAACACAAACACCCTCGATAAAGAGAGGCGAGTTACCCTTCGAAATATCGGAATAATAAAAATATTTATAAATCTAATATATGCAAATTTTCTGAATATAATTTTAATTATGGATTGCTCAATCTCTCTTCAAAAAATATATATGGCGTAATTCAAACAAAGCTATATAATTTAATAGTCTTTATTTAAGCTTGTACCATATTAATAACCATTAATCTGTTCCTATCTGCCTTCACCACATATTTCGTGTAATGATTTGTAACTTTATTAATATAACTTAAATATTTATTATTTTTTACCAAAGAACAGGTAATAGTTAAATTAGTATAAATGCATATAAATTGTAACACTATTGATTATTTTTAACCACTCTATTGCGCTAAAATATCACAATCTGCCTTAAGTAAGTAATAAAGTATGACGTCTTCCAGTCGTCTCAAAGTGACACCAGTTTGCCACCGGACCGCAGGGGAGGGAAGGATGACCCACATAAGTCACTGACCAATGAGAATCAATCCCCGAGGATCGAGGCAGAAGGAGAAAGAGGGAAGGCAGGCCGGCTGTCGACAGTTAGAGTTACGGCTGATATTTCTGACAGGCACGCTCAGTACTAGGTCCGTTGATATCTCACGGCGGCCCTTGTTGCCGCCGTTCTGCCCCCCCCCCCCCCCCCCCCTGCTCCCGCGGCTTCAGGCAGGACGCCGAACTTTCCTAAGGTAGTCTTCAAATTTCCTCCCGGTCCTGGTGCCACTTGAAACGTCCTGGGAGAGCGCCTTTTGATCCCTAACTTTGTCCTTACTGTCCCGCGCGGACTTCCTACTCTTCACGCCTTGCCACTCAACCCCGACTGCTTCTAACTCACTTGTTGGCTTACCCGGGATTATAACATATATATAAATATATATCATATTTTTATTATTCATAAAATAATTAAAATTCTATAATCACAGAGTGAAATTTTAAAATGAAAAGGAATCCTTAACAAAAGGAATATAACCCAATATTATTTTTATTGGAAAATAGATAATAACATTGTTAGTTGTATGTATGCAAAAACTGTTTGCCTTAAAAAATAATCAAAATAATAAATATATTTTTTGGACAAAAGTTATCATTCATTTTTACCATCCACGACTGCATGAATTGGTAACGTAACTAGAATATTCGTCTTTTTTTATGACATGTAAGCGGAACACTGTGGGCTTGATTCCCATCCCTGTACACTTTTATTTTTCCGTTTGTCATTACTCTTCACAATTCATCCTATCATATTTCATCCTTAAAGTTAGAAATAATCGCTATTTCTCTTTAAAATAAATTTCGATTTTTCGTTTAAAAGAAACATTCGCGGTATAATTGCAATTCTCGTTTTACAGTCATAAGCCGCGTTATATTGTATTTTAAATTACTTCATATAATATTTACGAACGGAGAAATATGTCCAGGGTAGTCTAGTGGACATGGCATCTGCCCTGTAAGCGGAATACTGTGGGTTCGATTCCCATCCCTGTACACTTTTATTTTCCGTTTGTCTTTACTCTTCACAATTCATCCTATCATACTTCATCCTTAAAGTTAGAAATAATCGCTATTTCTCTTTAAAATAAATTTCGATTTTTCGTTTAAAAGAAACATTCGCGGTATAATTGCAATTTTCGTTTTAAAATTGAATAAAAATGATATAATTAAAATTAAACAGGTGAACAGTTGTACTTATACCTTAGGTTCAGTGGAAGTAACTTTGAAAATCCATTCTAAAATAATCAAGTGTAAAATTCAGGTAGTTGAAAACTTTAGCTATCCATTACTAATTGGACTTGACATAGCAGGAAAATTTGGATTGATAATTGGCACAAAAGACAAAGCTGTGTATTTTAATGGAAATGAATGTTTTTCCATATCTGCTGAAACACATCTCCCATCTGCACAATAAAAATAACTCAATCAATTACTTGAAGAAAACCAAGCATTTTTCAACCTGCATGAAACTGATATAGGAAGGATTGCTGTTCAACATAAAATCCATACAGTTAAACATCCTACCATCATTTGTAAACCATATAGAAGACCACTTGCTGAATACAATGAAATAAAAAGACAAGTTAAAAAATTGTGTCAAAAGGGACTAATAAGAGAATCTCAGTTACCTTGGGCCTTCCCTATAGTGTTGGTCTCAAAAAAGGATGGTTCGCAGAGGATGTGCATCGACTACCGGAAACTAAATGCAATTACAGTTGATGACAAGCAGCCTCTTCCTTATATCCAAGACATGTTTGATCTCCTACATAATGCTAAATATTTCACAACACTGGATATATCATGGGGCTATTGGCATGTCGAACTACATCCAGACTCTGTTGAGAAAACTGCATTCATCACAAATGACGGGCATTATGAATTTTTAGTTTTGCCATTTGGTTTGAAAAATGCTCTAAATACTTTTCAACGGATTATTCAACATAATATTGGAAATCTTCTTTGGAACGGTGTTTGTAATTATCAAAATGGTATTCTGATTTACAGCAGTACTTTTAAAGATCATATTGAACTCCTGAGAGAAATATATTCGACAAGCTTAAGGAAAACAATATCAAACTCAAGTTGAATAAATGTTCCTTTGCAAAACAAGAAATAAATTATTTAGGACATAACATAGGACACAACAAAATTAAACCTGACCCTGGAAAAACAAAGGCAATAAATGAGTTTCCTCAGCCTAATACAATGAAACAAGTAAGGCAATATTTGGGTTTAGCAAGTTACTACAGGAAATTTATTCCTAAGTTTAGTGAAATTGCAGATCCTTTAACAAGCCTGACAAGAAAAAATAAGTTATTCAAATGGACAAGTGAAGTTGACAAATCATTTCAGAAAAGTTACATTTATCTACAAACCCAGTTCTTACTACATATGATCCTTCATTGCCATGTAAGCTTTACACATATGCATCTAAACTAGGAATTGGTTCTATTTTAGCTCAAATTGGAAGTGATACTCAAGAACATGTAATTTCCTATTATTCAAGATTTTTTTTACCGCATCAACAGAACTATTCTGCATTTGAGTTGGAATGCTTTGCTGTAGTTCAATCTGTTCAATAATTCGAAGTTTATCTTGAGAACAACACATTTGAAGTTATTACAGATCATTCAGTTCTAGAATGGCTCTTCAACATAAATAAACCAAAAGTGAAATTTCTAAGATGGATTGTTGAATTGTCGACTAAATCAATGAAAATAGTTCACAGATCAGGATCAAAACAAACGAATGTCGATGCATTGTCAAGATCACCTGTCTCATTTCATATATTAATCCCCAATCTTAGACTACACCAACAAAATGCAGATCTCAGATTTGTAAAGAATTCTCATATTCATCAATATATTTTTATGGTGAAACAGAATGGAGTTCTAAAAACAGTTGTTCCGGAATCATTTCAAGAATAAATGCTCAAGTAATGTCATGATAATCATTCTCATTCCTCAATTAATAAGACAGTAAGATTAATAACACCATTTTATGTAGTCATAAACCATTCATTGGAGAATATGTTACCCGAAACTCTGATTTGAAAGCACTGGAATTGATATAAATGGACAATATTGTGCTAGGTTCAGCTGCAAATGAAACAAAGCACAAATATATTCAAGTAGTAGTTGATCACCTCACAAGATTTGTTTAGGCTTTCCCTACAGTTACAAATACTTATCAAGCAGTAATTCAATGTTTAGACAAAATCATAAAAACTGTACTACAAATCAAATGTATTTTAAATGACAATGGAAAAAATTTTACATCAAAAAAATTCAACAAGTTTTTAAATGAGCATCAGGTTCAACACACCTATTCGACACCATATCATCCACAAATTAATGGATTATGTGAAAAGGTAAATGACACTATTTTCACAAAATTGAGAACAAACCTTCAAGAGAATCCAAGACTAAAATGGTCTTCATTACTTGCAAAAATTGTGAAAGACTACAATAGCACACCCCATGATGTCACTGGAATTTCACCAAAATTTCTACTTTTTGGTGACTTTTCAACCCCAGAATTTTCTGATTTATCACATTGCACAGTAGAAGAAGCAAGAAAGAAGGAAATTGAAAATAGTAGAAAGCATAGGGAAAAGTGGAAAGCACGTCATGATGCAAGACATCCATCATCATCATTCAGAGTTGGAGATTTGGTCCTTCGTAAAATTGCTTTTAATGAACCAAGCAAGGTCAAAACATCACCAAAGTATGAGGGTCCATTTTAAATATCAAGAATGATATCAAATGTTACATGCGAATTATCAAGAGAAGATTCCTCCTTAGTTAAAGTTCATGTTTCACAACTAAAGCCATTTATTTTACGGAAATAAATCCTTAAAGCCGAGGGATATGTCATGTTTGTGAATTTTATAAATAATTATTTCCTTTTTTTTTCAATGAATTTTGTATATTAATTTAAAATGTCATTTTTTGTTATCATCATCACATACAATGTAATTTTTGATAATCAAACGATAATAAATAACAGCAACAATGAATTTGCATTTTCACTATTATAAAACAACAACAAATTAAATTAACAATGTAAAAATATATTTTAACATTACAACATTTCAACATTTTTTACAGGATAAGTAAAAAAAAAAACAAAAAAAAAACATTTTTTACACAAAAACGTTATAAAACATAAGTTTTATTTTTATTATTTTCAGATATATCCAAACAGAACATCTTGTTATAGCCCTATTTAACACTCACAGTTTAAATTAATTGAAATAAATTTTAATTACTTACCTGTGTTAGAGGCTTTACCCGTTCAAACCCGAATAAACCCTTTTACTCTAAGGGCCCATCTATGGTAATTTAAACCAACAACCCCATATTGTATAATCCTTATAACAAGATTTTCATGTTGTATAATAGAAACACATATATAAATAATCATACGTATGATTGACATGTGTAATTACATCGCCATATGTAATGTACTTTGTACAAACTGAGGATGAATAAATAAAATCTGTAATAGATTAAGAGTTGAGCTAAAGCAGAGATCGAGATGTAGCAGTCCCACAACAAGGTCTAAAGATAGGAAACTGCTAGGGCGTTACCTGAGTATACAATTTCGCCTCCGATCCACGCTCTTGTTGCATCCGTTGAAATTCAATACTTTCTCTCGGCAAAATATATAAGACCTCTCCCTAGCCGAAAAGATAGTCACTTAATAGTCACTTCACGATCAGTGGAAGCCCTCGCCGGTTGTTTCCAAGGTCCATCTCATAGGCCATGTAGAACAGTAAGAACTCTTCTATCTCCATCTTTCGCTCCTAGCTCGACTTTTATCTGTTCGCGTGAAGTAATATATATATATATATATATATATACTAGCCGAATGACCCGGGCAACTCCGGGTTTTACCCGATTAAATGTTTTATTCAAATACTATTCGTTACAATTATAAATTGGCGCCGTGGATGTCACTCTTGTGAAATGTCCCGCTCCAAATTTGTCTCTGAGAAACTATATTTTCATAGAGAGATGATCTGGCTAAGTGTCTTCTTCTCGAATGAATGTTTTTCCGTTAAAATTTTGTTCCTCCATACTAAAAATGAACTGGTTTCACCCGTGATCACTGCTTTTTGGAATCATTCCCGATATAATTTTGTATCTGATAATCACACATGATACAGCAATATTGTCATCATCATTTTCTGACTGAAAAAAACAAATATATATTGCCCAGAACCTGTCAATTTCAAATTTTTTCTTGGCTAAAAATGCAACAAATATCTATCCAGATTTTTCTCTATGTCCTGTTGAAACACGTTTTACATGTACATTAGGTCAGCTGATATTACCTCTCATCTTATCCGCTAGAGGTGCTGCTTGCGAGCGAAAGGGCCAATTTGCAACGCGAATTTACAAATAACTCGAAGAATATTCGGGATAGAGACCTGGAATTTTCACTCTAAGTTTTACCAGATTCTTCTATATATACTGTTAAAATATCAGCCAAATTAGTTACGTATTGTGGACGTGTATAGCCGACAAACATACACACACATACATACATACATACATACATACACCGACTTTAATATATATATTTAAAACTGTATAAAAATGACACTTTTAGTATATGTCACATATCTTCCAATTAGTTAGAGCCGATACCTTATAAGATCCAAACCTTTTATTTGAATGTACACCGTTTCAATTTGATACCACCCCATATTTTGTATATATCCTATATCTTTATTAATAATACCTGTGAACCCCTATTTGTATTTAAACTAAAATTGGTGACGTCAAAATAAATATCCAAAGAGCGGTCAGCTGGGGACAGCTGGAGACAGAAGAGGAAAATGCCAACGCCCAGACAGATGCGCCCCCCCTCCCTCCAGGGATTTATATAGACGACCCCTGTAAACAGTACAGGTTTTGGCAGGGGGTCAGCAGATGTTCTAGGGTGTGGCCATCGGCAGGCGGCTTCTGTCTCTCGCAGCCTCTCTCTCCATGTCTCGGTGATAGGCATCCAAGTTTGTGTCATGGCCTCTACCTCTGCCCCGTGGGCTGTCCCCGATCACTCTCGGTGCTAACATCCAGCCCTGCCTCTGCTTCTTGTTGTCCGCGTGTGGGAAGAACATCAACACTCGCCTCACGTACACGACTGCCAGTTTATCCATACGTCGACAGGATCATTTGCAACAATATTACATATACAACAAAAAGGCTCTTATTAGAGCCCATTGCCCTGTATGGGCTCGCCATACAACAACAGAATAATACAGTAATTTTCCTCCTTTTCCCCACGTGCAAGTGATTCTTTTTTTGAAAAGGGATTTATTTACACATCTGTTCTAGAACTTTCCTCACTACCTATTTTGTGTATGAATATATTTATAATTGATCTGTAGAAATTATAGAGTTCTATTGTTATATTCTTCTTTTCTGAATATTTATCAGCGTCTTTAGTGTGTTTCCAGATCTCCAGAAGGTGTTTTTAAGAGTTTTTTTTCTCTTTCTTCACAAAATTATCTGTATTCTATGATATGGTGGGAGATTTCATCAGATATCATATTTCCACAAATCCTGCAGTGATTTTTTTCCTTTTTGATGATGAGAATATGACTTTCTCTATCTAGAGTTGAAGTAATTCTAGTCCGTGCAATGAAGTCTATTATCTTCGATGACAGATTCCATGACAAGTATCGTTCTGGCATGAATGAATTACAGAGACGTTTACAGTTTGAAAAAAAGTTTCGAATTGTCAAGTCTAGCAAAGTCTTGTTGAATAAGCTGTTCTATTTTTGTTTTCATACTCTTAGGAGGTTCTTTTTAATTGTATCATAGTTAGGTGTGAGGTTCACTCATGACTGACCAAAACAGTTGATTATATCATTAACGGTTCTGTATAATCCTATAGAGCTTTTTGACATTTGATGTATTTCTTTCAGTCTGTTCCAGCGTAATTTTCTGTAATCGTCCATTTCCAGAATTCTCAGGTAGTATTTCAATGTTAATTTTGTGGCGGTAGCAGTAAGTGAGATTCTTCCAGTTTCCAATCTTAGTGTGTGCCCCGGGATATATCTAGGTAAATCAAGAAAGTTTTTCATAATGAGGTTTGAAGTTGCTCTATAATTTCCCCATTATCGCAGGCCCACACTGGGGCCGCATAAAAAAGAACTGATTTTATCGAAGATTCAAATAGTTTGAATGCAACTTCTATCGAATCGATTTTTTCTCTTTTTAGTTGAGTTTAGTGCGGTATATGCCTTTGCTTTGAAAACTAGCGCAGCTTGTCTGGTACTGTGTGTGTTTGTATAGGGGAATCCCAGATATGTTATTTTAGGGGTGAGAGTCAACGGAGTGCCTCCCCAGAACTATTTCTCATTTCTTGCTGGTCTTCAACCATTTCTGAACACCATTATTTTTGATTTTTTAAATTTAAAACTAATTTATTTTCCTTCAGATAAGTTCTAAGTAAATTGATTTTACTTTGCAAATTGATTTTTGATTCTCCTATTATTGCTATGTCATCTGCATACATGAGAAGATGAAGGAAGCCAAAGTCTGGAAGATAGAATCCTGTAAGTTAATAATTATTATAATATTCAATTAGATCAGATATATCTATATATATAAAAATGAATGTTTGGATGTTTGTCTGTTGGTCTGTTGGTTTGTATGCCCGGTATACAAATTCGCAGTAGGTAAAAAATAACGGGGATAACCATAGACTATTTTAAAAAATATATAAATCAATTATTAAAACTATATATTTAAATTATTCTACTTAGCTCACGAGCAGCGCCCTCTAGAACGCGGGCGATCTGATGGCGGCGCGCGCCCATTGGCTGCCGGCGAGCACGTGACTTCCCTGCCCCCCCTCCCCCTCCGAGAAAATGTAATCGTCCGGCTACCGGCCGGTTGGACAGTCCAAGTTCCCACCGACCAATCAGAGGGATCAAGAGGTCCTGGCGCGCGGAGGCAGAGTTGGTGACACAGAAAAAAGCCTCGCGGGTGACCTCCGGGAACTACGTCCATCTTCCATATGTAATATACATTTAATCGTGTAAACCCGGGCGTTGCCCGGGTCATTCGTCTAGTAAGTTATAAATAGTAGAGGTGACAGTGGCTCTCCTTGTAAAACTCCGGAATCAATTTTTACTTAGTTTGAGTATTCACCTCTCCATCTAACTGAGATTTTTGCTGCCTCATAATAACATTTTATTATTGATATAAACCTTGGGCTAATTCCCATTTTTTGTAATTTATTCCATAGTATTTCGTGAGGAACTGTGTCGAATACCTTGGTCAAATCAACAAAGAAGACGTATAATTCACCTCGTTTCTTTCTTAAAGACAGTTGGATATGGGTATTCATGGTAAAATATGGTCTAGACATGAACGTATTTTCGGAATCCTGCTTGATTTACTCCTATATAAGTCTGATTCTCAGAATTGAATAAATAATTTGAACATATTGCTGCATAGGGCAATTCCTCTGTAGTTAGATGGGTTATTTCTGTCCCCGTTTTTGAAAATAGGATGTATAATTGAATTTGTCCAAATCTCGGGATATTTCTCTGTTATCATTATCTTGTTGAATATAATTCTTAGTTTTTCTAGAATAGGTATTGGTAATTTCTTTAAAAGTTCATTGGGAATATAATCCGGTCCTGCTGCTTTTCCATCCGCTAAACTTTTAATTTCGGCTTTGATCTCATCAAGCTTTATTTCTTTATCTAATTCTATATCTTCCCACCTGATCATCATGTTTGCTTTATGGAAAGGTTCATTGTCGCCTTTATTTAGCAGTTTCTTTATAGAAGATAAACTAGTCCTTTATATCTATATCAGCTGATGGGGTTACCTTTTTCTGAAAATAGATAGAGCGCTCCAGAAAGATTTGGTAACTCTAGCATTTTCTATTTTGTCTAATGTTTTTATTAAATTTATCTCTTTTTTTAGTAATTTTAAGTATTTCTTCCAATCTTTTATGTATTTTTTCCGGTCCTGTTCTTCGTCTGAATTAGTATATTTCTTTAAACTTGATTTAGTTGTGTTTTTCATTTGATAGCATTCCCTATCGTACCAGGGTTTAGATATTGTGTTGTATTTGTTTACTATTTTGGTATTATTTGATAGTTCAATTGCTTTGAAAATTTGCTCGGTGAAATTTGCAGTCATTGTATTAATATCTGTAGCGATGTCATATATTTCTTCTAGTGCATCCTGATTTCGTTTTAGTAGTTCTTCATTTTGAGACCAGTCGTATTTTCTGAATGGTATCACGTTTTTTGTGTTGATTGCTTCAGTTTATGATCTATATTTAGTACTAAGATTATTGGTAGATGGTCAGAATAGGGGAGTTCTTCTATCCACATATCAGATATGTTCTCTATTAGGCTTTGTGTGAACATAAAGTAGTAGGAGACTGATGAACCTCTATCTCACACAAAGGTAAATGAACCTTCTGTGTCTCCTTTTGTTCTTCCATTTGCTATTGTTATTGAGTTTGAATCATTGAAGGCAATGAGTCCTTCTGATAATGGAGAAATTATTTGGTATTTGGAAAATCTGTGCTTATTTAGGGTTGTTTCCAATTGTAATGGGTTGTGCAGACTGCCCCTGTTCCATGTTTTTATATTTATGTCACCAGCAATCACGACTTCATTGCACTCTTTTATTTGGTATTCAATCTGATTTAGCAATTTAGTTACATTTTGTTCATGTGATGCATGGGGGGTAGGTACTATTCACATCAGACCCATCGATTAATTTTTTTATAATTATTGTTATCCAACAGGAACCTACCTCTGTTTTTTTAATTGTTAATTGTAAATTTTTCCTAAGCCCTATTATAATTCCTCCGGAAACTCTTCCCTTTATTTCTGTCCTAATTGCTGGGACTTGTTTAATATGGTAATCCTCTGTCAAATTTTGGTTTCTTCTATAAGCCATGTTTCAGTAATTGCAAACACTTCGAATTATTCAAAATAGTCTATGAGTGAAAATAACGATATAATTCTGTGGTATCACTTAATATTATTCCAGTGTAGTAATATAATTGTCGCATTCTTAGCAGGAAATTGTTTGGAAACATTTTTAGATAAAGATCTACATGTATAGTTATCAGTTATATTTGCGTGCAGCCCGATATTCAAAATTTCAGGAGTTTGCTATATGGATATTCCGGTGGCATTAACTACCTGGCCGTTTTTAACCTGGTAACTTACACCGTTTACAAGCAGGCTTGTCCCTCAGTTTCGCTCTAGTACCCCTCTCTAACAAATTGTTCCTTTTGGCATTCAAGATGCGTCTTTGATCTCGGATTTTAGGGCTATAATCCTTGCCTATAAATCCTATCATCCCTGAGTCTGCCCGAATTCCTGAATATTTTTGTTCTAATCGTTTGCTTCGGTATTTCGACTATGACAGAAAAACTAGGTCTTCTTGAGAGACGGTGGCAGCGTAGTATCTCCAATTCCTCTGTAATTAGCAATTTTTCCCTTATTATTTTAGTGACTTTTGTCAGAGTCTCATCAGAGTTTTCATTTTCAGTTCCATTTAATCCGTATATTACTGGGTTGTTTTCCCTGAGCTTTCTCTCCATTGATTCGACATGTTCCCACCATCTCAGTACCCTAGCATCATTCGCGGTAACCGCTTCCATTTCTTTTTTTAGGGACGTCTCAACGGCACCGAGTCTCTGGTCCCAATCCACCATCTTTTGTTCAATACTTTGTAGTCTGGAATATAGTCTTTCACCCAAGTATTTTAAATCTAAAGCCATTTGTTTAATAAGAGTTTTTAGGTCTTGATCACCTGACTCTTTCTGCCTGGGAAATTGTGTTGACAGTAGGGTTGTTTGTTTCTTAGTTGGAGGACCAGGATTGTGTTCGACGCCACAAATAATCATAAGAACGGCTATTAATTTATTAGGTAGGCATAGGAGTGCTTAAGCAGTGCCATAGAATAACAGACGTAGATTTTGTTAATAAATTTAGTGTATTTAATCTGAGTAAACTTAGTTTCAATTTTGCATGTTACCAGAGAAATAACAATCAAATAGTTAGCAAGTATACAAATTTCATTTCGAAAAATTTTGATTTCCAATTTCTCAGCCAAATATTTTTGGCACAAAAGACACAATAACAATTGCAATTATATATGAATTGGGGTTACGGTAAGAAAGATAAGATAGGAAAAATTTATCAAAATAGAATTAGAATTAAAATTTGATGCTTAGCTCCAGAGCGAGGCGACCGTGCGTCCATCCAATTTGGCCTCCTAGCGGCGAATCCATATATATATATATATATATATATATATGTACATATATCCCACAATTTTCTAATTATAAAAAGCCCGGGTAATTGGCAATATATGGAACGCTCCAGGAACCTGGGTTTTTACCTTTTTGTTGCTACTAAGTATAATATATAATTTTCCGAAAATGTCAATACAAATATTGCATAATAGTTGAGTGTTTTAAAATGCTTTTAAAGTTTGATTTTGCTATACATGCCGGCATGTGTGCAGAAGTGTTGTGAACATTCAGTGAGTGAACATATAATTTTCACAAACAGTTTATATTTATCCACTAAACATTGTTCACCCGGTAGAAGAGCTTCGTTTTTCGAAAGCTCGCTTTTTCTGATGAAATATTTATATATTGTTATTTTTTTAAATAAATTTTTGAATATGGGTAATATATATATATTTATAGCAGAGCATATTTTGTTTTTAAAACATATTCTTAATCTTTATCATGATATTTCTGCCTTGTCTACGAGACAATAAATTTTCTACGTGTGACACTATCTCATATAAACCAAATAGATTAATATCTTCTTACATATATATAAGTCAATGTCTGTTGTCTGTTTCGCGATAAACTCAAAACCTACTGAACCAATTGGTACCAAATTGTGCATGTCGCTTTTTATGAACCTGAAGAAAATTTTCGGTTACATTTTGATTAGTATTTTGGGCTATTTACTTTTTTAATTTGAAAAACATTTTTACGCGGAGTAAATACGAGGCGAACAACCAATCAGCGTTCTGCATTTTTTTTTGTTGCTCGCGTACCTTTTCTAGAATATATTTTTTTATACGAGTTGTTGGAGCTTGGTTCCTGACAATGTTAGCCAGGACTTCCTTTCGCTCCTTCAGCCTCTAGTCTGGTCTCAGGTGATGAAGATATGTGGCAGAGCTTATTGATGACTGTACTTTACGAGACCAGACCGCTGGATTGACTACCGAGATGTTGTCCCTTCGCAAAAATGCGATGTAGCAAGCTGTTTGAATAGAGGAAGGACGCCTCACTCGATTTATCTAACTGACTCACTTTATTGAATCTTTCACTCATTTTATATACATATATATTTACATAATTAAAAGAAAGAAAGAAAAATTTACATGATTATGAATCAATGAAGCCTAGCAAGTTATTTACATAACTAGGCGCAAACATACTCCCCCCAAACCCCCCCCCCCCCCCCCCCCCCCACCGCTGAACTTCAGTTCAGATCTCGAGGCGTAAAGGGAAGAGGGGCCAGTTAGTTTTGTGCAAGATATTCTCACTAGACATTCCTTTTAGTTGAATTATTGGAGATTTAGAGGTAGGACTGGAGCTGTTTTGATGAGCTGCCTGCGGTGAATTCCTGTTGACTTCTGAAATAATGGAGGGATGACCTAGATGCGGTGATATTTTTGCTTCGCTGTTAGCTCTGGACATGCTATTTTCAATAGGCATTAATCTCTGAGAAGTTTGGCTTGAATAGGAGTCAGGAAAAAGTGAAGTATGTGCATGATTGGCTTTCCTGAATAGTAGTTTCACACTGTATGTTCCTTTGCAGTTTCTGGAATAGATTTTCATGTAAAAAGTCTCATAATCTTCTTCCCTTGTTTTCTGGTCTTGAAATGACGGCACTGACTCCACTTCCCAGAAATTCCTCACCAGACCATCTAATTCTGATGTTGTTTGAACCGTAAAGCTGCACGGTCCACCTTTATAGTTCGACGAGAGAGAGCCGTCTACTTTGCCCGTTAGAATCCAACCGAGCTTTGATTTCATTGCTATAGGCTGGTTCTTTCCCAGCATTTTTTCTCTCCATGCATCAAATATGCATACATATCTGCACCTAGAATGATGTCGATAGGTGCCGAAATATGAAACAGAGGGTCTGCCAACTCAAGCCCTCTCTGCATGATCCAGGTCGGTTCTGCCAATTTGAAGTTTGGAATTTTAGTTGTTAAGACTTCCATTACTAGAGCATTTGTTTGGTACTTTTCGGATCTATAAATTGATTTGAATGCCAAGTTAACAGATGTAGATGAACCCTGGACTGGATTATTTCCAATACCCCTAAGTGAACGTCGTGATGTTTCTCCTTTGAGCCCAAGTTTCTCAAAAATTTCTTTTGTGTTCAAACTAAGTTGTGATCCACAATCTAAACGTGCTCGGCAGATCTGCTGTGTACCGTTTTCACCTTCCAAAATTATTTGAGCAGTCGCATGGAGTACTTGATTAATGGTCTAACTTCCTTGTTCGATACTCGTGTTGTTGATTTCACTTACAGGTGTAAAGATCTGTGGCTTCGCACCCTTCTGAGTATTAGTTACCTCTGTGTCAAGCTTATGGAGCAATGTATGGTGCCTTTTGTCGCACTTCTTGCAAGGTCCTTGGTAACAATTTTTTCTTGCATGCCCTTTTTTTAGACAATTGTAGCACATTTTGTTTTGCTTGACAAATTCCCATTTTTGTTCGATAGGCATTGTACTAAATGTAGTACAGTTGTTTATTCTATGACCTGCTTTGAATGCAATACATATTTGAGCATTGTTATTAATCGCAATGTGTACATTTGCATAGTACTTTTGAATTTCATTTTCCTTTCTTTGATTTCCCTTGATCCCTGTGGCAGACTTCTGGCTTGTCTTTCAAGAAATAAAATGAAGTTTTCATAGGAAGGAAATGATCTCTCATCCTGGGTCAACTCCCACTGTCGTTTCATATCCTCATCGATTCTGTTCCTCAAGAACTGAACCAATATTACGTCTACCAACTCATTTATTTGCAATCCGAGGGATCCTAGATTGCGTACAGACTCGTTACACGTGTCCAAGAGTTCCCTTAGGGCCTTTGCTGATGTATTCTTCATTTGCTTGATCTTGAAGATTTTATTCAGTTGCGCATAGGCCAACTCTCTTTGGTTGTCGTATCTGGATACTAGAGTATCCCATGCTTGCTCGTAGCTCTCTGATGATATTGGGAACCCACGTATCAGTCTGGCTGCTTCTCCCTTTACTGCGGAGCCCAAATATTGCAGCTTTTGTAGATCATTTAACCCTGGATTTTGATCTATGGCTATTCCGAATACCTCCTTGAAATTGAACCAAGAGTTCGCCTCTCCATAGAAGTGAGGCAAATCAAACTTGGGCAATTTCACTGTTTCGAGTCCTTTTGCTTGTTTGGCATTAGCTGTACGTTGTATTCCTTCTAATGAACGTCTAAGCTTTATTTCCAGTTTTTCCATTTTATCTTGAATTGTTTCAAAACTTTCGAGTTCCTTCTCTTCTTCTACTTCCTCCTGTTCAAATAACTCATCGAATAGGATTTTTGTTTCAGTTTTTATTTCTGATATACCTTCATCTATCAGTTTCAATTTATGCAGATCGCCTCCCGATATGTCTTCATCTATGGATGCCAGGTATCTATCCATTCGTCTTATCTGGGAACGGATCTTGACCTTTAGGCTTTTGATTGCTTTAGACATATTTTCAGTTTTGAAGGTTCCTTCTCAGTAGAATCACGCTCTTTTTCTTGGAATCCGGCTCGAGGGACCATATATTGGAGCTTGGTTCCTGACAATGTTAGCCAGGACTTCCTTTCGCTCCTTCAGCCTCTAGTCTGGTCTCAGGTGATGACGATATGTGGCAGAGCTTTTTGATGACTGTACTTTATGAGACCAGACCGGCGGATTGACTACCGAGATGTTGTCCCTTCGCAAGAATGCGATGTAGCAAGCTGTTTGAATAGAGGAAGGACGTCTCACTCGATTTAGCTAACTGACTCACTTTATTGAATCTTTCACTCATTTTATATACATACTAGCGGACCCGCCCGGCTTCGCCCGGGTTTTACCTGAGTAAAGGTTTGTCTAACGAATCTCTCGATAAAGTTAACATTTTTTCCCGGTCCCTTGAAAAATACTCGATAAGTTGAATAAAATCAATATTAATTGGTTCCCTCGGTAATTGGAAGTTAAAGGAATAGTATCTTGCCTTTGAATTGTATCATTATTCTTGTCTCAAATAAATTGCCATGTCATCCTGAATTTTGTCTTTCCTAATTTTCTACATTACAAAATCATCGTATCATCATGATAATATTTAGAGCAGATTGTTGAATTATAACAGATAAATTAGAATATTTATCTTGATTATATCTAGGCGAAAAGTTATTTCAAAAATTTTATTTGCTAGAAACCTTCCCAGTACTATACTAAATAACTTCCCAAAGTTTCATGGCGATCCAATGAGTGGTTTGGTCAGGCATAAAGGACAAACAAACAAACAAACAGACACACATACATTCATTTTTATATATATAGATAAATTAGAATATTTATCTTGATAAAATATTTTAATTTTTTCATATTTTAATATATGTAAATAGAGTCTCTTAAGAAAGACCACCTAAAAACATGAATCAACTTGTTTCTCCTGTTGGTGGTCTCTCATTGAAGATTCTAATTGCTATTAAAGAATCTCTATTAGACCTTTAATAAGAGACTGCCTCTTGGAGAGACGGGTTAAGCTACGAAATGGATATTCCCGGCTTCGCCCGGGTTTTACCCGAGTAAAGGTTTGTTTAACGAATCTCTCCATAAAGTGAACATTTTTTCCCGGTCCCTTGAAAAATTCTCGATAAGTTGAATAAAATCAATATTAATTGGTTCCCTCGGTAATTGGAAGTTAAAGGAATAGTATCTTGCCTTTGAATTGTATCATTATTCTTGTCTCAAATAAATTGCCATGTCATCCTGAATTCTGTCTTTCCTAATTTTCTACATTACAAAATCATCGTATCATCATGATAATATTTAGAGCAGATTGTTGAATTATAACAGATAAATTAGAATATTTATCTTGATTATATCTAGGCGAAAAGTTATTTCAAAAATTTTATTTGCTAGAAACCTTCCCAGTACTATACTAAATAACTTCCCAAAGTTTCATGGCGATCCAATGAGTGGTTTGGTCAGGCATAAAGGATAAACAGACATACATTCATTTATATATATATAGATATATTTACATATTTAAAAGAAAGAAAGAAAAATTTACATGATTATAAATCAATGCAGCCTAGCAAGTTATTTACATAACTAGGCGCAAACACGAGTGTTACTTTTTTTTTTACAAAGGTATTGAGTATTGAGAGACAAATTTATATTACTAGGTTACGGTAAGTGCACACAAAGCAATAAATAAAAAAAAAAACACTTTAAAATTAGCGTTACTGTATGTAATTAATTGTTTTCGTATTTTTTATTAATTTTTGTTCTGGCCTTTGTTTTTTTATCTAGTTTTTTTAATCGTTTAAAATGCAGTCGCGGTCATTAGCAAACACATGTTTGCCTAATTTCCATGTGCTCTTTTATTTTTTACAGAAAAATATTTACATGCCAGTATTTTGGATTATTTTTTTCATAAACCTATTTTTTCCTATTCTAACTAAGAAGATGGGCATCGTAGTCAAGATCCAACGCAGTCACTCACTCAACTCAGGAAATTTCAAGGGTTAATGCGCTGGGGCGGGTACCTCGGGGGTTGGGTGGAAAAGCTGCCATCTATTTAAACTATATTGATTTTGAAACGACTAAATGGATTGAAAACTAATCAAATACCTAAACACTAATATAATAAAATTTTTGCCATCACACACACCTTTTGCCTGCGTTACTCCAGTATTGATATTCTATGGCACTTCTAATATTTTTATTGATGTACGATATACTCGTATTTTCAGTATGAAGAAATTTCACTCGGGGAAATTCTCGGGAGAAGCCTAGTATAATATAAATTTACCTTTACTTCCCAATTGATCTCATTTTCCAGAAAGAGATCTTCACACACTAGAAAAATGTAAATAAACAACGAAAATAAACGATTACACAGTGTAAGAGACGACTGGAGAAGGAATAAATGAAACGTCAGGAGAAATTGAGCAACGAAAATGACGCGGCTACGCGAATCAGACTTGAAGAAGATTGCGTAAAAAGTATGCTAGAGCAACTGCACCTTCAAGATACCTTAAAGCGCGCCTTGAAAACAATCTCAATTTTGAATAATCGTCCAGAGCCATGGAAATCATAGAATAACGCAAAGAGCGCCAAGAAAGCGATCGTAGTTTTAAATCCATTTCCAGAATCATGGAAACGTCAGCTGAAGGTAAAGCGCGCTAAAAAAAACTATCTCCATTTTAAATGTACATCCAGAGCCATGGAAACTTCAGCAGAACGTAAAGCGTGCCAATAAAATTATCATTGTTTGAAATCCAAATCAAGATCCATGGAAACATCAATAGAACGTAAAATTCGTCTATAAAAGGATCGTCTGCGCATATTACAACAAAACACTGATTTTCTACATTCGAAAACGCTATCAACACATTCTGTGACAGCAATTGTGGAATATGCATCAAGCGAACATATCCAAATCAGGTCAAAACTTATGAAGTCAGTACAAACAAAGCTTCCTGCCTCCCTGATCAATTATCTCACAAGACGACCGTTTTCAACCATGTTAATAGAGAAAAGAAGACTCCACAACCAGAGGCTTATTGGAAGAGCTTGGATCCTGGAGCCATTCCTGAAGCAATTATTCATCTCTCCCAGTCTTAGCAACGGTTTCTGTTCAGGATCATACCATTCGTAAATGTTGTCAGTTATAGTGGTCACTTTGGACAGGATAGCTGCAAGGGTCAAGCTGTGCTTTTTCTCAAGATATCTTCGAAGTGAGTGACAAATTACCTAATATGCCTCCAACGTCTACTGACAACGTAGGTATAGTGGTCGTAACTGAGCACCTTTAAAATATAAATATCACACGTGAGTTCCTAGTATCACGCTCACGACTTTATGGCGCATTACGATGGCTGATTGCGCGCAACCTACTCTACAATAATGATGTCATCGAAAATAATGTTGGAATTAACGTCCAATACTTTTACCGAATGGCTGAACAACAAACAAGAAAAAATATATACGATGTTTAAGAAAATAACCAAATTTCTACTTCGGGCTATGCTGGTACTCAAATCTTTTTTATGGTGCTTGCCAACATAGTAATGGCCGCTAGTCTGCCTCCTCAGATATGGACCACAAACACACTGAATGCGAAGCTGATTGAGGGCGATATCATGTTAAAGCTATCCGAGTGTTGTCTGACGCATTCTATCCAGTCGACCAAAGTTAATTCCTCGAGATACGTAACCTCAATATTTGGAAGAAGGACTTGATAATATTTGATAATTCATTCATCATTGAATATGAGGAAGACACACCTTTATATGGAAATACCGATACCAAGGCTAATGTTGGATTGACCTCAACTGAAGCTAACAACACAATGTTTGCTGACCACTGTGGTGACCACTCGTAGCTGCATCGAAGTCATTTGGTGTGATGCAATATGATGCCAAATTTTACTTCACGAATTCGCATTCATGTGGTTCTAAAAGCGCCAGCGTAGTTAATGGAGAGTTTGCATAATCGAATGCGTTACAGTTGATGAGCTTGTCCATATCTGTAAGCGAGCAATAGGTTCTAGAAATCAACAGTTCAGCATTAACTATATTGATGTTTATGTAAAGAATTATATCGTCCGTGATTATCAGCACGGAATCATTGAGGAACCGCATTAAGAATTGCCGCAGACACATGCTAGGGATCCTGCCTATTAATTAATAGCTGTGCAGACAATCAGTGATGGCGCCGATTGATTGTAGGTAGCCAGGTGTTAAGGATGAATTAGACGTCTAAAGCAACATCAACGCAAACTTGCGCAAATCAAAAGACAACATTGTGAATGAAGATCATGAACTCAAAGCAGAGGAATTCACCTTTTTTTCTGCTTCTTTATGGTGATAAAGGATTGAAGGGATAGGCGCTAAGAGTTGAAATAACGTAATTAGATTATATCCATTTCCAAAACCGAGTATTAGATAGAGACACAAGATTTCAGAGAAAGAAGACCTATTCTATGCACTGTCGATGTTTGAATATTATCGGATCAAGTCAGCCATATCTGCATGTGGAAAGAAATTTGAGGGTCAGGATGTTGCAATAGAAGATGTTCATCCTTACATAAAGAATTTACGAGGATCGGCAGCATACTGGGGCTCCGCTTTATATGAATTGATAGCACAAATTAGATGCCTAGGCCCTCCGACATATTTCGTGATCTTAAGTTGCAGTTACTTAAATTGGATGGACATGCGCAAGGCCCTCTTGATAACAGATGGACGACCTAATGATGATCCAGCTGAACTTGCCTTTGCAAGCGACGCCGAGAATAATCGAACAATATCAAGTGGTTGTAAGCCGTCATTTTGCAATTCGCGCAATCCGTTGAGGAAATTTATCTTAAGAAACCAGGAAGTGTTTGGCGGACGAGTGAACGATTATTGGTGGCACATCGAATTTCAAAATAGAGGTAGTCCACACATGCATATGGTGATATGGATAGAAAGCCGACTATCATCCGATACAGCTGAGGATATTCAACAAATCGATCGTGTATGCTCATGAAAAATATCATGCGAAAATTCAGATCTTCATGGGCTCATCGAGAAATGCCAATTTCATCATACAACTACTTTCACGAAAAATGAGTCAGCAACCTGTAGGTTCAGTTATCCGCGTCAAGAATTTGTGGAACCCAAAATATTAACACATTCACCAGATGATTTTGTTTTATATATGTATACTTGCGGACGTACCCGGCTTCGCCCGGGTTTTACCCGAGTAAAGGTTTGTCTAACGAATCTCTCGATAAAGTGAACATTTTTTCCCGGTCCCTTGAAAAATACTCGATAAGTTGAATAAAATCAATATTAATTGGTTCCCTCGGTAATTGGAAGTTAAAAGAATAGTATCTCGCCTTGGAATTGTATCATTATTCTTGTATGGATGTACCCGGCTTCGCCCTGGTTTTACCCGAGTAAAGGTTTGTCTAACGAATCTCTCGATAAAGTCAAGTTTTTTCCCGGTCCCTTTAAAAATACTCGATAAGTTGAATAAAATCAATATTAAGTGGTTCCCTCGGTAATTGGAAGTTAAAGGAATAGTATTTTGCCTTGGAATTGTATCCATTTTCCTGTCTCAAATAAATTGCCGTGTCATCCTGAATTTTGTCTTTCCTAATTTTCTACATTACAAAATCATCGTATCATCATGATAATATTTAGAGCCGATTGTTGAATTATAACATATAAATTAGAATATTTATCTTGATTATTTTTAGGCGAAAAGTTATTTCAAAAATTTTATTTGCTAGAAACCTTCCCAGTACTATACTAAATAACTTCCCAAAGTTTCATGGCGTTCCAATGAGTGGTTTGGTCAGGCATAAAGGACAGACAGACACACATACATTCATTTCTATATATATACTAGCGGATGTACCCGGCTTCGCCCAGGTTTTTCTCGAGGGAATGTTTGTAGTCTACTAATAAGAAAATATACTACACACACCTAAAAACTATCAGAGAAAAGAGAAACCACGGAAGGTGAACAGAAAAATGCTTACAATGGATGTTATGTTTACGATATCAAGTTAAATAAAAACAAAGATAAAATTTGCATATGTTGGTCACTATAAATTTGTATATTTGTTAGGCGAAATTAGAAACATGATAAAACAATTGGGTATTTAAAAACAAATGTAGAAATAAAAGTTGAAGTATAATAAACAATTTTAAAGATTAGTTTTAATTATTAATCAAGATTGTGTGTGAATATGTGAGAAAGATGTAATATCGTTGTTGTTTTCTTGGCCGACTGTTTTACATATGGTGTTATCTTAAAATTGCTTGTTTTGAATATTTTTTAGATTGAGATTATTAGCTAGTATGTAAAAAAATTAACTCTGTTGAAATTTAATTTTGTATTTATATATAAATAAAATTAACTCTGATGATTTTTTTTTTGGTATTTAATCGATAACAGCGAAGTTACGCATGCTAATGTTAGGAAATATATTTTGATGTTAAGCAAAACCTGCTCCATCTCGTTTTACATAAATGTTGAAAATATGGTTGAAATTGATGCATTGTAACGAAAGTTTTTAGTGATGTCCAATTATGAAATTTCCATTTTATTAATATAGATATTTTTTGTTTAATTAATTAATTGTTCCCACAGAGTATGTTTAATTAAAAACAGCATATATTGGATCAAAATATCATTTATTTTACCAATATTTTAGTTGGCTGAACGCCAACCTTTATCAAGGTGTTATAACATTTTAAAGTGTGTCAACAACAAAGTCAGCGCCACATAACGTCAACAGAATTAAGTTTTAAAAATATTTTGTTTTATTAAATGGGGATAAATTTTTTATAAATATATTTATATTATGGACAAAAAGAGTATGTTTGTAGAATCACAAATACATGGTAGCTAACCATAAGAAGAAAATATTTCTCTTTGTTTACTATGTTATAAGTTATTTTTTTTCTCTCTCTCTTGTAAATCAATAAAGATGATGTTTGATTAATAATCTTGAAATCATTAAATTCAAATGGTCAAAGCAAAGTGAACAATTGGTAGCAGAGCGTGGTTTGATATAAAGCTCAAAAGCGAAAATATTTAATCGGAGGATTAAGCAAGAAGTTTATTCTAATCGGTAAACTGAAGTTCGCTTCTGATAAGATTTAAAGTATTAAAATATATTATTTTTTAATTAAAAATGTATATATTGGATCAAAAATATAATTTATTTTACCAATATTCCAGTTGGCTGAGTGGCGGAAAATATTGGTAAAAGAAAATGATATTTTGATACAATATATGCCTTTTTAATTAAATATCTATTAATTTAAATATTATCTATATATTGCATGTTTAAATGGTACCCAAGATGTATATACAGGGTGATCCAAAAGTCCCGCACAACTTTAAAAATTAATAACTTCGCGAATATTTGCGCTAGAGCAATGCGGTAAACACCATTGTGTTCAGGATGCAATGGGATATTTTATGGCAAATAATGAAAAATTCGAAATTTATTTTAGTTACAACTTTATTCTCTAGATGGCGTTCTACCAGAATCAGAGATTCAGCGGCCAAATTGTTTGATAAATTGAAAAATATAACTGAACGACACGTATTTTTCCTTTTTAAATACCAGGAAATAACCCTAATAATATCAAATGATAAATTAATAAAACACAATTTCGCCAAAAGTTAGAATAATTGGTTGACGGTTTTTAAATACAATCTGAGATATGTAAAATAGGTATATGCAAATTAAAACATGTAGCAAAAATATTTATATTTTAGATGGAGTTTTGTGAAATACACTGCGTGACATTGAAAATGGAACACCAAGAAATAGTGGCCAGAAAATTATGCAAATTTCAGGGTAGACGCGCCTAACCGAGTTATGCAAATGATGTAAAATGCGCAGCTCTCGTGCGCACATGGAGTAAGATATAAGGGAAGGAACTTGCAGAAAGGACAGTATTCGTGTCGTTATTTCTTCAAGGAAAATCATTGTAGAAATTTTGTTCTTGTATCAAAAGACACGTGTAATAACAGAGAATGCCAGGTCATCGTGAACGGAGGCAGTTCAAGCAGACAGACGCTTTTACGAGGGGCATGGTGATCGGACTGAAAAGGGCAGGTTGGTCCATACGTCAAATCGCAGCTGATACACACCTTGATGCGTCCACGGTGCACCGACTGTGGAGAAGATGGTTGGAACAAGGAAATGTGGCAATTTATAGGAATGTCGGTGCAACCAGAGTGACGTCAGCACGTGTGGATCGGCGTATCCTTCGACAAGCAGTGGCGGCCCCACAAGCCACTTGTACCGCCATCCTGCAACATGTGCAAGACACCCTAGATCATTCCATCTCGACCAGAACCATTTCCCGTTGATTGGTTGCTAATGGCTTGCACTCATGCCGTCCGCTAAGAAGACTGCCATTGACCCAATCGAATAGGCGCCAACGTTTGGAATGGTGCCGGGCTAGATCGACGTGGATGACGGAATGGCACAGGGTCGTGTTCTCAGATGAGTCGCCTTTCTGCTTGTCCAGTGATAGTCGCCGTGTACGCGTGTGGCGTCGACGTGGAGAAAGGTCCAATCCGGCAGCAATTGTGGAACGCCCCACCGTGCGACAACGTGGAATCATGGTTTGGGGCGCAATCGCGTATGATTCCAGGTCACCTTTACTTCGTATTCAGGGCACTATGACGGCCCAACGATACGTTGATGATGTGCTGCGACCGGTGACACTCCCTTACCTTCAGGGGGTACCCAATGCCCTTTATCAGCAGGATAACGCCCGACCGCACACTGCTCGCATTTGTCAACAAGCTCTGCAAGATGTACAGATGCTTCCCTGGCCACCGTACTCTCCTGATCTCTCACCAATCGAGCACGTCTGGGACATCATTGGACGCCGTTTGCATGCCTTGCCACAGCCGCGTTCAGAAGACGAACTGTGGCAAATGGTTGAGAGGGAATGGAGAGCCATCCCTCAGGACGCCATCCGTACTCTGATTGACTCTCTAGCCAGACGTGTTGCTGCGTGCATCGCCGTCCGCGGTGGTCCTACTTGCTACTAAGCCGACGCCGTTCTCGATCTGTATTATGACTATCATTTTGAAATAAAGATCACTTATTGTTCGTCCCTATCTCTCTCTGTCTGCCGAGTTTCATCACTTTCTGGCCACTATTTCTTGGTGTTCCATTTTCAATGTCACGCAGTTGATGTATATATATTGTTCATTTGTTTTAGATAAATATAAAATGATGTATATATATTGTTCATTTGTTTTAAATAAATATAAAATGATGTATATAATTGTTCATTTATTTTGCATATTTTTCATCTTTGAATTTATCTTATAATTTGGTCTGTGAAAATAAATATATTGGACCAGTGACCAAAAAGGCTGTAAATAGATCGTTTAATGTTAGTTAGAGGGTATAGAGAATGGTTAGGCAGGATATATATATATATATTTAAATGTTATGCTTGTGTAATTATAATCTTAATTGAATAAAAATATTTAAATTATAAATGTATTCTAAATCTTAAATACCAAGCATTAAAACAACTGGCGACGAGGAAAAGCAAATTTTGTAAAGAAAAAAGAATTTAAATAGTGAAAAGAAATTATACTTTAAAAATGTCTTCAAGTATGTTTGAAAGATTCGACGAAAATCTAGAGAATGTTGAAAATTATATTTATCGATTGAAGCAATTCATGCTAATTTCTAAAACAAAAGAAGACTTTAAGACGCCATTTCTTATTTCAAGCATCGGCCCTAAATATTTCGGGATCTTGCGAAACTTAGTTTTTCCGGAAGAAGTTGATCAAGTTCCCTTTGATAAATTGTGCAGGATCTTATTGAAACATTTCAATCCTAAGACCAATATAATATATGAAAGATTTGTATTCCAGAAAATGGATCAGAAATCAGGCGAAACAATATCTAAATACATAATACGCCTTAAGGAACAGGCTCAAAGGTGTAACTTTGGAGATGTTCTGCAAGAATCCCTGCGAGACAGATTTGTGGCGGGCATCATTGATACACCGACCCAAAAGAAGCTACTACAGGAAGAAGGATTGACTTTTGAGGGAGCATTAGACATCGCGCTGTCTGCGGAGTCAGCAGATAATGACCTACGCAACCTCAAGAGATCCGAAGATGCCCATCGGTCCCCACAGCATCTTCATGCCATCAATAATCCCTGCAAACACTGTGGTAAGAACAACCATCTACACTATAATTGTTTTTTTTAAATCAGCTAATTGTAGAGTTTGTGGTAGGGTAGGGCATATTTCTATAATATGTTATAAAAAAGACAGTTCTGCCCGTAAATTGCCCAGAAATCCCAAAAATACTTTTAATAAATTTAAAAAGCATGCTAATGATAATAATCCTTCGGGATCTCAAAATAATTTATCATTGAATAATATAAATTTACATCCTCCATTGACTGAAACAGTATATGTAAATAATATAAAATTGTTGGCTGAAATTGATACTGGAGCAGCCATAACTACATTAACTAAATATTTGTACTTTAAATATTTCAAAAATGTTAAATTAAATAAATGTAATACAGTCTTGACCGGCTATCGTGGCTCTAAAATACCTATTTTAGGCAAGGCTAAATTTGATATAAAATTAAGAAATGTTTCTAGAACCATTGAAATACTAATAACTAATTTAAATTGTACTAAATTTCTCTTAGGAAGAGATTTCCTTAATCTTTTCAATATCTCATTCAATTATTTGCATAAATTGGACTCTTTTAGTATAGATTCACTTTTAAATGATTACGGGTCCATTTTTGAATGCAAATCTGACCCTATTAAAGGTATCAAATGCCATCTTGATGTAAAAGCCTCCAAATTCAATAGTCAATATGTTAACAGTAAATTTAAAGTGGATGAGACTGTGAAGTTTAGGTGGATTACTAATGGGCATCCCTCTTGGTATACAGGAAAGATAATTAAAATACTAGGAAGGAATGTTTATTTAATAAAACAAGGTGACAGTATAAAAAAGGTTCATCAAAACTACATTAGAAAAATGTTGCCTGGTAAATCACATCCCACTATTATGAATGAGGCTGAACGTGTGCCAACTCCAATCTCGGAGGAGAAAAGTATTACAACTGATCGGCCAAAAGTAGATTGAGTGTTTGAAAATACCTACTGATATCAATATACGATTTTTGAAATGTTAATATAGTACCAAAAATTATGATGGCACTACTAATAGGATTTCGGGCTATAAGGAATGTATAGTTTCTTGACTAAAATTGGCGACAGTTGACTATTTAACTGGGTATTTGTTATGATCCAAAAATGAAATATAGAGGGGAGTGACAAAATATATTTGTCGTAATTTATTCCAAATATCCTATGGGTTTGTCAAATGTTATCATTGTTTATTATACTGTACATAATTTTGAAAATGTATCCCCTCAAAAAAAATCATTTTTAAATCGACCTTTTGCGTTGAAAAACGTGGTAGTAAAATCATTTTGTATTATTTTTTGCGCAAAATTTCTAAAGTTGGGGGGAAGGTACGGAGTATATTCCTTATGCTATTTCTTTAATGAGCGAAAAGCGATAAACTAAACATATAGGGTAAAATTGTGTATACCAGTGTTATTCGAGAAGTTATAACACTTTGGCCTTCACGACATAATATAAGATGTGGGTAAATGACAAACAAAAAAATTACTGTTCACAGAAAAAAAAAGAGTCAAGATGTGAGGACCGCATTTATTATTCCCATAACCCAAAACAAAGAGCTGCAAAATATAACACATCAGGTAACTGCCTTCTCTCTTGTATTAGGTCACAATCCTTGCTCAATGTGGCGCCCATCATTCTCAAACACCGCCTGCAGACGATAGATGACAGAATGGGCAGCATTAAATGATATTTATGTTGAAATTGCTAAAACGTGCCATCTGATAGAAGCCTTCAACATGACCAATGTGGTAGGCCGGCATCGATAAACGCGAAATTTAATATATCCTCATAGCCAAAAATCGCAAGGCGAGAAGTCTGGTGATCATGGTGGCCACTGGTGTATAAAGTGGCTACTTATCACACTATCTTCAACTAACGTATACTACAGAAAATATTTGACACAGCGGGCGATATGAGAAGGTCCTCCGTCTTGCATGAATGTTATTTCGCTTAGTTCTAGCAATATGGGAATAACCTTTTCTCTCAAAGGTTGAACATAACGTTCACCAGTTACAAAAACGGTTTTAAAAGTTCTTCCGTTAATTTTTTCAAAGAAAAATGGCCCAATAAAAAAAGGAAGAAGTGAACCCACACAAAACTGTAACTCTGTGCTGATGAAGTGGTATTTCTGTAAAATTCCTAGGGTTTTATGTTGCCAAAATGAAGCAGTTTTGAATGTTAAATTCTCCCTTTAGATAAAAGTGAGCATCATCTGTTCTTAGAACATTTGACAGCCAGTTTTCATCAATATCAATTTGCCGGAAAACCCATGCAGCGAATTCTTGACGCTTCTCAAAATCGCTGACTTTAAACTCGTGAAAACTTTTAATTTTGTTAGGGTATTTTTATAGAAAATTTCTAAATGTGTGTTCTCTCCAAACTGTTCCATAGGAAATCCCCGTTTGTCGAGAAACTTGTCTAGCACTTACTTTTCCATACGTGGATAACGTTTCAATAGCTTCAGCATTCTGCAAAACGGTAACAGCCACTGACTTGCATGTCGATGGTCTTCCACTCCGAGGTTTTGCTTCCAGAGATCCAGTTTCCTCAAAACTTTTAATCAATCGCTTTAGAGAGTAGCAACTCATTGGTCCTTTACCGCTTCGAATATCTTTAAAGGAACGAAACGCTCATAAAGATTCAGTGGCAGATTCTGAATCACAATTAAAAAATTCACCGAGTGCTTAATTATCCTGTAGTGACGGAATTCCAGGGGAAAGGGGAGAAGTCCGACCACACCTCCTTGCGGTCCCCCCTGGACTCTTGGAATATATGACCAAATTCTGGTTCGTTTCCAAGAGGACTAACGTTGCAACGGCACCCATTTTCAAATGAAGAGCAAAACTGATATCTCCAGTAATGCTACCGCGTCCGGGGTAACCGCCGCGTCAGGAGCTGCAGCTCGAGCTCGGGATGAGAAATCTACTACGAGGACACAATTCAATCTACTACAACTCAATATAAATGGTACCCAGAGGAAAATAAAGAGCTGACTTGTCTTCTCTGTGACAACAATGTACATATTACCTGTCCTCAGGAGACAAAATTGAATCAGAATCTGAGATTCAATATCAAAGATTATACAACACTACGAAAGGACAGACAGGGAAAATTCGGAGGAGGACTTGCCGTTTTGATTAAAACTCTAGAAATCAAATTTAAGGAAATCGCCTATAATCAGAGTAAGCCTAGAGAAAGCACGACAGAAGCTCAGGCAATAGAAATCTATCTTACAGATAAAACAATTCCAATCATAAATGTTTATCACCAAGATAATAGTAGCATCAATACAGGCCTGATAGAGACATTAAGTGAAGCGTCTTCGGATATCGCAATCATACTTGGTAATTTTAACGCCGAAAGACCAACTTGGGGATCACCTGTCCAGGATAACAAAGGTCGACAGGTTGAGGACATGCTAACCGACCTCGAGCTTACACCGTTAAATAACGAAAAGAACACCTATCTATCCAGGTCCACAGGCACAAAATCCGCAATAGACATCACAGCGATAAATTACAACATCGCGCACACACAACACAATGGAAAATTCTGAAAAGTGCAATCAGTGACCGCAGACCAATTTTAACAACCTTAAAATTCAAAATTGGGAATTTCCAACAGAATAAAAGAACACTGGAAAAAAAAAATCACAGAAAGGCTTGAAGAACTGTTAAACGAAGGATCAAATCACAGAACGATTGACAAATAATTGGAAAAATTCTCTTCGAACATATCCAAAGCTGCAAAAGTGTCGATACCTAGAGGTAGACGTAAAGACCTGTGAATACTTTACTGGAAGGACCACAATATCAAGGCAATGATTGCAGAGAGAGACAATATCAATGAACTTCTTAAAACAAATAAAACAGAAGAAATCATAAAGGAGCTCATTGAAATTAGTCACAAAATAGAACAAGAAATTTGGATATTCAAACAAGAAAAATGGTCAGAATTCTGCGAGAAAAATGGATCCAAAAAAGAAAAGCCATCACTGGAATATAATTAGTGTTATAAAACAATCAAAACCAACACTAATACTCCAAAACTCTAACCGATATGAATAGCGAGAACGAACAAACAGATGGCTGATATAATTGCTTAATATCTTTCAAGCACTTCCAGACTCAGCTATACGAATGAAGGCAGGACTCTAAAAAATAATCTAAACAGGTTAGTTAAACAAGCAAGAAATTACCACCAACAAGATATTTACTCGAGAGACTTGAGCTAATGAGCTAAACTCATCAATAGGAAAGTTAAATCCAAGATGTCACCTGGAGATGCTCTTATCTTTGGTCAAATGATTAAACACTTCGGAGACGAAGCTAAAAATCAACTTCTATGAATACTGAAGATTTCATGGCAAACTGGTAAACTACTAAATAATTGGAAGATATCAATTGTATTGCCAATACAGAAACCAAACAAAGATGCCAAGGAATGCAAGAACTATCGGTCAATTGTTCTTACCAGCATACTTTGTAAAATAACAGAATGAATTATCTACTCTAGGCACATAGTCTGGCTCACTAACAATAATAAAATAAACTTCTACCAAACTGCCTAAAGATCCAGACACTGTACAACTGATAAACTGTTTTCTACTTCTGTCAATCAATAATAGATTTCTAGGAAAAATCGCCAAAAAAGACAACGGCCGTATTCCTGGATATGACCTCAGCTTTTGATCGAGTGTAGAAATTATTTGAAAGGCTGCACAACATCGGAGTAAGAGGAAAAACCTTAATCTGGATTGCAGACTTCTTAAGGGAAAGAAGGATAAAGGTTCGGGTCAATGGAACATTTTCCAAGGACCGAAGAACATGGGCTGGTGTACCTCAGGGATCTGTGCTCAGCACTCTAATCTTCTCGCTATATATTAACTGTTGTTTACGTAAATAGATGAATATTATTTGTATTATTCAAGGCCTCACATTATGAAAAATATATGTATATATAAATTGGAAATTTGTTGTTGGCCAAACTGGAAGAATAAGAGCTAAATAAAGAGTCATGGTCAAGTTTGAGCTGTTGTACGTCTAATTACGACACAACAAAAGTGGTGACGAGGATGCGCGATCTACAGAGCCAGTAAATATGCAAGTATAACAACTACATCTTTTAAACTATCTGGATCAAGAAAACAAAGGAGTAGAAAAGATCAGCATGACAAGTTCAAAGTTAATAGCACCTTTTAGATGCTATAGCCCAGTGGAGGATACCTTCGATCTTTTTGTACAAAAATTTGAGGCTTTCCTTTTGGCATCTGAAGGAGGAGATTGAAGTGTTGATTTTTACCTTGCTACCAGATTCTGAAACTTTGAAGCAGGGAAACGACATTTTCTTCCTGGTCTAATGAAAGATCAACCCTATGATACTATCATTCAAAGAATTAAGCTGCATTTAAATCCAAAGAAGAAAGTGATACCACAGCTATGCAGATTTTTGAAGAGAATTCAACAGGAAGGAGAATCAATTTCGGAATATCTTAGAGAATTGAAACGTTCAACAATAAATTGTAAGTTCGGCGATATGCTGGGAACCATGATGCGAGACCTTTTTGTGGCTGGAATCAAGTTGGAAAGCCTGCAAAAGAAGCTAATACAAGAAAACGACGGATGCAGTGGCGATCTCGTTCGAACTGGCGGAGATAAATACAAGATAATTACAAGATAAATTATGGCCAAGATATCCCCTGTGAATGGAAAGATAAAAAGGATGAGTACAATAATAGTATGGTGCATCATAGGCCTTTCAGGCAAAGGGGAGAAATAATGTGTTATAGATGTGGTGAAAGATATTCACACGTGGCCTCTGTTTGCCCTCATAGAACAAAGACTTGTTTTAAAATGTAAAAAAAAAATGGGTCTTTTAAGTAGGGTCTGCAAAGCTAGTTAAAAATGTGGGGATTTAAATTTGTACAAGAGGACTCTATATATTCTGTATAGGGCGAAACTGATGCCACAATAAATTTAACAGTAGATGATTATTCTTTGTGCTTTACAATAGATAGAGGAAGTTCAGTTACGTGTTAATACCTAAAGATATTTATAAGATTTATTAAAAAGGTAAAAAATTATTTCCAACAAATTTAAGATTAAAATTATTTTGTGGTAAATCAATAGAGATTATAGGTCAAATAAATGTTTTTGTAAAAGAAGCCAACCAATAATTACGATTAATAGTTGTAAATTAAAAATCCAGGTGATTTTTTTAGAAAGAGAATGTCTTAAACAGTTAAAACTTGATTATTCTAGATTGTTTAGCATTGAAAATTTAAATACTGAATCTAATAGAAATGGTTTGATTGATAGATATGTTTAACATTATTTGGGCTGTCTAAAGGATGTTAAAATAAATTTTAATTTAAAAAAAGGATGTGACTACTGTGTTTTGTAAGGCCAGAAGTTTACCTTTCTCTCTAAAAACAAAGTAGAGAATGAAATTGATCGTTTAGCGAATTCTTGCATTTTATAACCTATAGTTCATGCATATTGGACCGCTCAATAGTACCGGTATTAAAAAGGATGGTAGTGTAAGTATATGTGGTGATTTCAGATGTACAGCTAATAAAGCAATAGAATTAGATAGGTATCCCATTCAACGATCGATGAGATCTTTTCAAAATTATCTACAAGCACCGTACTTTCGACTCTAGACCTATCACAGGCTTACTTACAAGTAATGTTAGCGGAAGAAGCCAAAGCTGTTGTTGATATAAGCACAACAAAGAGGTTGTTTTCTTATAAAAGACTACCATATGACGTAGCAGTAGCACCAAATAAATTTCAGAGGATTATGGAAGGTATATTTGCTGATTTGCCAGGTGTGGCCTGCTACATAGATGATATTTTGGTTGCAGGAAAAGACTTTGAAGATCATGAACAAAAGTTGGATCTAGTGTTTAGATGATTGCTAGAAAAAGGTTTGAAGTTAAACAGATATAAATGTATATTTAAAAAGAAATCGATGGAATATTTATGGTTTAAAATGGATAAATATGGACTGCATTCCTTAGAAAATAAAATTAAAGCAGTGATAGAGGCGCTGAACCTAAAGAATGTTGCGCAATTAAGATCTTTCATAGGACTCTTAATTTATTATTATAGATTCATAAAGAATATAGCAAACATTTTAGCGCTATTCTATCACCTTTTGAATAAAACTTGTAGATGGAATTGGACGAAATAATATTAATTGTTATTTGAAAAATGTAAATCATTATTAATGGACTATGGACTAGGCGTGATTCTGAGTCATAGAAATGATAGAAAGGAAGAATGCCCTATAGCTTTTGCTTCTAGAACATTAACTGAAGCGGAAAAACGTTTCTCTCAACTAGAAAATAAAGCGTTGATCATAACTTTTGGCGTTGGGAAATTCAGACAATACTTACTGGGACGAAAATTTGTATTGGTCACAGACAACCGACCCTAATTAATATATTTTCACCTCATAACCAATTTCCATATGTGCATCATCCAGAATTAAAAGATGGTCCTTAAAATTAGTCGCATTTGATTATACTGTGGAATTTCGGAAAACTTGTGATAATTCCAATGTTGATGCATTGTCACGTCTTCCTTTAGAATCGAGTGTCAGGGAGTCTCTTGATGAAGACCAGGTTCTTCTTCTCAGGAAGTTGAATGAGGTACCGTTCTCTTTTATGGAGGTGGCATATGAGACGCCCCAAGATAAAATACTGTCTATAGTATTAAGGAATGTTAGAGAAGGCAACTGTGTGTGGAAATTCACAAGGGTACCGAGAGAAAACCCACTAGCTCCTCATTATAAGATCGATGAGGAATTAAGTTTGGAGTTTGGTTGTCTTCAATGGCGTTAAAGAGTGGTAATTCCCCAAAAATTAAGATCTTTAATTTTAAATGACTTGCATGAAATACACATGGAGATTGTTAAAATAGAGATGATTGCCAGACGGTATTTTCTGGTGGCCAGGCATAGATAGTAACATCGAGGAGTTAACTAGAGAATGTAGAGTATGCCACGAATCGGCAAGCATGCCCCCGACTACCATCTCGGAATGGACTTGGCCCGAAAAAGCGTGGCATCTACTTCAGCTTGATCTAGCGGGTCCGTTCATGGGAAGAATGTTTTTGGTTCTCGTGGACGCATACTCAAAGTGGATAGAAATTTTTATCATCAAAGATATTACCAGCAAAACGATTATAAATCATCTTAGAGAAATTTTGCCAGATTTGGAATGCCCTAATATTTGGTTACAGATAACGGAAGACAGTTTGTCTCCGGTAAATTCGAGCAATTTACCAAAATGAATGGTATACGGCACACCAAGACCAGTCCGTATAATCCTAGTACAAATGGTTTAGCTGAGAGATATGTAAGAGAGTTTAAAACCCTTTTGAGAAAGAATAATGGGAAGGATGATTTAGAGACGAATCTACAAAGAATTATATTAGCTTATAGAGCATTTCCCCAAACTGTAATAAAGGAATTCCCCTGTGGAACTGCTAATGAAGATAAGTTTAAGATCGAGATTCTCGAATTTAATACCAAGATGGGAAATCCGCGAGAGGTATTTCATGAGGCCGTAAGAAGGCAGGAGCAGTTTACTACAGGTTGCGAGGTTTATTTCCGCAACTATGCAACTGGACCTAAACGGTAAAAAGGTACCATTTTGAAATTATTGAGCTACCGTCACTACCTTATAAGTTGCGAAGGCGTCGTGTATTAGAGGCATATCAATCAATTGCGGCCTGTGAGAAAGAAACAAGTGGAGACAAGAAATTTGATACTTCCTCGAACATCAGGAGAGAAGCCTGTAGGTGGAAGTCAGAAATAAAGTGAAGAGGAGGTTCCAGAGGTTACATCAGGAAACAAGGAGGAGGCTGCTTCTGTGCACGTACTCTCTTGCACTCTTAAGACCAGGACCTGTTGCTGTGCACGTGCCCTCTTGCACTCCTAAACCGGAGCCTGTCGCTGTGCAAGTGCCCGTCCGCAGTCCTAGACCTCAGAGAGCCAGGAAACCCCCAGACCGACTGGAGTATTATTAAGAGGGGAGATGTGTTGTGTATGTAAATAGATGAAGATTATTTGCATTCTTTAAAGTCTCATTATGTAAGAATATATGTGTATATAAATTGGACATTTTTTGTTGGCCAAACGAGAAGAATAAGAGCTAAAAAAAGAGTCATGGTCAAGTTTGATTTGTTGTACATCTAATTACGACACAACCTTAACAACATCCATCCTCAATGAACACACAAAAGTTGCCTGTTATACAGATTATATAGCCATATGGCACACAAGTAGCAGTATGTAAATATCAGAAAAATACTGAACACATCAATGAGAGGACTGGAGAAGTGGGCAATGAAACTCAAAATGACAATAAACCCAATAAACACAAACCTATAGGTCTCCTTCACGGACAGGAAAAAAGGCAGGAATTTAACCCCAAAATAAGCATAAACAACCATATAATTGATAAAATTTGATCTCCAAATTACCTAGGTGTGATACCTGATGAGGAATTGCGATTTACAGAACACATAATTAGCCCCTCAAATAGAGCTACCAGAAACCTAAACATTCTGAGAAGGCTATGTGGAACAAATTGGGGAGCCAAACCCAAAATCTTAGAACAACATATATCACCTTAATAAAGCCAATAATGGAATATGCAACACCTGTTTAGGCTCCCTCAAGTTCATCACTAAAAAGAAGACTAGACAGTGTTCAAGCAAAAGCGGCCAAATTAATCACTGGTTCTGTTTCAAATACCAACAATTAGAAAATTCAGAGAGAATGTGGTCTAGGCCTTCTTGAAAGCAGAAGACAATTAAAAACCATAAAATTCACCAATAGCTTAAAACTAAATAAACCGAACACATATCCCATAAAACCTATTTAAACTGGACACCAAAAGAAAGGCTCAAAAAATCTTCAACATTAGAAAGAGCATAAATATGAAACATAATGAATTTCAAATTCGAGAATAACTAATATGTCCTACCCCATTGCCATCAAATGTAATCATCAATCTTAACCTGAATGAATCCTGCAATAAAAAAAAAAGAGAATAAAAACATACTTAAAAAGAAAGGATTTGACACAATTGGTTTAGATGATCAGATAAATTATTTAACAGCATATACAGACGGATCATCATACCTTACCATAAGAAATGGAGGGGCTGGAATTAACATAATACTGCAAGATGGAACATACATCGAAATCAAAGAAAAAGCAAGAAAGTTTTCGTCAAACTTCACTTGTGAACTGACAGCTATCTGGAAAGCTCTTGATGTATGCCTTAACCAACCATCCCTGCATCAAGCAGAAGGAATTATAATATACTGTACAACGACTCCATATCCGATCTAGAAGCAATTCAGAAGTGCAATACTATAATCACACAGAAAATACATTCGTTACTTACTCAACTGATATCATTGGAGAATAACTGCATTCTACAATGGATTCCTGCCACTGTTTGGATCGGGGGTAATGAAATGGCAGTTGAATTTGCAAAGGAAGCCAGAAAGTTGAGCCAACGGAAAGAACAAATGTCATTATTTGACGCTAATGCTTTTTCAAAATACAAGATAATTAAACAAAAAATAGGAAAATATCAAAATGTGAAATAAACACCGAGAGAAAAATGACAAAACTATAACAAGATTTAGAAAAAAAAACATTGTAAAGGATGACAATACATCCAGATAGCACAAGAACCTATAGAACATGCAACAACTGTCCTGGTGTGGAACTAACACCTACCCACATATTCTCATGCCCGCAGCCTTGCAAAAAATTGACATAGACCCAGAGCAGCTGCTTTACACACCCAAGATAGTGGACAATGCTGCTGCTGCTGTGATAGAGATGCATGGAGATATCTGAGGCTCTTTATTGGACACGACAAAAACAACAACGGCATTCCAGAGTAAAATAAATCATCAGAGATAGATAAATATTTTTCAAATGAATTAAAATAAATATAAAATCGATACTGAGAGAGAGTTGAATTTAAAAAATTAGAAATATATTATTTTCGAAATTTTAAATAGCTGAGAGGATTCCAGCAAACCGCATCTAAAATATCAGTTTTTTTTTGCTACATGTTTTAATTTGCATATACCTATTTTACATATCTCAGATTGTATTTAAAATCGTTAACCATTTCTTCTAACTTTTGGCGAAATGGTGTTTTATTAATTTATCATTTGATATTATTAGGGTTCTTTCCTGGTATTCAAAAAGGTAAAATACGTGTCGTTCAGTTATATTTTTCCATTTATCAAACAATTTGGCCGCTGAATCTCTGATTCTAATACAGCGCCATCTAGCGAATAAAGTTGTAACTAAAATCAATTTCGAATTTTTCATTATTTGCCATAAAAATCCCATTGCATCCTGAACACAATGGTGTTTACCGCATTGCTCTAGCGCAAATATTCGCGGAGCTATTAATTTTTAAAGTTGTGCGGGGCTTTTGGATCACCCTGTATATTCAAAATATATAATTGTATTGAAAATAGAGCAATGCACATTTGTAAGTGCAAAGTCAGTGTAGACATGTGGTGCGCTTACAATAAAAGCAGTCGCTAACTACCCAGCATGGTTATCATAGCCTGTACCACGTGTACTAGGGATAAGCAAAAATATATATATTTAATTTAAAAGGCATAAATTGGATCAAAGAATCATTTATTTTACCAATATTACAGTTGGCTGAGGCGCCAACCTTTATCAAGGTGTTATAAATAACATAAAATATGATATAACACCTTGATAAAGGTTGGCGTTCAGCCAACTGAAATAATGGTGAAATAAATACATTTATTTTTCCAATATATGGTTTTTTAATTAAAAATATATTTGTATGTAAATTATATTGGTTTATTTATTAGATCACACACACAATAGGCGAAAATGTTCGTTTCTAATTTTTAAGGGGGAAAACCGCGCCATGGCTACAGAGGTGGGGGCTATAGGCTACACAAATGAAAAGTTACTACGCGGCCTGGACAACCGTGCAGCACCTCAACAGTCCAAAACAATCAAAAAACCTCTTGGCCGCTTCCTCAGAATCTGCCAAATTAATGTAGAAGGCCTAACCACAGCAAAGACTGAGATTTTGGAAAGAATGGGAAGAGATGAAAATATTGACATATTTGCTCTCCAGGAAACCCACATTTCTGAAGACCATATTAGTCGTCTTAAAAAAATTCTAATTTTTGTATCTCATTCGAAAATTGTACCATTAACAGGAACTAATTAACAGATTTGGGCGTTGAAAATCGGCGCAGTTCTGAGAGGAAGAAAATTATTTAAGTGTGTAATTTCCGATCCAGAACCTGATATGGAAGACAAAAGTTCTTGGGAGATTTGAAGTTAGAAAAATGATGAAGCATTTGGGATAATCATCACTACATTGACAAATGAACAAGCTGGAATGTTCATAGGAGAAACAACTCATCTCAAACTGAACCGATAGAGGAAAGATGCGTAAAAAAATTAAAAAAAGAAAGGAGATACAATGAACGTCTTAGAAGAACGGCACAATGCAAGACTTAAAGAAGGAGTTCGACCTTCACAAAGAATAAGGGACAGCAATGAAACGAATTTATTTATGAAAATAGATCATGTGATCCATGTGTCTATAAACTACATAGAGGTTTCATATATATATGACTAAAAATAACATGAATAATTAATCAATAAAAAAAAATTTTAAAAGCTTTTATTTAAAATGAATTAAAAGGAACAAAATAAATATTACTGCAGGTACTATTCAACAAATAAATTAATAGAAATAAAAGCGATGGGGGCAATCATCATCAATTTGAAAATTAATATGATTTTATATTAAACAAATAATTAACAAGATTATGCCTTTCAATTAATTATTACCTCTTCAAAACATTAATAATGATAATCCCCTGCCACTTATATTTCTACTCCAATTAACATAGAAAATAAATATTCAAGTTACCTTCATTGAACAAATAGATTCACATGAGTCAAACTAAAAGCGGTGGGGGACAATCATCCTATATTGAGTGAAAAGGTAAAATAATGGAGCATAAAACTTGATAATCTAGCGTCCAATTAAATCTGATAAGTTCGTAAATCATTATGATCGTCCCCCGCCGCTTTTATTTTGACTCATTTAAATCTGATTGTTCAATGGTGGTAGCTGAAATATTTATTTTCTATGTTTAAAGGAGTAAAAATATAAGTGGCGAGGGATGATCATAATTTATTTAGTGAAGAGGTAAAAATTAAAATAAAGGCTATTTATAAAGGCTCATCATTTGTTCAATATAAAATCACATTATATATATTTTTTCAAATTGATGATGAATGTCCCCCACCGCTTTTATTTCTATTTCTAACAATTTATTAGTTCGATAATACCTGCAGCAATATTTATTTTGTTCTTTATAGTGCATTTTAAATAAAACCTTTTTTTGAATTGATTTTTATTAATTAATTATTTTAAAATTCAAATAGAATATTCAAATGAATTTTTTGCTTTATACTTAATTTTTCACTTGAGAGTAGATAACAATTTTATATATAGGACAAAATATTATTGTTATTCGGTTTGAATATTATTTTTATAAATTAGTTTTTTGATACATCGATAATTGGTTTATATAGATATTTTCGGTAAGATATAAATGTAAATTTGAAGAGCTACCTTTCTCTTATAAAGAAACGAAAATTATTGCGCTATTGAATGGCCGTCTATAGAATCTTAACAGATTCATGTAGGCAACAAAGGCAAAACTCCAGCTTTGACAAATTCAGAACGCCTACCTATAGATCATTTTTCTATTTTGATGGAATAGGTAGTATTTATATTTTAAGCGTTTTTTGGAATTATCTTTATGTGCTATATAGCAGTATAATATACTCACTTTATCTAAATATATGTACCTTGATCGTTTTATACGATATCGATTTTATGCCTATATGAATATATTCGCGCTCGTGGTTCTAATTGCTCGAATTGTTCGAATCTAAAAAGGTTTCAGAATTAATTTGTATTTATATACGTTTTTGCCTTAAACGAGGTAGAATTAAATTGAGATTCGAAGTATATACGTATAAACCGAAATAAAATAACAAAACCAGAAATAAGTTCACAAATATAATATATGGTTTTCGAAAATAACGAAAAAATGGGCCGCTGTCAAATGCAATTATGTAAATAGGAATGCTGGAGCTGGTGCAAATTTCATAAGTAAGGTTCCCTCCTCCAATATTTATCAAGCTCTATATTTACCAAGTGCTCACGGTAACATGTTTCTGTTGCATAAAAACTTCATAATTATCACATTATGTTTTTTATTGAATCAATTAATGTTAGCTTTGTTTTTACAAAGCATCATTTTGTTATATTCGGGTTAATTTAGATTGATTAAGAGGATAGTGAACATTGATTTATTTATAGCTAAAGGTTTATGGATATTATGAATATAAGACTGAACTCCGTTTATAACCGATATTTGTCTGTACCAAAGAAGTTCTCAAAAAAAAGAGTATGAAATTAAGTGTAAATACAACCGCATTAAAGGATAAACCCAATTTATGAATGTTATTTTAAATTATAATTAGATTTTTTTTTAATTGATAGTATTTAATATCAAATGTCTTTAAATTTAGTATATATATTTTGATTTATAATATTCATATATTTGTATTTAAATGTTTTGTTCAGATAATTCAATACATGGACCCTTATCAGACTTTTTTAACTTCAGAGCCTTTCGCTGGCTCTTGAACATAAGAGACGACGGCTGCTAGAGTTCAAATAAATAACCTAATTCCAACTAAATCGTATTTAAAATCTAAATGTACCGGATCCGATGTCTCCAAATTAAATTACAATAAACTTTATAATAGTGTAATTACTTGAATAACAGTTATATAAAAGAGAGAGATTTAATAAATTTATGATTTCTCAAAGAGTGGAATCATAGACTTCAGAAAGGGTGGAGAATCGAAAAGGTCCCATCAGGACTGTATTGTAGAAAGGCATACAGCAAGAACCTTTGGCTTTTTACTGTGACGTGACATCAGCTATAAAAGTAGAAACTCTTTAAGTAATCATTAAAGGCACCATGACTGATCTGCTATACGTTAAAGTTGTTTTGCAACCTGTTGTTTTTATAATTTCTGAGTATATTGATAATGCCATTTTCAAACAAGATAATGCCCAACTACGTACAACCAACATCTCACGAGCTGTCCTTAAAAACGTTTACATCCTTCCTAGGCCCGCATGTTCCCTAGATCTTGCCTCATTTAAGCATGTATGGGACATGACGGAGAGGGAGAATTTAGCAATATTCACAGCCTGGTAATTTTCTACAGCTTGAGAGAAAAATAAATATTCCACAAGAAGAAATTTAAAAACCTGTATGACATTATGCCTCACCGTATAGCTGCTTGCATACGTTCGAAAGGATACACCAAATATTGATAAAAGCTGTGTACTCGATAGATTCACATCTCTTTAAAAAATAAGACAATTATTTCTCACATTACTATTATATAGGTTCCTAATTTTCAGAAATTTCAAATAAGTATTTTTGAGGGATAGAATTTTTTAAAGTGGCTAGTCTATATCGTTTGCTTTTTCGTTGTTTTTCCTCACAATTTTAAACTCTCTATATATACAATAGAAATATATGGGTTTATGTTTTTTCGTCCTTAGAGAGAACCACAGTATTTGATAGCGTTGAATGAAGTTTTACCAGGATATAGAGCCTGAAAAGAACCATTATCTAGGTTTCGCCTCCAGAGAAAATGATAATTATCCGAATAACCAACTAAATTACATATTTTAATCCATAAAACGTTGATAAAATATAATGCATATCTTACACATTATTATAATCGCAGTCAAACCTCCCTATAATGAACCAGAATGGGACTTACCTTTGGTTCCTTTTAGCCATATTTCACAGTAGCGTATCACTAATAATTGAAATTATTTTAGGTTCGTTATAAGAGAAGGTTCGCTAAATCCCCGAAATGTTTTAGCGGGCTTTCACTGCACTACCATTTTTATACATAAAATAAAGTGGGGCAGAAATATTAAAATTCTATGAAATAAATAACTCTTATAAAAATAATTCAAAATAGTTTATTTCAGAATCGAATTTTGGGAGATTTAAGATTGTAGAATGTTCAACTGATATGACGGCAAAAATCATTGATATAACAACAAATCATTAATAGATCATCATATTCATTTCAAAACTCCAAAATATTCCAAGGAGTTTGGTTTGGGTTATTATGTGTAGTCTTTGATTAGCCTATATGTTAATCTAGAAAATATGGCATTGGTAAAGAGGAATGGCATAAACTGTCGATTTTGACAATCAGGACCCGGAATCGAATCCTAAATTGGGAAATGTATGCTCAGGTTTCAAGAATACCGTACTGTATTGAATTTTATAGTGTAGATTCGTGAGATCTAAGATGTTCAGAAAAATAAGTGAAATATTTCCCAAAATAAATCACTTAAATTTATTAAAGTTATTATTGTGCTCTAATATATCAATTGCACGCGGTACAGTGCCTGATAATCGTTGTCTGACGTAGATAGCAGTAGTGAACATGTGAATAATAACAAAATTATATATATATATTTTAAATTATTTTTTCACACGTTTAGGTATTCACTCAAGTTTAGTCATAAATAGCCATTTCTTGATTTCTCAGGAAGCCTCTGGGACAAAACTATTTTTGGTCGTAGAGGTGTACAGTCTCCACCACGCTGACTAAGACCAATAGCCCGAAACGCGTTCATGGTTGACTTTTCTTGTTTTCTAAAGAAAATGGGTTGACCGAATATCAAGGAACAGGTTAAATCAACGTTTAGTTGATTTCTGTTCAACTAGATTGCGCTCTGCCATCTAAAGGTTCATGTGAATGTGGTCAGGATATGTCTTTTTTTTTGATTTTGATATCAACACCTGACCTTTTCGATTATTTTATTTTTTATTATTTCTTCATATATATATAAAATAAAAAAGGCATATCCTGAGCGTACTCACTTGATCATTTCTAGATGGCAGAGCGTCATCTAGTGCAAAAAAACTAAATTAAACGTTTATTTAACCAACAACCTCATATTGTATATAATATAACAAGATTTTCATGTTGTATAATAGAAACACATATATAAATAATTATACGCATGATTGACATGTGTCATTACATCATCATATGTAATGCAC
>CP092869.1:41366175-41418820 GCA_030710605.1 Cordylochernes scorpioides | reverse complement strand
ATCGTGGAGACTTCTGAGGACGTCAGGGCGCAAATGCCTGGGGATCACCAATAGCCACGGTTGCCCCACTGGGTCGAAATTCCGCTTGTAAAGAGCTCCATTGATTATTTTGAAGCGGTTTTGATCGTTCTTCAAACATTCCTCCGATATTCTCACAATTACCGGATCTTTCCGCTGTTCCGCGACGATATTAGTTAAAGCAGCTAATGTTGGTATGTCATCTTCGGATTCCCCTGGATTATTCGCTTCGGTTGGATTGAGTGAGAGACAATCGGCATCTTGATGTTTTCTGCCGTTTTTATATACCACGTTCACATTATACTCCTGAAGTCTTAAGGCCCACCTGGCCAGTCTTCCCGACGGGTCCTTCAGGCCCGAAAGCCAACAGAGCGAGTGATGATCCGTCACAATTGTAAACGTGCGCCCAAATAGGTATGGAGGGAACTTGCCGATCGCCCAAATCGCGGCAAGACACTCCCGCTCCGTTGTTGAATAATTTTTTCAGCTGTTGACAGCGTTCTTGATGCATTTCCAATCGGTTTTTCACTTCCTCCCTGGACCTGGACCAAAACCGCACCAATTCCAAACCCACTGGCGTCGGTGTGCAAATCGGTCGCATACTTTTCGTCAAAGTGGGCCAAGACGGGTTCCGACGCGAGTGCCAACTTCAAGGATTCATAGGCCTGCCGTTGATCTGGTCCCCATTCGAATCTGGTGTCCTTTCTCAACAACCTGTGTAGTGGTTCAGCTTTTTGAGCAAAATTCTTAATGAAACGACGATAATATGAGCACATTCCAATGAAACTCCTTACATCAGTGAGGGATTTGGGAGTAGGGAATTTGGACATAGCATCAACTTTACCCGGGTCGGGGTGCACGCCCTCTCCATCCACCAGATGCCCAAAAATGCTTAGTCGTTTTGTTCCGAACAAGCACTTGTCTGGATTTAACACAAGTCCAGCCTTTGAGAGACACCTGAGAACTAATTCAAGGCGTCGAACATGTTCGTCAAAGGTGGGTGAAAACACAATAATATCGTCCAGATAGCAAAGACACATTGACCACTTCAACCCCCTCAGCAAGGTATCCATCATTCTTTCAAATGTCGCTGGGGCGTTACACAACCCGAAAGGCATAACTTTGAACTCGTACAATCCGTCGGGTGTAATGAAGGCGGTCTTCTCGCGATCTGCCTCATCCACCTCAATCTGCCAGCAACCAGAACGGAGGTCCATGGAAGAATAATAACTGGCCCCTCTTAAGCAATCGAGTGTATCGTCAATCCTTGGTAGTGGATATACATCCTTTTTTGTGATTTTATTCAGGTGTCTGTGATCGACACAGAAACGCCAACTATCATTTTTCTTTTTCACTAATACCACAGGAGAGGACCAAGGACTTTCGGAAAGCTGAACTATACCTCCTTTCAACATTTTGTCGACCTCATTCTGAATGGTTTGACGTTCGACCTGCGACACTCGATATGGACGGCGTTTAATCGGGGGATGGTCCTCTGTATTTATCTTTTGCTTGGCTGTGCTCGTCAGATTAGACGGAAACTTATTAAATTCAAATGAGCCGCTGAAACTCCCAAGTATCGAACATATCCTGGTCCTTTCAAGCATGGATAGATCAGGACTTATCATCAAGGCAATGTTTGGAGAGTTTTCTTGTCCAAGAATCCCCTGCCGATTGGTGTCCGAAGCATCACCGATGACCGCCAGCTGACCCTCTTCCAGTACCTGTATCTCTCCAATACACATTCCTTTGGGGACAGTTCGATCACATGTGCCGATGTTGGTTATCCAAATTCTCCCTTTTCCATGCTGGACAGCGAAGATCGAGGCGGGAACCATCAGATCACGTTCTAGAAAGAAGATCCTCGAAGGCTCCATTACGACATCACTCACACCGAGTATAGCTTCGCTGATTACGTTTATCTGCTTGGTCGATCCAGCGGGGATTATAAAGCTACCGTCGGCGGCTACAGTTTGGAATATGCTCGAAGAATCCTCTGGTAGTTCTGCTTTTTCTAACAGAATCTCGGCGCTACCACAATCGATTATAGCCCTTGACGTCTCCAGAAAGTCCAAACCGAGAATGATGCCGTGGCTACAACTTGGTAAAACGATGAATTCAAATGGCTGTACCAATCCGTTTATTTCTAAACGTTAAGTACATCGGCCCCTGGAAACGATATATTTCCCGTCGGCAACTCTAAGTGTCATGCCAGCGTCACTGAACATAGTCTTTTTGTGTTGTTGTCTAAAGTGGTCCGAAATAACCGAAAACGAAGCGCCGCTGTCGACAAGGGCAGGAAAAGTTTTATCGTCAATAGTAACGTCAACTATATTCTGTGATAGTTTAGCGGCTATGAGCGGCGGAGGATTTATAATCTCCTCGGCGACCTTACCTTCAGCGAAGGGCGCTTGCTCTAGTTTTCCTCACGATAAGGTGATCGGCCAGATCGTCGGCTTGGCGATATCGAGGGGCGAGGTTCAGCTGGGGATCGGCCGCGACCTGGATAGGGCGACGGGCTTCGATAACTTGCGCGGCCTGGGGTTTCATTGCTATTATAGATCGTTCGCGGGCCGTTCTGGACAGGGTGGTATCTCCCCGGTGGCTGTCGATCCACCATCCCTCGCCGCTCTCGGCAGTACCTGGCGACGTGACCCGAGCGTCCGCATTGGAAACAAACGGGAATATTATCCACCGTCCTCCATTCGTCAGTCTTTCTTCGGGCAGTTGTCAGCCTTGTAGGACTTTGCTGCTGCTAATACGGGGGTGGTTTCGCCGGTCCTTCAAATTGGCGGCGTTGTTCTCGGTAGTATGGACCCTGCTCCGCAATTGGGGTCAGATTTCTCTCAACCTCTTCATGAATAATTTTCTTCAGGGAGTTCACCTCCGGCACTATAGACTCGGAATGTAGGGCACTTTTAATTTCTTCTCTCACGATTCGTCGAATCAGATCTTCCAGAGACGAGGAGTTTGGTTGCTCTATACTTGCGACGTTAGGGAGTCGCTCAAACCTTGGTTTCCCGATGCGTCGCTGCTTGCAAGCCTCCACTTTTCGGCACCAATCGACAAAGGCTTCAACAGTATCAATTTCCTTTATCAAGATGACCTGATAGACATCTTCTACCACACCTTTCATTAGATGTGCCACTTTCTCTTCTTCACTCATATCGGGATTCACCTGCCTACACAAGCTCAGAACGTCTCGGATATAGGATTCACAGGATTCTGTACTCTTCTGAGCTCGACTCTGAAGGTTGTCCTTAGCGCGTCTGAGAAGGACACCGCTATTGTCGAATGTCCGGCTAAACATCTCCTTAAACATATCCCACGAATCCATTCCTTCTTCGTTGTTATCATACCATTAGCCAGCGGCCCCTTCCAAGAAGAATGGTGCGTTCGCCAATTTCATCGTGGCATCCCAGCAGTTAGATCTCGCAATACGTTCGTAATCCTTCATCCATTTGCCACAATCCTCCGTTCCATTGCCGCTAAACACAGTTGGGTTTCTTGTCAAATGTTTGCAAGTATTTTAACACCCGTGTTAACTCCAGCCGATATTGACATTTTTCTGATTGGCTTATTCTTTTTGTCGATATCAAAACGTGGCTCTAGGCCTTCTAGGCGACGGCTTCTTCTGACAGGTATCCGTGATGGTATCGGTACCCAGCTTCTCCACCACTTGTCACGGTAAGAATTGCAAGCAACAGGCGAAGATAAATTGAACGATAAACGTTTATTGCTGCCACCGAGCAGACTGCCCAAATCGAAGAATACACGAATATATATAGCAATCATTAATTCAATATATGCAAAACAAACACAAACAAAATCTAAAACTTAATTATGTAAAACAATACAACAAATAACGCTACAATATAACTAATAATGAAAAAATAGTACAAATGTAATATTGTACTGGGATAAGGTGCATACATTAAGAAAAAGGCATCTACTTATCGTGCAACGGACATCAGCAACTTTCAGTTGCACGATAAGTAGATGCCTTTTTCTTAATAACCAATAATATAACTTTTCAATTGAACAAGTTTTATTTTTATTATTTTCAGATATATACAAACAAAACATCTTGTTATAGCCCTTTTTAACCCTCAGAGTTTAAATTAATTAAAAGAAATGTTAATTACTTACCTGTGTTAGAGAGGCTTTACCTGTTTAAACCTGGATAAACCCTTTCACTCCCGGGGCCCATCTATTGTAATTTAAACCAACAACTCCATATAGTATATTACTTATAACAAGATTTTCATGTTGTATAATAGAAACACATCTGTAAATGATTATACGCATGATTGACATGTGTCATTACATCATCATATGTAATGTACTTTGTACAAACTGAGGATAAATAAATAAAACGCTGTAATAGATTAAGAGTTGAATTAAAGCAGAGATCGAGCATATAGTAGTCCCAAAACAACAACATCTAAAGATAGCTAGCCGAATGACCCGGGCAACGCCCGGGTTTTACCCGATCAAATGCTTTTATCAAATACTATCCGTTAAAATTATAAATTGGCGCCGTGGATGCCATTCCATTTTTCATTCCATTCACAAAAGTAAAAACGGTGACAGAATTGATTATTAAGAATTGTTGCTTGATGACGCTGATAACTGTATATATTAATGTGTGTGTGTGTGTGAAAAATAGTACAAATTTGATATTTTTTCCTGGAATAAAGCTCATGAATTAATAAAAGAAAAAAGGGGCATTTCCTTATTGGGCAATTGAAAGTTGCTGATGACTTGCGTCATCTATCGGAAAAAATATAAACTATTCGTTTATTTTCAACTAGACGAATGACCCAGCTTCGTCCGAGAATTCCCACGAGTGCAATTTCCTTAATATTCAAAGTAGATCAATAATAAATGGTAGAAGTTCTATAGAATAGCAATACAGAAGTAACACATAAACCATAGGCAAAAAGTGTGTGTGCTGGCAAAAATTGTATTATATTAGTGTTTAGGTATTTGATTTAATTATTTTTCTGCAATCCATTTAGTTGTTTTGAAATCAATATACTTGTAGTTTAAACAGATGGCAGTTTTTCCATCCAACCCCCGAGGTACTAGCCCCAGCGCATTAACCCTTGAAATTGCCTGAGTTGAGTGAGTGACTGCGATGGATCTTGACTGCGATGCCCATCTTCTCGGTAAGCATAAGAAAAATAGGTTTATAGAAAAAATTAATCCAAAATACTGGCATGTAAATATTTTTCTGTGAAAAATAATAGAGCACATGGAAATTGGCCAAACATATGTGTTTGCTAATGACTGAAACTACATTTCAAACGATTTTTTTTCAAAAAGGGATAAAAAAAAAACAAAGGCCAGAACAAAAATCAATAAATAATACGAAAGCCATCATTTACATACAGTAACGCTAATTTCGTAAAGTTTTTTTTTTTAATTGCATTGTGTGCACTCACCGTAACTTAGTAATATAAATTTCTCTCAATACTCAATACTTTGGTAAAAAACAATAACACTCTTATAAAAAGATATTTAAAAAAAAAAAGTACGCAAGTAACTTTAAAAAAAGCAGAACGCTCATTGGTCGCTTAATTGGCCTGGTGTTGTTACTTCGCCTCGTATTTACTCCACGTAAAAAAAGATTTTCAAATGAAAAAAATAAATAGCTATAAATACTAATCAGATGGAATCCGAAATTTTTCCTCAGGTTTATAAAAAGCGACATGCAAAATTTGGTATCAATTGGTTCAGTAGTTTTTGAGTTTATCGCGAAACAGACAACAGACATTGGTTTTATATATAGGTTTTTAACTTTTAATTAGACATTTTAAATTCATATTTAGACAATTATATTTAAACAAAAACAAAGGTCGTCTTTCCTGTCAAAATAGACGCCAAGGTTGGTGATAAAGCTGGTGTTGTGGCTTTGTCACCGACCCGAGGCCTCAAGTTTGCTGCGACGGTCAATAGATGGAGTCTAGATTTGACGTCTGTTTTGACGGAATAGGGGACCTTTGTATATATTTTTTTAAATTAATATTCCCCAGGGAAATATTCCTTCTATATTTTAGCTATATATTTGGCCTAGCCAATTAGCCATCTAAACACCTCTTTGGCAGATTGTCAATATTCCATTAGATCCCTTGTGGTCGCCCTAGGCTGACGAGGGCCATTAGCCCGAAACCATGGCCTCTAGATGGACACTTTTCATTTTGCCAAAGCTGGTGTTGTGGCTTTGTCACCGACCCGAGGCCGCAAGTTTGCGGTGACGGTCAATAGATGTTGTCTAGCTTTAACGCCTATTTTGACGGGAGAGGCAGACTTTGTCTTTTTTGATAATGAAACGCGTACGTGGTTAGGTGTTATAGATTAAACAACTTGAATAATTAAAAATCAACGAATATTCGATATTTATTCCGACAGATGGCACAAGCAATCGGCAACTTTCAGTTGCACGATAAGGGAATGCCTTTTCCATCCACCTTATTACAGAACAATTTCACATTGGTACTATACATTTATATATTAGATAATAAAAAGGCATATATTGGATTTAATAAAAGATTTATTTTGCCAATATTTCGGATGGCTGAACGCCAACCTTTATCGAGGCATTACATTTCTGTATACACAAACTCAGCGCCGCATAGTGTTATAGTATCACAGTTGATATCAATTAAAATACAAAATAGGTGGGAGAAATTTGTGCATGAAAAAATATTATAAAAATTGCAATTAAATATGTTGAATATCTTAAAATATTAAAGGAAAAAAAAGAGGTATATTTTATATTTTTCAAAAAATTGTAATAAGTACATAAAAATAATTCATCAATAAATCATTAAGAGATAAATGTAAAAATATATGTATGTTGTTTGGTAATATTATATTCTACTTAATTTGTATATTTTTATTAATATTTTATTATTTATTTCAGAGTATAAACTTGAGGAAACGGTTCAATCAAAGAAGAGAACTCGCGGCTCCCAATCGGATGACTCAAGATCGCCAACTAGGAGCGAGCGTAATCTGAAGACGCCTAGAATGGACATCGACGAACAAAGTCCTGCCACTGGAATTTCTCAACAAATGAACGCAGCTCACCCACTGCAAGACGATGAAGAAAATAACGACAACGATGGCCCATGGACCACAGTCATTAACGTGAAAAAACCGAGAATTCCTCCTGTTATTGCAGAAAATGTAGCAGATTGGAAGCTTCTTTGCCAAGAACTAAAAGGCTTGTGCACGGAACCATTCCAAGTCACGATTTCTGGCAAAAAGCACATAATTAAATCGAAAAACATAGGCGACTTCAAAAAAATCAGGGAGTATGTACAGAAAAATAATGGAGGATATTCCTACAGACTACAGGAGGAAAAACCACTGAAAGTGGTATTGAAAGGGGTAACAACAGCCTTCAAAGAAGAAGACGTCGTAACTGAACTGGTCTCAATGGGCTTCACTGAGGTCATTGTCAAAAGACTCCATAGACAATCGACCAAAATACCGATGAATATAGTCCTAGTAGAGCTACCGAAAAATGAACAAAATAAACGAATCTATGGAATAACCGAAATACTTTACCAAAAAATAGTCATGGAATCATTCAGGACTACAAAACGAGTGACCCAATGCTTTAACTGCCAGGGCTTTGGGCATGGCCAGCTAAACTTCTTTTTGAAGCCCAAATGCGTCAAGTGTGCTGAAGAACACCATTCGAAGGATTGTCCAAGAATGTCGAAACAGCTCCCACCAAAGTGTGCTAACTGTGGAGAGGCACACACAGCCAATTACCGCGGATGCCCAAATTTTCCGAAGCCACAACAACAGCAGCCAAAGCCTCCCAGACAAAACTCCCCTAACACTATACCTCAAGCAAGCTCCACTAAAACAGAAGAAGCAACTGTTGAAAAACAAAAGGCAAGTTACGCTGAAACTGCAAAAAAGAAAACTATTCGTTCTGACACCAGGGAACTGTGCGAAAAGTTATTAGAAATTATCAAAAAATACTTACAATGAAAGGCAAATTACCTTTAAAAATCGTTTTCTGGAATTGCAACGGAATCAAACTCAAAAAAGAAGAATTCCTACAGTTTTTAGAAGAAAACTCAATAGACATGGCACTGCTCAGTGAAACACACTTAAAACAATCTGTCGACCTCAAACTCAGAAACTATCAGACAATAAGAGACGATAGAATCGTTGGAAGGGGCGGTGGAACGGCAATAATTCTAAAAAACTATCTTAAATACAAAAAAGTGCTGATTCAAACATCTAACATGGAAAACACCACAATTCTAATGAAGCCAGATGGAAGGGCAGTAGTGCAGATATCGTCAATCTATAAGAAACCCGATCTACCACTCCAGGAGGAAGATCTGAATCTCTTGTTAGAGAATAATCAATCAGTAATCGCTGCAGGAGACTGGAACTCCAAGCACCCTCTTTGGGGCTCAAGAACTTCCAATAATAGTGGAACCGTGCTTAATAATTTTTCCGAAAAAGAAAACCTGGACATTGTCACACCTTCTTCACCCACCAACTACAGTCCTTTGGGAAATCCAGACTTTCTAGACATCGCAATTCTTAGAAACATCCCCTGGACTTCGAGGATTAAGACCCTGGATGCCTTATCTTCAGATCACCTCCAAGTAATCCTAGAGCTGACCTGCCCGAAGGATGAATTCACGACTAGGGCTTGCCGACTCACACACTGGGTACACTTCCAACAAGACTTAATTTCCAGTACGCCTCCTAGAGTACCCTTGAAAACGGAAGCCAATATTGACTCAGCAGTGACCATACTAAATTATAAAATCTACAACAGCTACTCAAAAAACACAGTTATATCATCCTCTTCATCAAAACAGAACCCCTCGACCAAGGCCTTGATAAAAGAAAAGATTAAAGCTCGTAAGAGATGGCAAGCAACCTGGGATCCAGCCCATAGAGCCATTTATTTGAACCTACAGGGAAAAGTTAACAAAGCCCTCAAATCCGACTCCACCGAGAACTGGAATCATTTCATACACAAGATTGAATCAAGCCCAAAGGACTTCTGGAGAAAAACAAACCCATCAGGAAAAAAACGGAAAGGATCTCTAGTTTAGTAACGAACGCCAAAACCTTATTGACCGACAAAGAAATCGGAAATGAACTTGCAGAACACTTCTCCAACCAGTTCTCCAAGGAAAAAGAAGAAGACCAACCAAATATAACTTATAATCACCAAGAAGAAAAAATGCTCACAATGACGACACCAAATGAAGTCAAAGAAGTGATTAAATACTTAGCTAACCACAAAGCTCCTGGCCATGACAATATCACTCCGCAAATGGCCAAGAATCTTCCCATCAAATGGATTGTATTTCTAGCTGGAGTATTCAACGCCACACTGCACTTGTGTTACTACCCAAAAGTCTGGAAGCATGCTATCATAATTCCAATTCCAAAAAAATCCGCTAAATCCCCTGAAGATCTAAGACCTATTAGCCTCCTCCCCACCATCGGCAAAATTTACGAAAGAATTATTTTACGTAGACTTCAGATGTACTTGGACAACTCTAACTTCATCATCCCGCAGCAATTCGGATTTAGAAGGGGGCACTCAACAACTCACCAACTCATTGCAGTTCTGGACTATATCCAGATAAGAAGATCCCACAAGGAAGTGGTAGGTGCTGTCTTTCTAGATTTTGCGAAAGCATTTGATAAAGTTTGGCATAATGGCCTTATAAAGAAACTCACAAAACACCAGTTTCCAAGTGACATTATCAAATTTATGCAGAATTATCTACAGGGCAGGACATTTTCAGTCAAGCAAGGAAATTTTATAACTGTGAACCAAAGCCAATCCAGACTGGAGTACCTCAAGGCTCTATCCTCGGACCCTACCTTTTCAATATTTACATTAATGACATCCCACTGCACTCTAAATGTAAACGTAAGCTCTTCGCAGATGACACAGCAATTTTATTTAACTCTAAATCAGTCAACCTATTGGTTACTCAGCTTCAGAATTACTTAAATGACATAATCAAATGGTGCGATGAGTGGAAACTAGACATTAACCCAACTAAGACTCAAGCAATAGTTTTTCCCCCAAGAGATAACAAAAAATTCAAGCCACAAACCAACTTGACAGTAAACTCAAGCACTATTAGTTGGGCCGACCATGCCAAGTATCTTGGTGTCACTTTGGATTCGAAATTAAAATTTAACCTACATGTCCAAAACACCATAAGAAAGGCAAAGATAACCAAAATATCTCTATCAAGCCTGCTTAATTTTAAAAGTAATTTAACAACAAAGCATAAATTCACGTTGTACAAAACCTGTATTCTACCCATCATCACGTACGCACTACCAGTCTGGGGCAAATATATCACACCTACGGATAAAAAAAGAATAGATGCCTTCATGAGGATTTGCTTACGAACCACTATAGGAGCCCCATTTAATCTTTCAAACAAAATTCTCAAAGAAGATCTCAACCAGCCTAATATAGAAGAGATTTATCAAGACTCTGCGACAAGACTATTGTCGCAATTTCAAAAATCATCAAATCCAACTATACAAGAAATTGTTCAAAATCAAGGTGACCTCAGCCACCGAATCCGACGACCTGGACCCAATGGCTAGCTGACAGCCAAACACCCAACAACTGCCCTCCTGTAAGGTTCGGGGGGGCACTCCAGCATTACAACTCGCCATGTGTAAATAATCTGGACAAGGTGACTCGCGAGCTGTGCTCGAATGTAACACCTGCAAATTGAGATGAAATAAATAAATAAATAAAATAGTTAGCTAGATTTTTTTTTTGAGTTGGCCAGTATGTAAATGTTATTATCATTTTTTTGTTAAGTTTTTTTCTTTCTCTCTTTTACTTTTTTGAGGTACTCTACCTATCAAGAGGCCTCAAGATTACTATTATCATTGATTTTTTCAAAAACTGTGACGATTTTTGGTTCAAAAATAAACCCGTCAATTAGTAAAAGTGTTTGATCTCTTTTCAACGGAAGGCCTCGACTGCACAACTCAACTCAGTACGCTTTTCTTTTAGAATACCAATTTCAATTTATTTAAAATATAATATGTATATATTAAAACATTTGAAAGTAAATTGAAAATTATTTAAACAAAAAACTGTATGAACTTTTTTTAATCAAAGTTTGATAGGCTTAGCAAAAATACGATGTTTCTTTTTAAGGATTTCAAGTTGTTTCGTACTCACATATTTTGTAGTTAAGAGGACATCCCTTTTATATAAACTAATATATATTTATTTATTTAAGCAACAACTTGTTCCAATACAAATATTGTAAAACAAGCAAGCGAAATATCAAAAACAGAAAGGTTGCAGCGTAGTAGTTTTAGTAGTGACGTCAGCATCGATGATGATAAAGTCAAAGTCTGCGTAACAATTCTCTCCTTACTTTGTCTTTATTCCCACGATGCTGAGGTTCTCCAGGTGTTTCTTCATCTGGTTTCGGGATAGGTCCTTTGTGAAGATATCCGCCTCCAGGTCCTGAGATGGCTTGTACAGAAGGCAGATGTCTCTGGATTCATAACAGTCTCTCAAGAAGTGGTACTTACTGTTGATATGTCTACAGCGACTGCTTTGTTTAGGGCTGGAGATCCAGTTGATCAATGACTTTCTGTCTGTAAAGATCGCAGTTGGTTTTTCCATGAAATTCCATTCTTCCAGCTCTCGTAACAGGTTTATTATCCACTTGATTTGACAGCAGCTTTCACAAGCAGCTATCATTTCCGCTTCCATTGTGGAGAGGGCAACGAGTGGTTGTTTACTTTTCCAGTCTATAGTTGTTTCGCCGAGCTTCAATACATATCCGACGTAGGATTTTCCTTCATGAGTGGTCGACCAGCTGGCATCGGTGTAGGACTTCAGGATTCCAGTCTTCCCTCTCTCAAATTTCACTCCTAGGTCAATTGTTCCTCGTAGGTATCTCATCACTCTTTTGATTGCTGTCCAGCGCATCTGTTTTGGTTGTCTAGAGTACTGTGAAAGTTTGCTAGTGATGTCGGGTCTGGTTTAACACCAGCTAAAAACATTAGCTTTCCAAGGGCTTCTTGGTAAGTGTGCTGATCGCAATTGTCATCTTCAATATGATTGTCCAAATTGATATCTTTTGAACCTGATGTTGGAACTTCCTTACAAGTTTCCATTCCATTGTTGTACATAGTGGCTTTGCTGTAGCGAAATTCCCTCCTTGTCTTGTATGATCTTGATTCCCAAAAACATGCCTTTACATGTTACATCCTTTATTTTCAGGTGATGTCTCAATTTATTGATGAATCTGTTTGAGGTATCTTCAGAATCTGAGACAGTGATAAAGTCATCCACATATATCCCTACATAGAAGTATTTGTCTTCATTCTTCCATTTAAATAGGCAAGGATCAGATTTAAGTTTTTCCAGTCCACACTCATGAAGTACTTGACTGAATTTCTCATACCACGATCTTCCGGATTGAGGTAGACCGTAAATACTTTTGTTGAGTTTGCAAACTTTGTTTCTGTCTTGGACAAATCCAGTAGGTTGTTTCATGATTATTGTGTTTTCAATGTTTCCATTTAGATAGGCTGCTTTCACATCAAATAGTTTAATGACTGAATATTTTGTTGCTGCCATTGACAAAATAGTCCTGAGGGTGGCATTTTTAATTATAGAGCTGAAACTTTCGTTGTAATCTCTTCCTGGGATTTGGTTGTATCCCATTGCAACAAGTCTAGCTTTGTAAGTTTTGTTTTTGTTTTCTTGGTCTTCAGATATTTTGAACACCCATTTACTTTTTACAACTTTAGCGTTTACAGGGCTAGGTACCAGTTCCCATACTTGATGCGAGCACATGTTCTGTATTTCCTCAAGCATTGCGTTTTCCCAATGTTTCTTGTCTTCTCATGCGATGGCTTCTCATAGTCTTTCGGAATGGTTTCATTCGTAGTAGCCAGAACGTAGTCATCGAATCTTCTAGGTATTGTTCGAGTTCTTTGTGGTCTGTCTGGTCCACTTGACTCTGTCTGACTGTTGATCATGGTATCTGGTGCGGGCTCTGCAATATCAACATCTGATAGAACATGATTGTCCAGTTGTTCATCCTCTAGAATGAAGAAATATGTGTCAGTTTCCGTATTATTATCACTTTGTTTTTCTTCCGAGTTGACATTATTGTTCTCTCTGAAGTGAATGTCTGCGGTTTCAAGAATGACTCTCGCTGTGATATCAAATACTCGATAAGCTCTTCTGCATCTTGAATAGCCTACAAATATTCCTCTCTTAGATTTAGCTTCTAGTTTGTGTCTTTGATGATTCTCGAGTTTATAGAAAACTTCACAACCAAATCTCATGATGTGAGAGACGGATGGCTTTTTACCTTTCCATTTTCCATAGGGGGAGTGTCTGGGTCATTGGTTGTGGGAGTAAGATTGTACAGATATGCAGCTGTATTCACAGCTTCTGCCCAGAAGTGTAGGGGTAATTGGGAGTCTGCCAGAAGTGTTCGGCCTTTGTCTAATAGTGTTCTGTTAGCTCTTTCAACTCTCCTATTGCTTCTTGGGGTGTACGGTGTAGTTAGTTCATGTTTAATTCCTTTGGATTCTATGAAGGTTTCAATGTTTTTATTGATATATTCTGTTCCGTTATCTGTTCTAAGTCGTTTTAGTTTTGAGTTTAGCTCGTGTTATCTCTTTACAATGAACTTCTTCAAAACTTCTACTGCTGAGTTTATCTTTGAGAAATTCTACAAATATTCTCCTAGAAATTCAAGAAGAAATATTTAGTTCCACCCAAGGAGTTTATTCTCATTGGACCACAGAGATCGACATAAATGGCTTCAAAGGGGTAGCATTCCTGATTGCTATCTGTGCGAACATAGGGTACTTTTTTCCCAAGGAGCAAGCATCACATTGATCAAGGGTATCATTTATAGAGTCCGAGCCTTTTAGAAGATTGTTCTTCAAATTCAGGTCTAATTTGTTGTCACTAGGATGTCCTAACCTTCTTTGCCATGCAGTCTTAGAATTCTCCTTTGTAATTGTAGGATGGTTGTTGATGTGCTGTGTTGTGTGGATTGTGGAAAGGCTGCTGATAAAATTATAATTAAAATTAATTTAGTTTAAAGTAAGAAATTAAAAAGAGAAAAGAAGCAACGGTTAAAGTAACGGCCGTTGGAATTTTAGCCCTAAATGTTTACCGCTACAGTGTGGCCAGATCAAGTGTGTCGGAAGAAGCCAGCCGCTAGAAAGTTCTGGATGACGTCCCACGCGCATGCGTAGTGAAGTGTTGACGCCCGCGGCTCACTGAAGCAAATTGCAGTCGCCACATAATCAAGCAATATTCATTTGGAACATGAGTTGCTTCAGATAAACGTGATAGGTTCAATGTGTACATGTTACCATCAAAGTTTCCTGTTCCTATTAGCTTGTCATCAGAAGAGTATATGTATGCTCCTTCAGAATTCAAAAGAACAGAGTTCCCTCTTCTTACCACGCTTGAAATGGACATTAGATTTCCTTTCAGGTGTGGTACATGGAGGACATTATGCAGGGTTACAGCGTTGTTAAGTTTGTCCTTACCTTGTACAGTAGCTTGGAATGATCCTGATGAGGTAGATTCAATATGTGTCCCTTCTACCGCCACTTGTATGCTTCTTCTATTTTCCGTCTTGTGCTCGATCCATTCACCATGGGAAATCATGTGGCTTGTGCACGCAGAATCAATTATCCACACGTCCTGAGTCGTCGGGCGTTCCTCCCTTGTGATTACATGTAGTGCGTATTCTGAAGTGGAGTTTCTTCGTTGGGATGGTTCCTCCGTTCGTTCTTGGATTGCTGATCTGGCCGTGTCTTTGTTTTGTTTTGGTCCTTTATGGTAGTTCCTTGTACTGGCCATGTTATTTTTGTTTGTTGTATTCTTTCGATTTCCTTTGTTGTTAGGGTTGAACCAACAGTCTTTCTTTAAATGTCCTTTTTTTTTGCAAATGTAACATGACTTTTCTTTGAATTAGTTGCCTGATGATCTGAAAACATTTTCATGATTTTTGCTTCTGTCCTGTCTTTTCTTCTCGAAATCCAGTAGAGTTTGTCTCAAGTCTGGTAAGGAGATTTATCTGCTTATTGACAGTGCTGCTGTGATCGTGTCAAAGTTAGGTGTGAGTCCTTCAACAATGTATCGTACAAGTTCTCTTTCTGTTACAGTCTTTCCTAGCTGGGTGATCTCTTGTGCCAGTTTCTGTGCTCGTACAATATACATGTTAACATTTTCATTTGGGTTCAATTTTAGTCTGGCTAGATCCAACATTAGGTCTATCCTTTTATTTTCTAGAGATCCTTCAAACCTTTTCTTTATGTCGCTCCAAATTCTTCTGGCCCTTTTATCGCCTTGAAAGATGATTGTTAAGTCATCCGAAAGTGACAATATTATTAGGCTGTATGCTTCCCGATTCTTTTTCTTACAAATATCATATTCTAGTTTATTTTTTTGTAAAGTCTGGCTCGTCATTAACAATTATGTCCTCGAAGAGATCTTTTGAATCTAGAATTGCTTCCATTTTCATGGAAACGTTGTATAGTTGCTTTCTGTTAACCGTTCGATTTTTGCCAAGTTATATGTATCCATTTTCATTCAATTTTTCTTTCTAAATTGGCGGTTAGTCCAATTATTTAATTTATTTTTTATTTAAATGGATCAGTTGGCGGTTAGTCCAATTCGCGCGCCCAAACCACACTCTGCTACCAAATTGATAGGCTTAGCAAAAATACGATGTTTCTTTTTAAGGATTTCAAGTTGTTTTGTACTCACATATTTTGTAGTTAAGAGGACATCCCTTTTATATAAACTAATATATATATATTTATTTAAGGAACAACTTGTTCCAATACAAATATTGTAAAACAAGCGAGCGAAATATCAAAAACAGAAAGGTTGCAGCGTAGTAGTTTTAGTAGTGACGTCAGCACCGATGATGATAAAGTCAAAGTCTGCGTAACAAAGTTTAACAATAAAATGTGTGTATATAAAAAATGTATTTCAAATATTTTATGGAGATCGATTTATCTATAAATAAAAATTTATTTTATAAAAATTCATTAAAATGTAAGTTAAAACAATTTTGGATGAATATATGAGAAAAAAAAAGAAAGTGGAGCCTAAAAATCTTTAATGTATTTCATTAAATATGTTATATGTTTAATGTATCAATACATTTGCGTTTTGAAGCGATAAATGTAAAAAAAAAATTAAATAAGTGGTGTGTATAATTTACAGGTTATTACTAACGTGTGAAAATAGAATTTAATAAATCCCGGGTATTACAACAATATTTAAAAATTCATTAAAGCAAAAAAATAAATAAATAAAGCAATGTCATGTAATTTGAAAAAAAAAACGGCACCTCTCTCTTTAAAATAGTATATAATAATTCAATTTAAAAAATAAAAAATTACTGATTGAATTAGACAAAAATATTTAAAAAGATCTAAATGGTGTGGATATGTCAGGTAAATCAATTTTCCTATTTATACTTTATTTGTCTTCTGCAGAGGCCCAGCTTTCTAAGAACAATCGGCAGTGTTTTTCCTTATTTTTCTGGTGTATAATAGTTGTATTTTCGAAGTACGGAGTGTGTTTGTTGTTCGGTGCATCATCTACAAGGAGAGACAATGGGTTATAATTCCTTAATCCCGATTTGTGTTGATTTATACGATCTTTGAGGGGTTTGCTAGTTTCCCCTATATAATTAGCTTGGCAATTGTAACAAGGTATTTTGTAAATTACATTGATTTTGTTTTCCATTTTATTAATTTGTTTAGTGTCTGGATCAGCCAGCCGAAATATTGGCAAAATAAATAATTTATTAAATTCAATATATGCCTTTTTATTATCTAATGAATTAAATATGAATTGCTTTATTTTCAAAACATATATATATATTAAAAAACAAAAGAAAAAAATAGAAGATAAAAGGATCAGGTGTTGAAATTGCACGATAAGTAGTTGCCTTTTTCTTAATTTATGCACCTTATCCCAGTTCAAAATTACATTTGTACTATTTTTTTCATATTATGTAGCGTTCTCACGCAATTCTGGCAATTATGCTCCTGGTCAGAATATGCCATTTTTAATATATATATATATATATATACTAGACGAATGGCCCGGGCAACACCCGGATTTTACCCGAGTGCGTATATATTTTAAAAATGTTTTAATTAAAATACTATTCGTTACAATTATAAATTGGCGCCGTGGATGTCTCTATTGTGAAACGTCCCGCCCCAAACTGTGTGTGTCTTGAAAATATAAAAATAAAAATGTGAACGGAAAAATATGTCCAGGGTAGCCTAGTGGTCATGGCATCTGCCCGGTAAGCGGAAGGTCGTGGGTTCAATTCCCATCCCTTGACACTTTTTTTATTTTATCCATTCTGACCAAAATCTATCCGTGAACTTCGCAGAGTGAACTTCACACAGAGAGAATAAGGCAATTATATAAGTAGATAATCCAAATTGTGCCTTATCACACACTATTTTTTTATTTGGCCTTATTACCTTGTGTTTATAATCTATGACGTAATGCCGGCGGCGCGCGCCCGTTGGCTGCCGGCGAGCACGTGACCTCCCTGTGCGCGCGCATCCGTGACAGCGGCCGATGAGGAATTGAGGAATTGAGGAAAGACGGTCGTGACTATATAATAATAATAATAATATAATAATAATAATAATAATAATTATTATTATTATTATCATTAGATAATGATAATGATCATAATGATGATGCGCGCGCATCCGTGACAGAACCGGCCCGCCCATGACGGTCGTGACTATATATAGGGATATATATATCGTATATTTTAAACTGTATAATAATGACAATTTCTATTTTTGTATATTTGATATATCTTGATTAATATAACCTGTACACCCTTTTTGTATATAACCTAAAATTGGTGACGTCAAAATAAAGATCCAAAGAGAGAGCGGTCAGCTGGTGGCAGCAGGGACAGAGGGGTGGAAAAAGGCAACGCCCAGCCCACGTGGGATCCCGAGGGACATTCTTTTAGAGACGACCCCTTAAAACAGGACAAGTTTTGGCAGGGGGTCAGCAGATGTTCTAGGGGGTTTTCTCGGCAGTTCGCTTCAGCCTGGCTGTCTCACACACTCTCTCCATAAACATCAAAGTTGGTGTCATGGCCTCTACCTCTGTCCCGTGGGCTGTTCCCGGTCCCTCTTTGTGCTAACATCTAGCCCTGCCTCTGCTTCTTGTTGTCCGCGTGTGGGAAGATCATCAACACTCGCCTCACGTACACGACTTCCAGTTCATCCATACGTAGGCACATTGCAACAAAATTACAGAAAGTCGACAAGATAACTGAGGACAGCGGCATGCAGAGGATAACAGCGGCACCTGTGGTCAACGGCGCATTCGTGTGGATGCTCCTCCTACTTGCCCTCCACCTTGATGATCCAGTGGACCATCTCAAAGACGCCATGCGAGGACTAGCCGTACCTCGCACCGAGGAGATCATCATTGCTCCCATCGACATCTCCTGCGCCACGAGCACCTTCCTCCATCGGCTCGAACAAGCAGATAAGATCCATCGAGAAATCCTTAAATTGCCCCGCCAACCAGCATCGACGATGTCCCATGGCAACCACCGCAAAAGGTGATCACCAAGCCTCATCGCAAGCGACTCCACAAGACCCATTCAAGACATCCATCTGGTAGGAGAAATTTCTCTACAGAACTTTCTTAATGTACCACTATTTCCGGTTTTTTTCCGCACTGAATTAACTACTCATTCGATACCATTTTTATAGCAATAAAATTATTATAAATCCATCAAGTTCATTATTTTACCTGCCCTATTACTATTTCAATTATTATAACATCAGATGTGTATAAAACATTTTAACCATTCATTAGCAATGTCGTCAGCCATAAACAACTTCTTTTTTTCTTTCTTCAATTCGTATTTTTCATCATCTCTAGGCTTATTACACACATATTATAACTTCAACCATCTTTCTAATCATTTTAAAACTTTTGATATATTGACAGCGTTTATAATATTTTTTAATAGTTTAAGATATTTTTTAATTTGTATATTTTATTTATTTCGTTTATCTAATTTTATCGTTGACGTCTTCTAACTTCCCCTGCCCATACCTTCTCATGCATTGCCACAAGGGCTTCCTGTTCGCCAAACATTTAATTTTTTTTTCATTGATTAATCCAACTGAGAAATCCTTCCTCGCTATATCATTCCCAATAGTGAGTTCAGGATACCCAGCCAGATTATTTTTCTTATCACCAGGCTCATCATTACCAATCATCATTTTTTTTTTTTACTACCATTCAAGTCGGGTGAAGTCATAATTGGCAACAGAACAACCCATGCAGCTTCCCTTTCTTCATTCCCCAATCTCATATATTCCCCTCAAGAGATTCTTGCTTGCCAGATTTTTTTTTTATTTAATCCAACTGGAAACATCCTTCCTCGCTATATCGTTCCCAATAGTGAGCTCAGGATACCCAGCTAGATTAGTTTTTTTACCCGGTTCATCATTTTCATCATTTTATCGTTTTTATCTTTTTTTTCATTAAACAAACCGGGTACCATCATTATTGGCAGCAGTACATCTCTTGCGTTTACCTTTACCTTTCCACATTCTTCAACCTACATACCTCTTCCTTCTAGTCTGAACAGATGATGCAGAAAATAAAACATCAGGAACGTTCTGTTAATGAAAACAGTACCTCACTAAAACAAGTTCATACTGCATTGCAGAACCCATTAAGCTATTTCTTTGCAGGAACATACTCAGACATCCGATATACCCTCATTAACCCTCTGCGTCAACTTATAATCTTAGTTCAACTTAATAGTTTATGCTTCTCTTTTAGTTATTTTTTCATTCAATTGGTTCTCAATTCGTTTTCTATAAATGAATTACTTTTACGGCATTTCTAATTTTATTTTGCATATTTTCTCATTTTTATCATTTATTCTTATGTATTTTTCTTTTCATCATATTCTATATCTTATTGAGATGTCATCACTAATTTATTGACCAATTTTATTCTCCTATATTAATAATAATTTTAACCAATTTGTGACCAAATTATTTCTTTTCAATTTTATAATAGGTTTGTTAGGTCATCATCCATGTTATTTCATTTCCCCCAAACAAACCTTCATCACCGGGGGTACATTCTATTGTATATTTTAAACTGTATAATAATGACACTTTCTATTTGCTACCACCCCCATATTTTGTATATATGACATACCTTTATTAATATAGCCTGTACACCCTTTTGTATAAAAACTAAAATTGGTGACGTCAAAATAAAGATCCAAAGAGAGAGCGGTCAGCTGGTGGCAGTAGGGACAGAGGGGTGGAAAAAGGCAACGCCCAGCCCATGTGGGGTCCCGAGGGACATTCTTTTAGAGACGACCCCTGAAAACAGGACAAGTTTTGGCAGGGGGTCAGCAGATGTTCTAGGGGGTTTTCTCGGCAGTTCGCTTCAGCCTGGCTGTCTAACACACTCTCTCCCTCTATGTCTCGGTGATAAACATCAAAGTTGGTGTCATGGCCTCTACCTCTGTCCCGTGGGCTGTCCCCGATCCCTCTTTGTGATAACATCTAGCTCTGCCTCTGCTTCTTGTTGTCCGAGTGTGGGAAGATCATCAACACTCGCCTCACGTACACGACTTCCAGTTCATCCATACATAGGCACATTGCAACAATATTACAGAAAGTCGACAGGATAACAGAGGACAGCGGCATCTGTGGTCAACGGCGCATTCGTGTGGATGCTCCTTCTACTTGCCCTCCACCTTGATGATCCAGTGGACCATCTCAAAGACGCCATGCGAGGACTAGCCGTACCTCGCACCGAGGAGATCATCATTGCTCCCATCGACATCTCCTGCGCCACGAGCACCTTCCTCCATCGGCTTGAACAAGCAGATAAGTCCCATCGATAAATCCTGAAATTGCCCCGCCAACCAGCATCGACGATGTCCCATGGCAACCACCGCAAAAGGTGATCACCAAGCCTCATCGCAAGCGACTCCACAAGACCCATTCAAGTCATCCATCTGGTAGGAGAAATTTCTCTACAGAACTTTCTTAATGTAACACTATTTCCGTTTTTTTTTTTTCCGCACTGAATAAACTACTCATTCGAGATACCATTTTTATAGCAATAACATTATTATAAATCCATCAGGTTCATTATTTTACCTGCCCTATTACTATTTCAATTATTATAACTTTAGATGTGTATAAAACATTTTAACCATTCATTAGCAATGTCGTCAGCCATCAACAACAAATATTTTTTTCTTTCTTCAATTCGTATTTTTCATAATCTCTAAGCTTATTACACACATAATATAACTTCAACCATCTTCCTAATAATTTTAAAACTTTTAATATATTGACAGCGTTTATAATTTTTTTTATAGTTTAAGATATTTTTGAATTTATATATTTTATCTATTTCGTTTTTCAAATTGTATCGTTGACGTTTTCTAACCTCCCCTGCCCATACCTTCTCATGCATTGCCACAAGGGCTTCCTGTTCGCCAAACATTTAATTTTTTTTTCATTGATTAATCCAACTGAGAAATCCTTCCTCGCTATATCATTCCCAATAATGAGTTCAGGATACCCAGCCAGATTATTTTTCTTATCACCCGGCTCATCATTATCAATCATCATTTTTTTTTTTACTACCATTCAAGTCGGGTGAAGTCATCATTGGCAACAGAACAACCCATGCAGCTTCCCTTTCTTCATTCCCAATCTCATATATTCCCCTCAAGAGATTCTTGCTCGCCAGATTTTTTTTTTATTTAATCCAACTGGAAACATCCTTCCTCGCTATATCGTTCCCAATAGTAAGCTCAGGATACCCAGCTAGATTAGTTTTTTACCCGGTTCATCATTTTCATCATTTTATCATTTTTATATATACAGGGTCCATTATGAAAGAAATGAGCATTTACTGGCAAAATACTTTTATTGATCGTAATTTGTTCAAATTTTCAATATTCTTCAAAATACATTCCTCCTGCATCAATACACTTGCGGAGACCCGTTTGCCACGACTGAAAGGCACCCCAAAACTCCTCGACAGGAATGCTTCTCAGGAACGTTGTAACATGGTGTTGGATGTTTTCCACGGTTTCCCAATGTTTTCCTTTCATCTCTCTCTTGAGTGGCGGAAACAAAAAGAAGTCACATGGAGCTAAGTCGGGACTGTAAGGGGGGTGAGGGATCACCGGGGTGTTGCTCCGGGCCAGGAAGTTGGTAATGATGAAGGCTGTGTGGCTGGTGGCATTGTCATGGTGGAGCTTGACCGTGTCTTTAATGTCAGTCCTCACGCGTGCGATCCGGCGTTTCAATCTCCTGAGCACCTCCAGGTAAAAGGCTGAGTTTACAGTTTGTTCCTGCGGTACAAACTCACAATGGGCTATTCCTCCGATGTCAAAGAAGACAATGATAATCGTTTTGATGCGCGACTTTCTCATTCGCGCTTTCTTGGGGCGTGGGGATGATTTTGTGTGCCATGCACAGCTCTGCCTTTTCGACTCTGGGTCGTATTCAAACATCCAGGATTCGTCTCCGGTTACTACAGAGTTCAGAAAGTCTGGTTCATTTTGAATCAAATCTAACAATTCTTGACAGCGCAAAACTCTAAGTTCTTTCTGGTCTTGCGCCAACACTTTCGGCATAAGCTTCGCACAGACCTTACGCATTTGCAGATCCTCGGTCACTATCCCATGTACCACAAATGTGGACATGTGTAATGTGTCAGCAATTTGCTGGATGCTTAATCGACGGTCGGTACGCAAAACTTCGAGCACACGATCCACGTTCTCGTCAGTTCTGGCCGTTGTTGGGCGTCCTGAACGGGGTTCGTCGGCGACCTCCTCCCGGCCCTCCTTGAACGCCTTGTGCCACTTCCCAGACTGTGATCTTGAAATGCAATCGGCCTTGAAGGCTTTTTGCAGCATCTGGAATGTTTCGGTTGCATTTTTTCCAAACCTCACGCAAAACTTTATGGCGTATCGTTGTTCAAACGAACGCTCCATCGCGCTATGTTACAAAAGTTGAAAACACACTTCAAGCGGAGGCATGTATCTGCCCTCACACTGCTAGAACTCAACTGACGACCGGATGGATTGAAAGGGCATATCCCTCCACCACATTTCCCCCGGTTTTACCGTGCTGCCATCTATCGTCGCGTCACAATAACATTATGCTCAATACTTTCATAATGGACCCTGTATATTTTTTCATGAAACAAACCGGGTACCATCATTATTGGCAGCAGTACATCTCTTGCCTTTACCTTTACCTTTCCACATTCTTCAACCTACATACCTCTCCCTGCTAGTCTGAACTGATGATGCAAAAGAAACATCAGGAACGTTCTGTTAATGAAAACAGTACCTCACTAACACAAGTTCGTACTACATTGCAGAACTCATTAAGCTATTTCTTTGCAGGATCATACTCAGACATCCCATATACCCTCATTAACCCTCTGCGTCAACTTATAATCTTAGTTCAACTTAATAGTTTTATGCTTTTCTTTTAGTTATTTTTTTCATTCAATTGGTTCTCTATTTGTTTTTCTATAAATGAATTAATTTTACGGCATTTCTAATTTTATTTTGCATATTTTCTTTTATTTTATTCTTATGTATTTTTTTTTATCATATTATATATCTTATTGAGAGGTCATCACTAATTTATTGTCCAATTTTATTCTCCTATATTTTCATAATGATTTTAGATAATTTCTGCCCAAATTATTTCTTTTCGATTTTATAATAGGTTTGTTAGGTCATCATTCATGTTATTTCATTTCCCCTAAACAAACCTTCATCACCGGGGTCACATTCTATCGTATATTTTAAACTGTATAATAATGACACTTTCTATTTGCTACCACCCTCATATTTTGTATATATGATATATCTTTATTAATATAACCTGTACACCCTTTTTGTATATAAACTAAAATTGGTGACGTCAAAATAAAGATCCAAAGAGAGAGCGGTCAGCTGGTGGCAGTAGGGACAGAGGGGTGGAAAAAGGCAACGCCCAGCCCATGTGGGGTCCCGAGGGACATTCTTTTAGAGACGACCCCTGAAAACAGGACAAGTTTTGGCAGGGGGTCATCAGATGTTCTAGGGGGTTTTCTCGGCAGTTCGCTTCAGCCTGGCTGTCTCACACACTCTCTCCCTCTATGTCTCGGTGATAAACATCAAAGTTGGTGTCATGGCCTCTACCTCTGTCCCGTGGGCTGTCCCCGATCCCTCTTTGTGCTAACATCTAGCCCTGCCTCTGCTTCTTGTTGTCCGTGTGTGGGAAGATCATCAACACTCGTCTCACGTACACGATTGCCAGTTCATCCATACGTAGGCACATTGCAACAATATTACATATATATGTGAAAATATTGTACAAATGTAATATTGTACTAGGATGAGGTGCATAAATTAAGAAAAAGGCAACTACTTATCGTGCAACTGAAAGTTGCTGATGGCTTGCGCCATCTATCGGAATAAATATCAACTATTCTCGTTGATTTTTAATTATTCCAGATTTGGCCAAATTCTCATTCTTGATTAATCAAGAAAAGCTAACCACGGACGCGTTTCGGGCTGTTGGCCCTCATCAGCGTGGTGTAAGTTGTACCTCAACGACCAAAAAATTGGTCACTAAGGCATCCTGAAAAATCATGAAACGGGTAGTTAAGGCCAGAATTACGTGAGAACGCTACAAAATGTGAAAAATAGTACAAATGTAATATTGTACTGGGATCAGGTGCATAAATTAAGAAAAAGGCAACTACTTATCGTGCAACTGAAAGTTGCTGATGGCTTGCCCCATCTATCGGAATAAATATCAACTATTCTCGTTGATTTTTAATTATTCCAGAATTGGCCAAATATATATATAAGATTATTTAAACTAACAATACCTTGCCTTCGAAGAGAGACCACCTAAAGGAGGGATAGAGGCGTATTTATATTCTAGACATCTCTCGTGTAATGTTTGCTATAAATATCATTTAATGATTAAAATATCCCATAAATATTGAAAATTGATAACCGAATAATCCTATTGATAATAATATAAAAAGAAAAAAAAAAGCTAGACGCAAAAATATGAACTATTTATTGACCGTTTCAGCAATCTAGCATTCTTGTCAGTGATAAAGCAATTTTAGAATGCCCACCAGGAGACCATACTTTCGGCTATGTTCCTTGTCAGATAAGGGCGAAATTTGATTTTTCAAGAGATTCACAAGAGATTAATATAATTTTCAGAATTTTTCAGAGAGATGATTAGCTTGTGAGGTGACTAGGTCAAATAGGCGCAATAGTGACTCCTGGGTTGGCTGGTACACTTTCTACGAGGCGAGTTTCCCAAAGAATGGCTAATAGTTCGGATTGGAAAGCTGATTAATCAGGATATGAAATCTGAGAAGTATTGACTGGTATTTTGCAGCAACACATAAAACTCCGAGGATAAGTTTATTTTATTTCATAAATAATATCTCGAGCTTTCGGGTTTATGATCCATCAGTATGTAATTACAGGGGAAGTGAACTTGTAATAAAAGCTGAAGGATATTAGGCGTCGAAAAGGGAGTATGAAAGAGCAGCTGGACCAGCCCGAAATTCGAAATGACCCTTTAAACCACCATGAGCCAAATCATTCGAGCTTTTATTATGATGTCAAGTGGAGAGCTACCAGTTAGCAAAGTTACCGATATATAGGGAGTGCAGGGGCCACCTCTCACTATTCGACGCGCGAAGAATTACTACTGCATATCCGTAATTGTCGGATGCTTTCTTTAGAAGAAGCGTGACTGCCCCAAGCTGACGCACATAAAGGCCGAGGCCACCACTGCTTTGAAAATGCTGTTTTCTGCCACAAATTACAGACCAAACTTCACGAAATTATATTTGTGAGACGAGAAATTATTCAGCGGGTTCGCAGAACAATTTTCTTAAAATGGGAGACGAATTTTCACCTTTGATCAAATTCGATCCTCAATCTGTTGATATGCTAGCCTATGTTGATACACTATACGAGAATCTTTAAAGCCAGAATCAGGGTTGGGGCGAACTATTTCTCACTAGCTAGAAAACTTTATCAACACGCCACCATATAGTCATCTTATCCAGAAAATGTTGGATAGATCTTACATGCAAACAATCACGAATCTGTATTGGAAGAAGGAAGTCGTCGCCAAAAGCCACCAGCAAACTTTCCCTAATTTGAAAGAGAAGGAGTATTGCACGAGCGACCGTAATTAAAAGGAATGGGCTTAACACAGCCTTGAGGTGTTTCCAGTTGGGAAAAGATGAGGATTTGTATGACCACGCGGAGTAAGATTTTTGTCCGCTTTCAAGAAAGCATTGCACAAGACAAACCGATCTTGGCTTTGGACACTAACAGGTCTCTGTATGATATCGAAAACATTTCTGATGTCTAGGATTATTGAAGAGTATTCCTCCATTATTATTATCTTCAGAAATATTATTCATTTTTATATGTTATTTTTAAAAATATATTTTATATCAAATGGAATTCTAAAACTTTAAAGCGTCGATGCTCTAATATTTGAAAGATGTTAAATATTAAAAAAAAGTGTTATTAAATTAAAATATATATTTGCTATTGTGTGCGTGTTACAAATATAAATTATTTTTATGATACATATAGCTAAAACATAAGAGATAGAAAAAAACACTGATGAACAAGTAGTAACATAAAGGTCACCCAGGCTCCTGGAGCGTATCCTTAGATCGCCATCTACCCGGGTGATGAACTATCTTTGTTATAGTATCAATTATTCCGCCTTCTAAACTATCTTTGTTATGATTTATATATATATAAACAGAAGCAATGTTGATGATAGTATTTTGTTGACGAAGGTTAGTATTATTCTGTGGCATAAAATATGATTAATTAATTAATATTTATATACATGCACACACATATAAATTACAACAGCTATAATATCACAATATATGATATCACAAAATAGAATATTACACTTACAATTTAAATGTCTAAAAGGGCTAAAAATATTTAACGAAATAAAAATATTTATAATCAGAATAAACGTTATATATACATATAAATGAGGTATAGATTGAAATATTTGAAATATTTAAATATTATCCTTCGAATATGTTATGATATAAATAAAATAATAACGAAGTTGTATAATAATGTTTATTTAGAAAATATTACCCTATCTATTGATGTGAATTATTTTTTGAAATAATCGATAGTGTGAGACTATTCCAACCCCCATTTTGCCTATATTCATTGAAATTTAAATGAATTTAAAGAGTAATTAGAAATTTAAAATAGAAAAGAATAATACACTAATTGCTTTTAAAAATGTAATCGTCCGATTTTAAAAGTCTATAGAAATTCAATTTAAAATACTTTCAAAGAGATTTCATCAGAAAGAGCGCTCTATAGTGTGTTTTATCAACTCATTTAAATTATTTCACCAAATATAAAATTTCAAATTAATCCCTTAAAATATTTTCCTCAAATTTTTCGAATTCTATAGACAAATTCATCGTTATTTATTGATATACATAATCTTGTGTGGATGGGAATATTCGTATACTTCTAAAGTATTTAATCTTTTCCGCTTCTTCAATTTTAATTAATTTAATCAAAGCAATCGATAATTAATCTTTAAATATGTTCGAACTAATTATAAGAAGTCGTTGATATATTTTCACATTTTTGGGGCATTAAAATTACTACTTTTATTTTCGAGCAATAGATATCAAACAAGGCTTATTACAGTTAAATTGAAATTTGGGAGGTTGTCATCGTCTGAACTGATAAAACATAGTTTTTATTTTTTCTCCTCGATTTTTCCTTCTTATCGGCTGCTACCACCATGAATTTCTCTCGTTGAGTTATTTATTGTTTCCTGTACACAGATTATCTTCTTGTAAATAAATTTTACATTTTGGCGCGAAAGATGAAAGCCAAAAAATTGATTTTTCGGTCGAATTTACAATTTTATATTAGAAAGAATGATAAATTTAAAATGTAGAATCGTTTTAAAGGTATTTATTCATAGGTTTCGCATTTTCAAAACAACATTTTACACTTTTTTTGCAATATTTTATACTTTTAAAAAATATTTTTGTTGTATAGATATTTCAAGCTTAATTAATTATTCCCACAGAGTATGTGTATAAGATCAGGGTAAATAGGCGCTAACAGTAAGAAAAGATTTGAGAAAATGGGCATTTCCTGATCGTGCAACTAAAAGTTGCTGATGGCTTGCGCCATCTATCGGAACAAATATTGAGTAATCGTTAGTTTTTAAATATTCCAGAATTGGTTCAATACCGTTTCTTGATTATTAAAGAGAAGCTAACCACGTACGCGTTTCGGGCTCTTGGCCCTCGTCAGCGTGGTGCAAGCTGTACCTCAACGACCAAAAAGGTGGTCTTTGGGGCATCTTGAAAAACAGTGAAAGTAAAAAGTAAGTAGTAGAAAGTAGTAAGAAAAAGGTTTATATATCTTTGTTCACTATATAATAAGTTTCTCTTTTATTTTTTCTCTCTCTTGTAAATCAATAAATATAATGTTTGATTAATATTCTTGGAATCTGTTTCTTTAAAAGGTCTGAGCAAAGCCACAATTGGTAGCAGAGCGTGGTTTGATATAAAGCTCAAAAGCGAAAATATTAAATCAGAAAATTAAGCAATAAGTTTATTCTAATCGGTAAACTGAAGCGCGCTTATGAAAAGATTTAAGGTATTTATATAGATTAGCTTATTTTATATCTATAAATTGGTGGTTTAAATGCTACCCAAAATTTAAATAATTCACAAAATATAATTATATTGGTTTGTTTATTAGTTCAAAAGGTGAAGGTGTCTGTTTATAATTTTATTTTATTCCAAACAAAAATTTTTAACCAATAAAAAGAACAAATAATCAAATTTCGGCGTTGAAAATCGGCGCAGTTCTGAGAGGGAGAAATTATTTAAATGTGTAATTTCCCATCTCCAGAACCTGACATGGAAGACAAAAGTTATTGGGAAATTTGGAATGAGAAAAATGATGAAGCCTTTGGGATAATCATCACGACGTTAACAAATGAATAAACCGGGATGTTTATCGGAGAAACAAATGCGAAGAAAGTATTGGAACTTACTAAGAAAAACGTACACAGGCAATTTGAAAGATAAAACCATTGATATAGGCTTAAAATTAAAGAGCAATAGAATGTAAGATAATAAACTATAGACGAATATATAACCAGGGAAAAAAAATGGTTGCGAGAAGTTTATCATTAAGGCAATTTCCCTCTAGAAAACTTTCGTTTCATATTGTCGAGGCATACATTCAAAGTATGAAGATATTGCTATTGTCTTACAATTTAAGAGAGAGGCAACAATAGAAAAGATTCAACAAACATTAAGAGAATATAAATTAAGAAGAAATATGAGATTAAATAAATCGTTTGAGAATGGGCATTTAGAATTAAAGATAGAAAAGTTAAACAATAACAGTCAAAAATATGTTTTATTTATATTAAAAAACGACATCTGCAAAATATTGTTGGTTTAGAGATAAACGAAACTAGGATTTCAAAAGAAATGGACTCTTGATTTTAGAAAATACAAATACAGTGGAGCACATTCTATTAACCTAGTGGATACTATGAAAAGAGGAATTAATGAGCAAGCATTTGAAACAAATGTAAAATAATTTGAAGTTTCTCCAGATAAGAGAAATGAAAGGCAATTTAGTGTATAGATTCAGGATGCACCGCACATTTAACGCCAAACATAACATGGATGGAAATTGTGACAGATTATGAAAGTGTAATCAATCTAGCTGAGTAGGGCAAAACTACTCAAGCCATAGCCAATGGAAATATGAGACTTATTGCATAAGTGAAGGCCAAGAAAATATTAATACCAAATTTAAGAAATAATTAGTCTTATACGAATTGGTCAACAAGGGAAATTCAGCTATTTTCAATAAGGATCGAGCAAATATTTTTACTGAAGGGAATGATCTAGTTACGGAGGCATATATTATATATATATATAGCGAAGATAAGAGAGGAATCTGTGATGTAACTGAAAATAATTCATAGAATTTAAAAAGAAAATTTATCATCATGTTTGTTTATGTTTTAGATAGAGACAGCTCGAGTTGGGCTGTAAATATATAATTAATAAATAAGCCATAAGTTAGGAAGTTCCCTCTCTTAAAATAAATATAATTAATTGTTCATCTTCGCATCCTAATTTTTAAAGAAAACAAAATATTTTATAACGTGCTAAGCTAAGCCTAACCGCGTGGAAAAGAAAGAGTAAAAGCAATTATTAAAATATAAAGTTGAAATATATGTAAATTATTTTTTCAAGGAAAAAATGGCTAATCATATGCAAATTGCTGCTCCAGAAGGGTTTAATTTTTGTAAACCTAATGAATGGCCGATATGGTTCAAAAGATTTCAAAGATATAGAATTGCTTCAGGACTTTCAGAGAAAAGTGAGGATGAACAAGTAAATGCTCTAGTTTATTTATGGGTGATAAGGCAGAAGAAATTTCAATTTTGTTTAATTTAAGTGAAGCCTAAAATAAAGACTATCAACTTGTAGTATCTAGATTTTTTTCAAAATTACTTCATAGGAAAAAGAAACATTATATATGAGAGAGCTAAGTTTAACAGAAGAGGTCAAGGGGATAGTGAGCCCGTAGAAGAATTTTTAACCAATCTCTACGTCCTGGCAGAGAACTGCAACTATGGAATTTTAAAAGAAGAAATAATTAGGTATCGTTTAGTAGTTGAAGTGAAAAACTTTCAGCTTTCTGAAATATTACAGTTGGAATCGGTACTAACACTGGAGAAGGCAATCCAGATAGTGCGCCAATCAGAAAATGTAAAAAATCAACAAAAAGAAATTAGACAAGGCACTGAAAATCGCAACGTGGATGCGTTAGACAAGAAAGGAGGGAGAAATGGCACATTTTTCCAGAAAACAAGACTGAAAGGTACAAAAACGTACAATTCTAATTTTCCAAAGAATCATCAAGGATGGTCTTCTAATGAGAAACGTAAATGTTTCCGATGTGGATATTACGAAGGACATTCGAAGGAACATTGTCCCGCTAAAGATGCTATTTGAAACAAGTGCAGAAAGAAAGGTAATTTTGCCAAGGTTTGTCACACTAAAACCATACAAGAAGTATCAAGCTCCCAAGATAATGCATTCATTGGAATAGTGGGAAAGCTGGAGAATACAGAAGATAAGTGGTGTGAGGTAATAAAGGTGAATGACCAGCCAATAAAGTTTATAATCGATACTGGATCAGAGGTTTCGGTTATGCCAGAAGAGATTTACTTACAGTATTTTGGATACCTTAAGACGGAGAAGGCGGATAAGAATATTTTTGCTGTTTCCAAGAAGATAGAGGTAAATGGAATGTTCCTGGCTTTTTTGGAATCAAAAAGGCAGAAGTGCAAAGAGAACATCTACATCGTTAAGGGGGTTGCCCGACCTTTACTAAGCTGTAGGGCTAGCGAGATCCTAGGTCTCGTTAGGAGGTTAAATATTGTCGAAGATCATGCTCCTACCAAGCTAGACCCAATGCTCAAATTTCCTAAGTTATTTACTGGTCTGGGAAAAATAGATATCCCGTAAGAAATAATGTTGAAATAAGGGGCAAAACTTTATTCGATATATACACCAAGAAGAGTACCTATACCTCTAATGAAAGAACTTCAAATGGAACTGGAGAGGATGACATCAAATGGCGTAATTGAAAAGTTGAGGGTTCTTCTGAATGATGTTCGCCCATGGTTCTCGTTGCAAAACCTTCAGGAAAATTAAGAAAATGTGTCGATCTCTCGATACGCAATCAAAATATTCTAAGGGAAATACACCCGATTCCGGTGGTAGAACATACGATGGCTCAGTTGGAAGGATCTAAATTATTTCACAAAGTTGGATGCCAATAATAGATTCTGGCAAATACCACTGTCTTCAGAGTCGTAGCACTGTCTTAGCACTCCATTTGGGAGATTTCGGTTTAAGAGGTTACCTTCCGCTCCGGAAATTTTTCAGAAAAAAATGAGTCAAATTTTGGAAGGAACTCTATGCTATATGGATAATATATTGGTTTATGGTTCACAGATGCCAAGAATAACATGATAGAATACTCGAAGCAGTATTAACAAGACTTTATAAATCGGGACTTACCTTGAACAAGGATAAATGCAAATTTTCAGTTACAACTATTAGGGTTTTAGGCCATCAAATTGATCCTAACGGGATTAAAGTAGACCCCAAAAGAAAACGAACTATACTGGAGTTTCCCAAACCGAGATCTGTCAAGGAACTAAAACAGTTTTTAGGAATGATAATTTTCGGCTAAATTTGTCCCTAACTTAGAGGAGATATCGCATACATTGAACAAGTTACTGTCAAAGAAAGAAGAATGGATTTGGGAAGCTGCTCAAGATCGGGCATTTGACCAAATAAAGAAAATCTTACTTCTGCGCAAGGGCTCTTTACTTCCAAAAATATCGATGATCTCACACCTAGGATTCAGATATTGAGACTACAGATTATTAGATATTCGTATAAGATCATACATACGCCAGGAAATAACTTGATAGTGGCGGATGCGCTATCTAGATCACCTAGGATAAAAGTTGGGACTCAGGAATTGGAGGAGGAGCTATGTGCCTACGTTCAACAGGTTGTCTCATTTATGCCCATATCTGATGTCCGAGTAAAATAAATCAAAGAAAGTCAAGACAAAGACCAGGTTATCCAAAATATTATTAAATACACCCAAGATAAATGGCCGGAGAGAACAAGTGTCTCCATGTCCGAAAGTCAATATTGGACAACAAAGGATGAGTTCTCCGTTGAGAATGGTATTCTCCTGAAAGAATCAAGATACGTTATCCCGGAGAATATCAGGAAAAGGGTTGCTCAAAGAATCCATGAGGGACACCTTGGGATAGTCAAGTGTCGTGAAAGGGCCAAAGGATCCGTCTGGTGACCCCGGTTCACAAGCGAAATTGAGGAGATTATTCGAACGTGCCCTATGTGTATTGAGGAAAGAACAAATCGACATCAGCCACTATTACCCTCAGAGCTTCCAAGTTGTCCTTAGGAGAAAGTTGGGGTTGACCTCTTTACAATACAGGGAAAAACTATTTGTTAATAACTGACTATTATTCAAGATACCCGGAAATTGCAATATTAGAGACATGACATCAGATTCTGTAATAGTCCACTGTAAGTCCATCTTTGCAAGACACGGGATTCCTCTGGAGGTGCGGAGTGACAATGGCCCCCATTTCGGATCACTATTTAAAGAATTTGCCCAATATTACGGATTTACTCATGTCACCTCCAGTTCAAGATACCCGCATAGTAACGGCTTCATAGAATATTTTGTAAAAATTGTTAAAGAAAGAATTGTCAAGTCAAGAGTTCCCTATCTGGCTTTGCTGGCATGTCGAGCTACACCACTTGCAAATGGCGTCAGCCCAGCAGAACTTAGCATGGGACGGCGGATTCGCACCACCATTCCAACACCAACCACCCGATCTAAAGAATCTGAAAAATCAAGAGGCTATTCAACGAAAAAAAAAATACTACTTGGATCGAGCAAAAGGAGTACGAGAACTGCCTCCATTGGAAGTAAATGATCGAGTTTGGCTGACGGACCTTAAAACTCCCGGAGTCATCATTTCCAAAGCAGACACTCCTAGATCATATATGGTTGATACACCGAGATGAATTAGAAGAAATCGCTTCCATCTTCTTTCCTACTGGTCAGAGGTCTTCAGGGTCTCTACACTTCGAGCCAGACGAAGAACCATATATAAATTACCCAGAAGCCAACACACACACTTCAGATGCTCCTACGGATGTGACCGATTCATCAACATCTAAAGAAACACTTTATAGGACTCGCTCAGAAATAATAGTTCGCCCACCCAGACATTTTGGAGATGACTAGGGCGAATCTCTAAGAAGGGAGATGTGATGTAACTGTAAACAATTCATAGAATTTAAAAAGAAAAGTTATCATAATGTTTGTTTATGTTTTAGGACAGAGACAGCTTGAGTTAGGCTGTAAATATATAATTGATAAATAAGCCATAAGTAATATAGGAAGTTCCCTCTCTCAAAATAAATATAATTAATTGTTCATCTTCGCATCCTGAATTTTAAAGAAAACAGAATCGAATATGCAAATGATCTTCAGGAGTATATTAATCGTGATACTTTGTTCTATAAAGGAAATTGTGAAGAAAACGTTGCTGAAGACCTTCTTATCTTGAAAAAAAAAAAACAATCCTTTCACAGAGAGTGAAATGAAGTCTCAGGAGGATTATTCAGTAAAACTAAGTTGTGACAGTGAAAATAACTTAAAGCAAACTGAAACGATAGAAGAAAAGCGTAAGATCCTTAAATAAGAAATGAGATACAAAAGTGTCTCAGAAGAAGGGCACAAACCAAGACTTAAAGAACAAGAAGGAAATTGTTCCAAAAAGGAGTTTGATGCTCACAAAGAATAGGAATGAGGCGAATCTAATCATGGAAATAGATCATTATATCTGAATAATTTTTAAGAAGCGTTGTATAGTGGAGAAAGAAACGAATGGATCAGTTAGAAAAAGAAACATGAAGTATGGATTCTAGTACTACGGGAATATGAGTTTGAAAATTATAACAGTACGAAGAAAAATCCAATGATGGCATATATAAAAATAGGCCAGACTGGTTGCTGTTTTCTCAGGAAGGAATATTTCTCACCTGTACTCAAAAAGGAAATCTTGCGAACCATAATAGCTCTTGCAACACAACAGAATTTAATCATAAAGACTTATGATGTGAAGACGGCTTATCTCTATGGTGAGTTAGAAGAGACAATATTACATGAGACAACCAGATGGTTTTATGCAAAAAGGTGAAGAAAACAAAGTGTGCAAATTGTAAAAATGTCTGTATGATCTATCACATCAGGAAAATTTTGGAAAAAATGATCAACGAATTATTATACCCTTTGGGAATGATTACAACCAAATGTGATTCATGTGTCTATAAACTCCAGAGAGGAGAAGAATATGCAATACTGGGTCTATATGTAGATGTTTCATCGTCGCTGGAACCAGTAAGAAAATTAACGATAACCTATAGCCTGAGAAATATTTAAAAATGTTACTCTTAACGGAAAAGAAAGATGACAAATCATTTATTTGAATTAAAATAAAAAGAGAAGAAGAAGGATTTTATCTATCTCAGACTCATTATATCAATACAATTATTTACAGATTTCGACTGGAAGAATGTAACAGTGTGCAGACACCTGGAGATCAAAATAAAAAATTGGTTGAGTATTTGGACTTTAATCCAGTGGATAAAACCTTATACCAAGAAATGATTGGATCACTTATGTACCTTCTACGGGTACTCATCCGGACATATCCTCCAACGTCAGCAATTTATCTCAGTATAGAAATGATCCGAGAGAAATACACTTAACTGGAGTTAAAAGTATCTATATATATCTGAAGTGAACACGAAATAAAATGTTGTAATATAAGTCAACAGAAAATAATATCACAATAAGTACTGATGCGAGCTGGTGCACAACCCGAGACGCAAAATCCTACTCGAGATTTACAGTCAAACTTGGCGACTACTTAATACTCTCGAGAAGTAGTAAGCAGAATTTAGTATCCTTGTCTACATGTGAAGCAAAATTTATTTTAATATGTGAAGGCATTTCTGAGTATTATGGTTAAAGGGATTACTAGATGAACTTAGCGAAAATGAAATTTTTCCAATTACCTTGAAAGGTGACAGCCAGGCTGGAATAAACTCGATACAATATGACAAAATTAATTCATGAACAGAATACATAAACCGAAAGTATTATTTTGTAAAGGAGGAAATAAAAATGGAATCAAATTGCCATACGCTAAAAGTGCAGACATGGAAGCGGAAATATAAGGAAGAGGCTCCGTAAGGACAAATTACGAAAAGGTGCAGATAGCCTTGGACTTGCTGATTAGGGCTAACACACAGGGGAGCGTGTGTTGTATATATATATATGTTATAATAAATATTATTTTGGGATAGAGATTAATTGCTGCTTCTTTTGAGTACATGAGTACTTAATGGTATCGTTTGCATTCGTGTCATCTTGAAAGAAAAGCGGAATTATAATTATTTACTATCAAGTAGTTTTATTTTAAATTACTTGAAGAAAATTACAATAAGACATTTTTCAGAGTTATATATAATTTATGAAATGAATTATATATTAGTGAATTTCAAAAATAGGTTAGATAACTACATATTTACAACAAGTACTAAGAGTCGGCGTATTCAAAAAACTATTGTCAAAAAACAAGTAGAATTATCAATGAATGAAAATGAAATATATATTTTTTTAAATTATAGAATTTTTATATTTAGATTATATAATATTTCCCCCCTGTGAAAAACCTAGAATTAGTGGGTGCAGAGAAAAGTGAGAAACAAAATATAGTTTAAAAAAGAGTGAAGATGAAAGTTTGGTATCCATTATCATATTGGCTTTTTGTGAACCAATAGATTGGAAAAGACATGAAAAATAATACACATTATGATAAAAATGAGGAAGGAAAATAAAATGAATTTGAAAAGTTTATAAATGAAAATATAAAGAAGAGATAACATTGGCAACAATATAAAAATAATACATTAGTAAAGGATTGATGGAACTTTAAAACTGGATATTTTAAGAAAAAAAGGCATTTTTTGAAAAAAAAAAAACCAATAAATTGTAGGCAAAGGATAATAGTGTACAAAAAGCAAATGTGAAAACACAGAATGAGCATGTAAAGATAATGTAAAGATAAAAAGGAATGGTAAGCATAAAGAATGATCACATTCAGACAAAATAATAAAGGTGAAAAAATAAAAACAAAAATTTAAATTAGAAAAAAATTGGTAATTTAAAAAAATATTTAAACGAAATAAAAATAATCTATAGAAATTATTACTAATTAAACAATAAAAATCAAAGCTGTTTTAAAAATAAACAAAATAAAGCTTGTTTATAAATAATTTATATGGTAACTTAAACCAACAACCCCATATTGTATAATACTTATAACAAAATTGTCATGTTGTATATAGAAACACATCTATAAATAATTATACGCATGATTGACATGTGGTCATTGCATCACCATATGTAATGTACTTTGTACAAACTGAGGATGAATAAATGAAACTATGTAATATATTAAGAGCTGAGGTAAGAAAGAGATCGAGATAGAAATCCAACAACCCTAAAAGGAATTTGGAAAGTCGTTGCCATCAAGGTCAAAAGGTGCAGAAGAGCGCAGACGCCCTCCCACCGCCCTTTGCACCCGTTCAAAGTCCAAATTTCCGCATGTCTCCCTCCTTGGCAAAGGTATATAAAACCTCGGTTTTAGCCGAAATCTCAGTCACTTCACCATCGGCGTGAGCCCTCGTCGGTTGTACCCAGGTCCACCTCATCGACCATGTAGAAACAGTAAGAACTCTTCTATCTCCATCTTGCTCTTAGCTCGACTCCTATCTGTTCACTGGACTTTTCTTCCTACAACTGTGTCTCTTCGTCTTTTGTGTGTGGACATCCCAAGCTTTCCACTCTGCCTCGACCACGACTGCCTGTACTCTGTGAAAACTGTTAAAAGTCCTCCAAGGTGCAGAGAGGTACTTGAAAACTCTCCACGCCCTGACTGTCCCTCTCGGTTACTACAGGTTTGACCCTCGGTTACCACAGCTATAGCGAGAGTCGACAGGATATCTCATCACCAGATTTATTTATTTAGGAAATTATTTTGAATGTCTATTTATCTATATATACAATTGCCTTATTCTGTCTGAAGCTCACGGATAGAATGCGCGCCCATTGGCTGCCGGCGAACACGTGTCCTCCCTGCCCCCCTCTAGACAAACCCTGTTATCAGCTGTGTGATACATACACCTGTCTATAGCGGCCATTCTAGACAACCCTGTTATCAGCAGTGTGTTACATCCACCTGTCTATACAGACCACCCTGTCTATAGCGGACACTTTAGGCAACCCTGTAATCAGCAGTGTGTTACATCCACCTGTCTATACAGACCACCCTGTATATAGCGGCCATTCTAGAAAACCTGTTATCAGCTGTGTGATACATACACCTGTCTATAGCGGCCACTCTAGACAAACCCTGTTATCAGCTGTGTGATACATCCACCTGTCTATACAGACCACCCTGTCTATAGGGGTCACCTTAGGCAACCCTGTTATCATTAGTGTGTTACACTCACCTGTCTATACAGACCACCCTGTCTATAGCGGTCACCTTAGGCAACCCTGTAATCAGCAGTGTGTTACATCCACCTGTCTATACAGACCACCCTGTATATAGCGGCCATTCTAGAAAACCCTGTTATCAGCTGTGTGATACATACACCTGTCTATTGCGGCCACTCTAGACAACCCTGTTATCGGCTGTGTGATACATACACCTGTCTATACAGACCACCCTGTCTATAGCGACCACCCAAGACAACGTTTTTAATATATATTCGCACTCGGGTAAAACCCGGGCGTTGCCCGGGCCATTCGTCTAGTTGAATAATATTAAGATTTATATCAAATTTTAGATGAAGCAACAAAAAAGGTATTAAAATATAAGTAATTATGTAATTAGACTAGTTATATTTCAAAATATTAAAAGACAGCAGAAAATGTTTATTTTCGCATAAATAATAATCTAAAATACGTTGTTCCTAAAATATAAACATTTAAATTTATGTGAAAATAACAAATAAGGGTATTTGTTAATAATAGTTGAATAATAAAATGATTATAGATAGATGAAATTACATTAAGTATATTTGTAGACATAAGATTTGATGCTGATATTTAAAAATTATTTGAAAAGGGGATATAACTATAAATAAATGAGCTATTGAATCTTTTGAAAAGCAATGGGTGAGGATCAGCAAAGTTAAAAATGGTATTTTGTGCAAAATGGTAGATACAAAGTACCTTGGAAAGGATGATGCTGGCTGGAGTTGATGATCTTGGAAAATGGTCGGCGAATGGATAGGGGGAAGGCTGCTTGTTGCGTTGAAGCTGGTGAAGGTTTTAGTTGAAGAGAGCTATGGTTGCTTGATGAAAACCATTTTGTTTGAATAAACTATTGTTGATTGTAGATAGCCATTGTTGATTGTAGATAAAGATTGTTGCTTGTAGAAGAGTATATTTGATTGGAGAGGGTTATGTCTGGTTAAGGTAGGCTATGTTGGTTGAGGAAGGCTATGTTGGTTGAGGTAGGCCTATTTTTGGTTGAGGTAGGCTATTTTTGGTTGTAGAAGGCTAGGTTTGGTTAAGAAAGGCTATGTTGCTTGAAGTAGGCTATGTTTGGTTTTATAAGGGCTATGTGAAGGAAGATTTAGTTAATGAAGAAGTTTTTAATTAATGATTTTATTTAATCATACAAACATTACAATTATAACATAATAGAAAAAAAAATGGGAAATACAGTAATCAAATTATATAGGTGCTATCGAACAACTACAACAACATCATCATAGTCAAAAATAAATAAAAATGTCATCAATGATAATAAGCTTGGAAAATTAATCCAACAAAGCCCCCCTTTAATTTCAAGCTAAATGTCTTGATGGCTAATGTCAACAGACAATCATAGCTCAATATTATTTTTCAATTTCTCATGTTGAAAAGCAATAGATCTAACTAAATGATTAGATTTATCAGTTATTTGACCAGACTTATTCAAAAATATTGATGCTTTGTTATTACAAAATATTTGTATTTTAAAAAAATTAGATGTAATTTCTTCAAAAAAGTTTTGGGTGTAAATGGCCTTTTTTACAGTTTGAAGTAATCCACATATTTCGCTATCACAAGTTGAAAGACATGTGTTAGGAATAGTCTTTCTTGACCAAGAAATGATATTTTTATCTAATAAAAGGTTAATCTTGCTTTATTGGATCTGCCACAATTCCCATGATGCACATATGTAAGTCTTTAATTGGGCAATCTCCTTTAGTATATATTAATCCATACTGCTTACTCCTTTTGAATACCTAAGAATTCTCTTAGCTGCACCCATGTGCATTTCTCTAGGGTTTTGATTATATCTGCTTTAAAAATAGTAACTGCAAAGGCAATATCAGGCCTAGATTTAGTTGAGAGATAAAGCAAAGAGCCTATTAATTCTTGATATTGAGTTTTATTGACTTCCTTAGAGCTATTAAAATTATCTAAATTAGTGATAGGATCTAATGGGGTTGAAATATGCTTGCAATCTTGCATGTTATATTTTTGTAAAATTTTATTTATGTAATTTTCCTGTTTTAAAATCAGTCTAACATCCTCTTTAATTATTTCAATGCCTAAAATGTTACAAGTTGTTAAACTTTCCTATATTTTAAAGTGAATTCTTATTTTTTGTATTATATCATGCAAAATTTCAGGATCAGAATTAATGATTATCATATCATCAACCTGCAGTCCTAAAAGTAAATGTGAATTGTCATTTCTAAAAGTAAAAACACATTTATCAGATTTAAGTTGTGTTAAACCTATTTCAAAAGGTATTCTGTAAAATGTTTCATACCATTCCCTACCACTCTGTTTAAGTCCATACAATGCCTGATTTAGTATACATACAGAGGTCATTTTCTTGTCATCCTGGTAGCCTGGAGGTTGGGTCATGTAGATGGTTTCTGAAAGTTTTCCATACAGGAATGCTGTTTCAACATCAAAGTGGTGAAATTCATATCCTGCCATTGTAGCATAGGCTAGAAGAGTTCTAAATAAATCTGTTTACATCACTGGAGAAAAGGTTTCTGTGTAGTCTGTCCCATATTCCTGAGAGCAGCCTAAAGCAACAAGTCTTGCTTTGTAGATCTCCTGATTGGTTTGAGGATTCATTTTCTTTGAAAATATCCATTTGGATTTTATTGCTTTAGCACCTTCAGGTGATTCAGTAAGGTCCCATACATGATGGTTCTGAAGAGAATGAATTTCCTTATCCATTGCTTGTTGCCACAAAGGTGAATCAGGATGATTAATTGCTTCTTCATAAGATGATGGTAGCAACTTTCCATGGGAAAGCTTGAGTATTCCTACAGTTGGATCATAGGTGGGTTCTTTGTCTTCATTGTCTTCAATAGGTTCATCATCTGAAGAAAGCTCATAGCAAATTTTATCTTTCAAATTTGGTCTGAGATTGTAAGGAAGTTCAGAATGTTCATCTTGATTTTCAAGATCAGAATGAGAATGATCATCATGATTTTCTACTTATTCAGAGGTTTCTGGGATATTCTCTTCTGGAAAATTGTAAAGGAAATATTTTTGAGTGTCATTTGAATCATTTTTGTTTGGTATTTCCTTTCTTAATTTATTTTCAAGAAATTGAACATTTCTTGTTTCAATTACATTTCATATTCAGGATCAATTAGTCTCCAAACCTTCCTTGTGCTTGAATAGCCAACAAATATTCCAGCCTTGGCTCTAGGTTGAAATTTTCCTCTTTTGTGCTTGTGTACATAGTAGTAAGCTATGCATCCAAAATATCTTTAGATGAGCTACAGTTGGCTTTCTATTTGAAAATCTCTCTTCAGGAGTTTCCCATCCCAATTTTTTACAAGGTGTTCTATTTTTCGAATAAGCAAAGGTTGACATTGTTTCTGCCCAATATCTCAATGGAAGTTGTGAGTCTATCATCAAAGCTCTTGTTCCTTCAATCAGTGTTCTGTTATACCTTTCTGAGATACCATTTTGTTGGGGTGTTGTAAACATTTGTCAGTTGGTCTTAATGCCTTTACCTTTTAAATATTGAGTCATTTGATGATTTGTGAATTCTTTTCCATTATCTGATCTTAATTGTTTGACTTTTTGAATTCCTTTTTCCTTTTCAATTTCTTCAATGAAAGATCTGATGATGTCGAAAGTTTCCAATTTGGATGAGAGAAATTCTACAAATATTTTTTCTAGAAAAGTCATCAACAAGTGTTAATACATATTTAGCACCTCCAATTGATTCCTCTTGAATAGGTCCAATCAAATCAATATGTATTAAGTCCAATGGTCTAGTAGATTGAGGATATAGGACTGGTTGGACTGGAAGGGTGTTCTAGAATGTTTGGCCTGAATATAAACTTGACAAGTGTCCATATTCTGGGATTGGGTATTGAAATTGTGAGCTGAATTATTCTTCAACATTTGCTTCATGTATTCTCCATTTAGGTGTCCCATCTTTTGTGCCAATCATTCCAGGTATGAATAGTAGCCTTTAAAGCCTGTGATGGAATTTCTTCTGGTGCTGATGTTTTGATTATTTAGAAATCATTTATTCTTTGGGCCATCAAAATTTCCTCTCCATCTTCCTCCATTATATGTACTCCATCCTTATCAAAAAGTACTTTTTATTGTCATCTACCAGTTTGTTAACAGACATTAAGTTACCTGACAATTTTTCAACATATAGGACATCATTAAGCCTAATCAACTTATTCTGTCCTTCAATTTCAATTGCTCCTTCTGCATTGGATATTATTTCAGAGTCATCTGCAAGTTTTATTGTTTTGTGAACCTCTCTTACTTCCTTTAATAGATCTCTATTTGATGTCATGTGACAGCTAGCCCCACTATCAATCACCCATTCTTCAGGTTGTTGAGTAGTTTAATATTCTTAGATGTTGGACACATGTTCCTCAGGTTGCAAATTTACAAATTTTGCCTTATTTTGATGTTCAGGTTTATTCTTTGAGGTTTGTTTATTTTCGCTCCCTCTTTTATTTTTAGGATTATGCCAACATTCTATAGCCTTGTGGTCAGGTTTAGCACAAATGAAACAAATAGGCTTATTACCATTTCTATTTTTGTGGAAATGCTTACTGTTTGAGAAATATTCTTTATGTATTGTATTGAATGCTTTAGAATTTCCTTCCTTTTCTTCATGAGTGAATCCTTCATAGTATAGTTTTAAGCAATTTTTAAGATCAGAAATGCTTACCTTCATTTGGCAATTCGGTTTGAAGTGCAACAAGGTTGTACTTTTGGGGTAGTCCTCTGATCACTGAAGTGGTGAATTCTTGATCTTGTATATCTGCACCAAGGTTTCTTGCTTGTTCTAATAGATTCTCTGCTCTGTAGAGATATTTTTCCCCAATTTTCTTCTTTCCTCATTGTCAATCTTGAAACGTCGTTTCGGGCCTCAATGATCCTTTTCTTTTTATCTCCCTAATATCTTTCATGCAGCGCTATCCAAATATCTTTGCTTGTTTTGCAATTTAATATTAAGGCGACTAAGAAGTCAGTCATTGCACATGTGATGATTCCTTTAGCTTGAGCATCTTTCTTTTTTTCATTCTTGAATTTAACTTCATCTTCTGGTGGATCACCTTCCAAAAGGTCGTCCATTTCTTTGCCTTCTAAAATTTATACGATCCTAAATTTCCAAGAAGCGAAGTTTTTTCCGTCAAATTTGGGAACTTGTACACTATTCTCCATTTTCTGAAGATGTGTATATCTTACCTTTTCGGTAAATTTATTTTATTTTTCAAGAATGTTGACGCTCGACTTAGGCCTTTTTTATTCGCGCGGTGGGAGAAGTGCTGGACACATAACCATTGAAGGAAGATTTAGTTAATGAAGGAGTTTTTAATTAATGATTTTATTTAATAATACAATCAATAAATTATAACATAAAATAAAGAAAAAATAATGGGAAATACAGCAATCAAATTATATATGTGCTATCGAACAACTACAACAACATCCAGGTAGTCAAAAATCAATAAAAATGTCATCAATGATAAGCTTAGAAATTAAATCCAACAATATGTTTGGAAATTGCTTTGGTTGGAGATGAATACTACTCCGATCAAAAGGTTTGACACTTTGCTCATAAGTAAAAAAAAAAACTTTATTATTCTACCAAATTCAAATTGTCCCCTTCAAAGTTGTCCCCGTTGGCCGCGATTCACTTCAGCCACCTTTTTTCCAGTCGGCAAAACACCTTTGGTAGTCTGTTTTCGGGATCGCCTTCAAGGCCTTCTTCGATTCCACTGCAGGAACTTCGAGATTTTGAGGGCTGTGTGCGCCGGCGCCTTATCGTGGTGGAGGATCCACGACTTGCTCCACCACAGTTCCGGTCGTTTCTGCCTGATACCTCCCTCAACCGCCTCAAAACTCCCAGGTAGGAGTCAGCAGTTATTGTAGACTAGACGAATGGCCCAGGCAACGCCCGGGTTTTACCCGAGTGCGAATATATTTTAAAAACGTTGTCTTGGTGGTCGCTATAGACAGGGTGGTCTGTATAGACAGGTGTATGTATCACACAGCTGATAACAGGGTTGTCTAGAGTGGCCGCTATAGACAGGGTGGTCTGTATAGACAGGTGTATGTATCACACTGCTGATAACAGGGTTGCCTAAAGTGACCGCTATAGACAGGGTGGTATGTATAGACAGGTGAATGTAACACACTGATGATAACAGGGTTGCCTAAGGTGACCGCTATGGACAGGGTGGACTGTATAGACAGGTGGATGTATCACACAGCTGATAACAGGGTTGTCTAGAGTGGCCGCTATAGACAGGTGTATGTATCACACAGCTGATAACAGGGTTATCTAGAATGGCCGCTATATACAGGGTGGTCTGTAAAGACAGGTGGATGTATCACACAGCTGATAACAGGGTTGTCTAGAGTGGTCGCTATAGACAGGGTGGTTTGTATAGACAGATGTATGTGTCACACTGCTGATAACAGGGTTGCCTAAGGTGACCGCTATAGACAGGGTGGTCTGTATAGACAGGTGGATGTAACACACTGCTGATAACAGGGTTGTCTAGAGTGGCCGCTATAGACAGGGTGGTCTGCATGGACAGGTGGATGTATCACACAGCTGATAACAGGGTTGTCTAGAGTGGTCGCTATAGACAGGGTGGTTTGTATAGACAGGTGTATGTATCACACTGCTGATAACAGGGTTGTCTAGAGTGGCCGCTATAGACAGGGACCACTATAGGGACCTATACAGTGACCGCTATAGTCAGGGTGGTCTGTATAGACAGGTGGATGTAACACACTGCTGATAACAGGGTTGTCTAGAGGGAGGCAGGGAGGACACATGTTCGCCGGCAGCCAATGGGCGCGCATTCTATCCGTGAGCTTCAGACAGAATAAGGCAATTATATAAGTAGATCCTTGTTGTTGAAATTCATGATGAACGATGCCCTGGTAGTCGAAGAACAGCGTCAACATTACCTTGACCTTTCTGGGAGCCTTTCTCGCTTTCTTTGGTCTCGGCTCATTTTTGAAGCGCCACTCCGATGCCTGTTGGGTAGTTTCCGAATCAAAGCCGTAAATCCATGTTTCGTCTCCAGTAATGACCCTCTTCAGCAATTCGGGGTCGTCGGTTGTCGCTTCGAGATTGAGACTGGCCGTTTCTTTCCGGGCGTTCTTTTGATCAAAAGTCAAATCTTTGGGAACGAGAACGGCGTTGAGTCTTCTCACTCCCAAAATGTCCTTCATTATCGATTGAGTCGACCCGAATGATATCCTTGCTTCTTCGGCGACCTCCCTGACAGTTATTCGTCGGTGTTCAAGCAGCAGTTCCAACACCTTGTCCAGTTTTTCAGGCGTGGTTGATGTGGACGGTCTCCCGGAAAACTCGATGTCGGCGGTCTCTTCCCGACCCTCCTTGAAGCGCTTGTACCACTCGAAAACTCGTCTTCGGCTCATGACGGCATCCCCGTTGGCTGTTTGCAACATCCAAAAAATTTCGGCACCCTTGAATCAGTTCTTCACACAGAACTTGATGTAAATTCGTTGATCCTCCATTTCGGTGACTAACGATATCGAAACACGAGCAAAATGGCTTCACTTCGAACAGCCGCTGCTCGAACTGTTGTGGCGCGTGATTTTTGAAAATTGGCAGGTCTCCAAGCCAAGGGCGACGCTTCCGTTTGCCACAAACCGGGAGAAAATAAATTGAGTTTTCAGGATTTTATGAGCAAAGTGTCGAAACCTTTTGATCAGAGTAGTATGGTTGGTTGAGGATTTTCAATTTTAAAAATGAGATATTTTCGCTTTTGGCATTTTGAACGAATAAACAGGTAAACCCTGTCGAATTCTGTTATCTAAATATTATTTTGAGATAGAGATTAATTGCTGGTTCTTTTGAGTACATGAGTACTTAATGATATCGTTAGCAGTCGTGTCATCTTGAAATAAAAGCAGAAGTATAATTATTTACTATCAAGTAGTTTTTATTTTAAAATACTTGAAGGAAATTACACTGACATTTTTCACAGTTATATAGAATTCATGAAATGAATTCTATATTAGTGAATTTCAAAAATAGGTTAAATAACTACATATTTACAAGTATTAAAAGTCGGCGTTTTCTAAAACTATGGTCAAAAAACAAGTAGAATTATCAATGAATGAAAATAAAATATAATTTTAAAATTAAATAATTATTTTATATTTCGATTATATATAATATATTAAGTTTAATTATTTAATTGTTCCCATTGAGAAGGTGCGTAAGATCACGATAGGCGCTAACAGTAAGAACAATAGGTTTATCTCTGTTTACTACGTTATAAGTTTCTTTCTTTTTGATATCTCTCTAGTAAATCAATGAAGATAATTTTTAATTGATATTCTTGGGATCAGTTTCTTTTAAAAATATAAGCAAATTCAACATTTTCCCCATTTTATATAACAATATTTTACACTTTAATAAAAAATTTAACACTTTGATAAAAAAAAAACATTTTAATCGAAATTTTGATTTTTAAAATACATACCCAGACACTATTCGTGCACATTGTCTACTCAGTATGCCACAAAGATACACCCGTGAGTTCGAAGGGATGCAGATAAAGTTAGCGCTTTATTATGGCTCTAACCAGAAGGAAAACAATCAGTGGGACGTTCAACCCCCCGTCAGAAGAATCCTTGGGGCCGTGGATGCCACTCTTGTAAAGCGTTCCGCTCCACACTGTACACGTGCAGCTTAGACTACACCGCCTTGCAGGTTACTCCGATGTCAGTCTCTACTGGCACCGCCTTGCAGGATCATCCACACGCCCCGGAGGTAACTCGCCGCTGTCTTCTCCATGCCGCAGATCTCGATGTCACCAGGCTGACGTTCTCCCCCAGACTGCCATGTCATCTCGGCGCACAAACTCGCCTTCAGGCCGACCACTATCTCGGGTCTTTCCTTCACGACGACAACAGTTGGACTGCCCGTCCATCGCTCCCATCTGTGGAATCTGTCAATCAATACTTCCTTGTGGAGGGAGTCCCTGCATACCTTCTTTAAAGGTTTGCTCACGTCTTCTCTTCATCTCCTTCGCTGCACCGTTTCACTGCCCTCTTCTCAATCCTTTTCGGATCTGATCGGCGGCCCTTTGATCTCCCTGACGACTGGCTAAATGAGGCTCGTCAGCATTCCGGAAGCGAAACGGCAGGTTTAGCGCCAACCCTTGTTTGAAGAACCACAACTCAACTCGGACTTTCTTTCCACTCTCAATCGGTGCCGACGCAATTGATTGGTCTCGCTGTCCAGCCCAGGGCGGTGGTTCTCCACATGATTGCGGCCATATTTCATTGCCTAATATGCTTTCATCTGATATTTTATATTTTTCTCGTGAACCTTCTGTAGTCGCGATGTACATTTTCAAAGAGTTGTGATCTTTTGTATTGCGATTTCGCCGCTTCCTTCCGCGACGGGGCTGTAGATCGCCGATCTTTACAGTGGAATCGCCCACTTGATTTACGCTGTCAATATCGTGGCCTCCTAGCACGCATTCGTCCATGTTAAACTTCCATAGGTGGTCTGGAAAGTTTCTTTTTTTTTCAGTTTCCCATTCTCTTGCTCTAGAAGCTCTCTCTTTCCAAACCCTTCAGACCTGGGCCTCTTCGTGTTGACCCGCACAGGGCTCTAAATTTCTTAAACTTTCTGGAGGTGTCGGCCCCGTGGTAGTCTCAACGTCGGTAGAACTTTTTCTAGGCGGTGTCTGTTTAATATGCACCTTTTCGGGCGAAGGAACGAAGATGATGGGTACACACTCTTGGCACAATTTTAAGCTTGTACTGCAGACGATGGCACTCACACATTGCGCGCGACCTCCGCGTCACAAACATTGTCTTAGGACTTCCATAGAGCGTCCAATGTTCTATCCTGTTCAGTCGGGTCGCCGGCTCCAACTTCGGGGCTTCGACCATCTAGCTTTGACGCACTTCCATGGAGCACCCAGCTCCTTCCAGTCCAGTTGGATGGCCACTTTAGTCCCAATCAGTCTGGTTACGTCGCAGAGGTCAGCCACGCTGTCGCATTGTAGCGCACCAAGATCGTTGTTGTTTCCATGTGGTATTTCAGAATGTATCCCAAGGGTTTAATTTCTGCACCGTATATCACCTGGAGTGCACTCTCCTTCCGCGCGTTTGATTTAGTTAAAAACACTCGTGCCAAAGTCGTTGTCGGAGGCGATCAGCTCGCCTTCCTCCGCAACACAAGAGGATCATTTCCTGCTGTCGACACTCTGCGGACTTTTGGATCACGGGAGAATCTTCTAGCGTAGAATCTGGCAGTCCATTTACCTCGTCTCCCGACGTGATGGTCTTGCCGGTATCTTCATCACATGGACTCGTCTTTTGTCCCCTTAGACTTTGAATACGCGGGCTATTGGTTGCTGGGATTGTTTTTGAAAAGCCATCCGGATTTTCTGTCTGGTGTACATTGACCTTAACTTCGCAAGACATGGGTGTGGCAGAACGTTTGACATTCCGATTATGCTCGAGTCGGCTCAATCGAGATTCCAATGAAGTGAAGAACGCTTCTATTTTCTGGTTCATCTGGCTGAAAAGGTTTCTGATAATTTTTTTTCATTCTTCAGTCTCGAGGTCAATTAGTTCTACCATCTTGTTTTCAAGTTGGCGCAAAACAATATATTCAATTAAAATTAACTAAGCTGCATCCCACTTCTGACACCAAATGTTGCGTCGTACCCAGACGCTATTCGTGTACTTTGTCTACTGAGTATGCCACAAAGATACACACCTGAGTTTGAAGCGCCGTCTTCTCCTTGCCGCAGATCCCGATGTCACCAGACTAACGTTTTCCTCCAGACTGCCATGTCCTCTCGGCCCACAAACCCGCCTTTAGGCCGACCGCTTTCTCGGCTCTTTACTCACCACGACCCCAGCTGGACTGTCCTTCCGCGGCCCCCTCCTCTGAAATCTGTAAATCAACACTTGCTTGTGGAGGTAGGCCCCTGCATACCTTCTTTGAAGGCTTGCCCACATCTTCTCTTCGTTTTCTTCGCTGTACAGTGTCAATATATACAGTCGATTCTCGATAATTAGAAACTCAAGGAACCGAAAAAATTGTCAATATATTGTAACATAGTATTTATTAATTTTATTATTTTTTATTGACAGAGTGGTCATTTTTATGTTTATATCTGCGACTCTGTAAATTTCCCTCGTGGCTTATCTTTTGTTTACAATTCATAGTTTGTCCTTGCCTGAAATAATTTTGTTTCCTCCTGAAGTTTTGTCTTCCCTAATTTTTCACGTGGCATTTTGGTGGAGATGCTGGGTAAGTTAGGGAAGACAAACTGATGATCGCCGAGAAATATTTGAAGCCATGGGTGCTGTAATCCACATTTTTAGAGACTGGCTCCAGGATTCCACCGCCGTGTCAAAGCCAAGACTTCCTTCCAAGATGACGATGTCCCTATAGACGACGATACGACGACAAAGACGCTCTTCCCGCCGCAAGAAAATGAACGCAAAGGTACTAGGGACAAAGTTCCAAAACTTCGATGGAATCCTTGGCAGAAGCACGTCAAATCCACGTCAGTATCTACAATAATTGCTAGCTGTGGGTCACAGCTCCCTTAGGGAAGAAGCTATGTAACATAGTATTAATTAATTTTATTATTTTTTATTAACAGAGTGGTCATTTTATGTTTATATCTGGCGACTCTGAAAATTTCCCTCGTGGCTTATCTTTTGTTTACAATGCTTAGTTTGTCCTTGCCTGAAATAATTTTGTTTCCTCCTGAAGTTTTTGTCTTTCCTAATTTTCCACGTGGCAATATCAAGAGTTCAAAATAACAAGAGTTTGAACAACCAAGAGGGAAGAGGGGGAAAATCAAGTAAACAAGAGTTTGAAGTTTTGACAGTTTCGGGATATACATACTATGTTGATTTTTTTCGGGTCTTGCCTTTTCTCAAACAAAAGTTTGATCTCAAAATTCGTGACTTATCATTTTAAACATTTGTACAATTATTCACAAATATTCATATATTTTAACCCTTAGTAACTGGCGCTATTTTCCTTACACAATTACTGGCGTTCGGCCTCTCAGGCCGTCTTTTAAAATCAATAATAAACCATTTATTTATAAAATAAAAAGAAATTAAACGTATACACATAATTTCCAAAGAATAAATATTTTATTTTTTTCGAATAAACAGAGCTCTAAACAAAATTAAATGAAAATGTACAAGAAACTCTTTCTATCTAAAATATTCTATATATATTCTAAAAAATTCTATCTAAAATATTTTATTCAAGATTAGGTGGACAATTCAAGCATATTTCAATAGAATGATCTTTGCAGATTGGTTCTTTGCATTTTTTGAATTGCATTTGAGTTCGACGATCTTTTTTACATAGGTAGCATCTTTTGCGTTTTTTGGACCAAGACTGCCGCTTATGGATTCCTAGATAACACATATTATTGATATTTCGTTTGAATATCAAATAAATATTTGCCTACATCAAGTAATGAAGTTCCAGCATGCTTCTGAATTAATATTTGCAGATCTCTTGACAAATTTTTGGCTTGATTTCTCATATTCAAGGCATCTCTCATTAGTTGTAGAGCAAGCTGCTTTATAAAATCTTTCGAGCCAATTCCACGTCTTGCTTGACAGCCTTATAAATTATTGCTGAATTTATTGCAACCACATCCAAAAAGTTGAAAAATAAACACAGGGGCCATCTTTTGGTTCTTCTTCCAACTGAATACATGTCTGATCAACTACATCTACACCACCTTTGGTCATATTATAAAATGTGATTATTTCGGGGTTTTTTTTTTCAGCAGTTTCTTGATCATTTTTTGTGGTCGAATGCATTGTGGAGAGTATTGTAACATATTTTTCAATTTTAGGGACATAGGATACCAATTTTTTTTTTTTTGAAAAACTAAAAGTGGAACTCAACTTCTATTATATTATACTAAATTACAATCACAAAACACAAAACGGCCTGTAATAGGGGCGCTAAAATTTCCAGTGACGTAATTACTGGCGCTCGGCTTTGAAGGCCGTTTATTTAATAACGGGATATACAAAATAGATTTCTTTTGAAATGCAAAGTTCTTCAAATAAAAAAATGCATTTTATTAAGCTACCTAAAAATATGATGAAATATGATGCATTTTGAAAATTTCGCAAACATTTTAAATTTTCACACGGCCTTTCAAGCCGAACGCCAGTAATTAAGGTTAAATATTATAAACTCAAGTAAAAATGATTTTGATATGAAAATTCGTGTGATATATTATTTTAAAACATTTGTAGTTATTCGTAAATGTTCCTTCAACTTCAAATTACCTAGAGGACCAATTAATATTGATTTTATTAAACTTATCGAGTGATTTTGAGGGACCGGGAAAATTTTTCAAATTATCGAGATATATAAATTAACGAGTTTCAAATTATCGAGAGTCGACTGTACACTATATAAATTTTAAGTTTTCACCAAATACTTTTATTTCAATTGAAATTGGTCGAATTTTAATAGATATTTTATATCCGATTTAATCAAGCAATAGAAATAATTGAATTATGATTTCTCTCAATTAAAGTTATTCATGGTTAAATATAGCGTTTTTTCTTCTTAAATTATCTTACAAGCTGAATCCTAGCTTAAAATTTGCTTTTCGTAACTATATTTGGTGTTGGAGCTTGGTTCCTAACAATGTTAGCTCGGACTTCCGTCTAGCTCCTTAGCCTTTTGTCTGGTCTTAGGTGTTGACGATATCTGGCAGAGCTTGATGTGGACTGTGCCTTATGACCAGATCGGTGGATTGACTACTGGAAATCTGCCCTTCTCTAGAAGCGATGTAGCAGCAAGCTGTTTGAATAAAAGAAGGACCAAACAGCTTCGCTGCTTTTTAGCTGACTGACTGACTTTATTATAACTTTCACTCATTTTATAGACTTATATGTGGAGAATCTTGCCGATTCTCTGTTTACTCTGTGGTAGTTGTGACAGCGAAGGTGCTGTAAACTGGAAGTTTTTTGGATTGGGGTGAATTTGCAGTCGTGATGACAGGAGTAAGGACACAGAATAGGTTGGTCAAGGGAACCGATGCTGACAGACAGAGAACGTAGGAGGAGAGAGTGAGCTTACGCCCCGCGATTTACACTGGATC